>QVRM01006742.1:70000-432590 GCA_003439945.1 Dermanyssus gallinae
CTCATAATTACGGTTAAGAGCGAGGGAGCTCTAGGGAGCGCCGCCAATAAAACCTTGTCAATAGACCCGAGTGGCTAGATTTCCATCACTTAAAACTAGCGCCTTACAATACAGAGGCGACGCACCTACTAAGCAGAAGGCGGCCGACCGACAGTGATCTCGTAATAGAGGATTACCCAATATAAGTCAGAATGAAGGCAATGTTCTTTGGGGCCACTGAGGGCTTGATACGGGACTGACTGTATCGGCACGCGTGAAGTACGTAGCCGAAAAAACCCAACGGGTCTCCCTAAACCTCGCGCGGATCATGCCTATGGTCTGTGGGGTGGCTAAAAGCGCGCTGTCAGGCTAAGTCAAGCATATCGGACGCTCCTAACTGAAGCCTTTCTGGTCCTAGCCAAAATGCTGCCGTGGGATGTCCTAGAGCCTACAGAAGCAAATATATATTTAGATGAAGATATGAATCGCACTAGGGCCAGCAAAGCCACAATATCGGGGGCGCAGGTAAGACCACAGAAAGCTGGACCAAGCGTCTGATACCGAACTTCAGGGTGTCATACGACTGCCGAAGCGAAGACTTTCCTACTGGGAGACTTAGGTTCTGATCGGATACAGCCAGTTTTAGAGCTACATGTCAAGGATCAAGGAGGCATAAAGAGGTTCGGAAACGAACTCGTTCGGGCTGTTTTGATACTTACTGTCAAGGAATCTGCCAGGCGGGAAAGGCCTGAGCGGGTTTTACAGGGAAACGATCGAGACGAGGTGCCGAGGGAGATCAAAGGGCGGGTTTTGTCCCGTAGCTTACTGATAATACGACCTAAATCTTAACTTGGTAGTAGGCTATTAGACGAAGATTAATGAAACGGTTGCACAGCTTGGTAAAGCTAAATGAAGCAGTAGTTGCATTCTTAAGACGTGTGCTAGAGCTATCAGTGCATGATTTGTAAATTCGGTTTGACAGACGCTTACGGCGAGAGCTTAGAAAATATAAGACATAACTTTTGGAACTAAATAGATTTTCTGATCGTTGTTTTTTTATTTGGAGTGCACTTTGTCATGCACGTTTAACATTTTTGCAATGTTAAACGTGCATGGCAAGTCTCAAAGCTTGACGCACTGTCGGTGGATCACCAGGATTTTCAACTTAGAGGTTGTGTCGATCATGTCGTCCTGTTGTGTTCATGTAATATGGTCTTTTTATCGAGGCAAACCTCGTGGTGAAATCGCGACAGATTTCTATAAAAAGGAATTAAGGAAAGTTCAACATGCTTGCTATAACCAAATAGTGCATTTATTGTTCATCGTGCAAATGTTTATTGAGGACTTAACAAGTGCATAGTATCTTGAAACTGGCAGCCTTTGTGGTTTTTCAGACTGGAAAAAGATGTCCAAGGTCGCGCCAATCTTTTAGATGCAGGCAATAACCTCGAGCAGCTAGAAAGGTTCTGTCCATAGAATCCGGCTCTAGATTCAATGCGCATAGTCTTCATATCAAAATAAAAATTAAAATAGAAAAATGTAAGGTAGAAAGCCCACTAAGTCAACGTATGACTCCTAAGGACCCGTTAGCGTCGTTAGGACGTCAGCATGAGTGACAACTTACCATTCAGTTGAATCCATTTCGATATTCGCCAGACAAAACTAGTGTTGACTCTCTTAACGCAAGCGACAGTTTTGAGTGAAACTGATATTTGACTTGCTAGGCTAAGCGATCGAATACGAACAAGGTATAAAAGGCCCCCAGTACTTTATTGGGCCGCTTAAGTAGAAATAAAGCTTGATAATTTGGCATGTTAAACACACACACACAGTACAATAGCTTAATAATATTACAAGTGTATTTTAAAGTGCGATGCACGTCTGTCTCTTTTATTATATGACACGTCGAAACAGTGGTAAATCAAAATAATGCTTTTCTAATATTCTAAGCAAGATAAAAGTGAAAATGAAATGATAAGATAAAAGAAAAATATGAATGTCGGTCGTGATTTTTGTGATGCAATGCCGTTTTATGGCGGTTTTCTGTTTAAAGCGAAGCGCATGCTTCATTCTAAGAATCTCCAGTAAGGGCAACAAGGAGACGTTCTGAGAGCGAACTATGAAATATCAACTGTGTAAGTAAGAGCAACCCTTTATAACGGTGTGATACCCGATTTTATATTTTGGTAAAAGTATTTTGTGGTAAACCCGATCGGACGCGCGTGCGCCTAACAGAGTGACGTAGTTTTGGTTGTTGGGTGCATGCAAGAGCCTTCTGGATGTTCGGGACAGGCGTCTGCTCTCAGCGATTGAAACAAATTTATTTTACGTATTCATTTTAAATACGTTCCAGTAATACCACTCATTTAAAACGTTCTAACGGTTCAAAATAGCAGCCTATCAACAAGTGTACAAAACCAGACTGTTTGTTCTATCGGTTGCAACGGTGAATGGAGGTTGGCAATGATTTCGGTGGTTGATTGACGGCAATTACGCTTATATCTATTATGTTCTATGTATAACTGCCTTTTTTATGTGTGAAACATTAGCAAGCTGGAAAACGCGGAGGTGTTTAAGCTGGGCGTGTTATAAGACACCGTTTCGCTCATGGAAACCTTATTAATATCGGCCAACCGGAAGCGTCAAATAACCGGCCAAGAGTATTTACGTGTCGAAAGCGGACTGCTTAGAAGTGGGATTCAACTAATTTGCCGTTCGTGCTTTATGCATGCCCTCTTCGCGAAAAAGTCAATCTTTAGATAATACATTTGTATTTTAACTTAGTTTAAAGCAGCGCTTAGAGAAGTTGTTTTTCTACTTAATAAACATTCAGCTGGAACAGCTGCATTTTTTGAAGAACGGTATTGTTGATAGACTGAATAAAGAAATCCAGGATTTATATAATAATATAACAGGTCTTGCTATTGTGGTTAGCTGCTAAAAGAG
Organism: Dermanyssus gallinae; assembly: GCA_003439945.1. NCBI lineage: Eukaryota > Metazoa > Arthropoda > Arachnida > Mesostigmata > Dermanyssidae > Dermanyssus > Dermanyssus gallinae. The sequence continues at coordinate 72,926 of QVRM01006742.1, forward strand.
AGACCAACTTACATCTGTATCTTCCATGTACGGATGGCAGCGGAGGCTCCAAAATGTTTACAACTCCAAGTACGTGTTGAGCGCTAGTGTTAGACAAGGGCCGTTTTTAGGGCTCTCGCGAGAGAATTTATTGTGCTTTCTTCGTCTGTTGTGCAGTAATACAGGAATGTTCTAACATTTCATTATAAGACGAGAAAAGCGAGAAAGCAAATTGAAACATAGCTACATTGAAGCGTTCAGTTTTAAAATGAGACATGTGCCACGTCCAGATCTAACTCGCGACTTCTAATACTAGTACTGCCTGTCGTTTCCCCGTTCCGTCTTGTAGGTCATCCCGGCACAGCCTGTGCAGAGTCACTGACGCTAGCAAATTTTGCTAGGAAGTACTGTCAGAAAGCGTACATTGATTTTCCATTGACTGAAGCCAGGGATTATAGATTCTTTCTCGCTCACTCTATCTCTATGTGCATTAGCTATTCCATAGATGGAGACACAATTGGAAAAACAACGGAGAGTACTTTTTGATTAAATAAAATCAGTTGACTCCTTCATTTCTAGATTTCTTTTGAAACTCATTCGGCATTTAGGTTATTCGCCAGATCTTGCGTTTTAAAACGGAGTGTAAATGATATGTTTATATGATCTATAGAATGTATATTTGAATTGCACTCATTACCAATAGTTCAGGTGCGGCGCACGTCTTTATCTGCGCGGCGTATTGTGTTACTATCACTTTGCGCAAGCCGCGAATATGGATATTCTTAAAAAATGCCTCATTGAAAACAAACGTAAATTTATCAACCTCGTATCCTCTCCAATATTGCTGAAGTAGTTTAAGGAATTCAATACATCCAACAATGCAATAATAAAACGCTTTAGCCCTAGGGAATCGTGTTGTGCGTTCCGTTTTGTATATATTTCTAGGTTTCCTAACATTTGTTTTATTCGTATACTTCTCGAGTGTCACCTTGCGTGTTTACATCGACTGTAACGCTGTAAACAACAACAACATAGCAATCCAAGCAGTGCATTGTCTACAGAAGAGCGTGCTGCTTGGTACAAAGTTGCCACTCTCGCCAGATATTGCAGGTTTCGCAACATTTGCGGATAGCTTAGAAGAAAACACAAAACTTTGATCTAGAAAACTAGAGTGCAACAATGTATTTATCTTATTTTTTCCAAAACCACTTTATAATGTACTAACCTTCATCGTACTGTTCGTGAGGAAAGGCTAGCTTGGAACAAACAGCAACAATGCGGAGCCATAGCCATTAGTTAACACTACACGTCTGTGTAGAGAAAAGGTAGCCGCCTTCATTTATTTCAATCACCCTGTCAGAGGTCGGTTGTCTAAAGTCATCTCAATGCAACATTCACGTTTTTGGCTGGGCAGCAAGTTCTGCGAGCGTAAACGCGCATGCTATAAACGGTACCGCAATCAAATGGTGCGCATTTATTGTTTTTCTTGGCTAGCAGCAATAATGGTGGTTCTGCACCGGCGGCACTGAGTACCTGCTGTTGCTGCTACCAACACCTACACCGAGGACTGACTACGACCTCTCCCACCTATACGGTGGACCTGAACAGACCCTGCAAAGTGAGTTCGGTTGTTTGTTCGCTGTAGCAGAACAAACGCGTCGGGCGGAAAGTCCAACGCTCAACCTTATTACGCGCCGCATGGCTCACCTCTCCACATGGATGGAGCCATCTAAACGAAACAAAATGATCGAATCGGCCCCGATCATTGTCTACGTGTGCAACCGAACACGACGTTACGGAGCCTGTCGGAAGCCTTACCTGTTTTTTTAAATGAAGCTTTCCAGGTACACACATTTGTCTTGTTTCAACTCACAAGCTGCGAGATCTTGAGCAGCGACAGCCGTAGTAATACATATGAACGTGGGACGTGTACGCCAGTAAAATCGATTTTGTGTACTATGAGGCAGTTGCTTGCCTATGGAGCCGTGGAGTACGTACATCATCAGTCTTTTTTTTTAAAGATACGTGCGCGTGTAGACTTGTGCGTGGTAAGCGTGCATCATCCACATACTTTATGTACTCCGGCTAAAACGATGCAAGTAAACAGCACACCCAATGGCCCCCAGATGCACTTTATGTAGCAGCTTTATCCCATCAAGGCATTAAGTGTGTTCGGCAATTTGTATTGACTGCGTGCTGTGTTTTAAATGATCTAAATAGAGATTAAGCAGTGTGCAAGAAAACCTGGAGTTTAAGCTTATCAATTTTTTTTCTCGCGTAAGTACTGTGAGCTGATTTTAAAGCTCTTTTTTATACAGTGTTTTGCGTAGATTCCTTTGTTAAGATTGATACAAATTTACATTGGGCACATTACAGATGTCACAGTTGCTCAAAAATGAGCAATTTGTGCAGAATGTCGCCGCCGTACGTTTCTGATGGCCTGGACGTCCAGCTATTTTGCTTACTGATCTAAACGTTTATTTAGACTAACATATGCTTACGGAATGTAATTGAACAACTTTGATTTGATCTTGTGTGAGCGGCCGACTTACCAACTTCTAGGATATCCATCCTAGTTCAATTAGTTACTTAGTTCATTTGTTGAAGTCGGTTTATTAGCTTAAACGGATTAGCTTACTTTTTTTATTAGCTTAAGCGGATTATCCGTCTATCTTGAAGTGCGCAAAACGTTTGGCCATCTTTTGCCTATAGTTAAAATTACAGTTGGCATAAACGCGCATTTTATTTGACTGTGAGCAATAATGCTGACAAGCCAACAACAATATTGGTTGAAAAAATGAATCAGCATTTCCATCCCCCTTTTGTAAAATTCTTACAGCCTGAAATGTAACTGTCTACGTTCTAAGACCTCAATTATGTACACAAGCCCAGAGGTCTCCCCACAGGGGTGCCCGGATGAGGCCCGCTCACGTTTTTAGAAATGGCCCACTTTTTAGTGCACTTAGTCGAGCGCTTAACTACGGTTTGGCAACAGCGGCTAACAGGTGACATGAATGAATGCGAATAGTTCAGTGTTTTAGCACTCAGTGTGTGAGCAGCCCCTCTGTCGAGCTCCGAATAGATACAAAGTTTATGTGCCCCGAAAACGGATGTGTATAATACTTTTAGACATACAATTCTCTCATTAATACCAAAGGGTTGCGACCATCTTAGCAAGGTGCGTTTGATTGGAGTTCTGTCTGAGGTGCTCGGCGATCTTGCGGTTTCGTTTAGCAGCTATGACAGCACCTTTTGTGCAAATCGTGCAAATCTATTTAGATTTGCTGTATTTACATTTACATACTTATATGTATATAATTCTTACAAAGTGTCGGCCCACTGGGCAACAAAGTGCGCCGCTGTTTCAAGAAGACGTAATTTAGAAATTCAATGGTTTTTCATTGTGGTCAGCCGCCAAGCTCAATCGTATTGTGGAAAGCGGTCTACCTGAATGAAACCGGCTTTATCAATGGAGAACTAAGATTGCATTAAAAAGAAAAGAAGAAGAAAAAGAAAAAGAAGAAAAACCCCTGTAAAAAGAAGACCTGTTTCAATAGTAACAGAGATAGGGGTTTGTGGCGGGACCGCTTGCAACAAAAGAAGTAAGGAACCAGGAAAAGAAAAAGAGCAAACGGCCGAAAATGACAGCCCTAGTGATACGTTTTCTCTAGAAAACAAACGCAAGCCGACCGTTCTTCTGCCGCCCACAGTCATCTATTGTTCCATCTAAAGGAACCAGCCCCCATTCAACTGGCCAGCGTATACAGACGTGTATAGATGTACGAATGCAGGCACGTGTGTTTCTACGCCTGCCTGCTACGTATATGCTGGCTTAATTACCGGCAGTAAGTAACGAAAAAGAGCGGCTGACACTTACTCATCTTAAACTAGCTTTGCTTTTCGAGAAGACACCAAACACTGGCCTGATAGTTCTATATGTGACGCCTTCCAACTTGTCGCCTCTCGCGTCGACTCTCGTAATAAGCTGCGGAAGAATGATTCAGAACCACCACGTGCTGCGCTTGACCGCGTTCCTACGTCCTATTCGCCGTGAACAACATAACAATGCGCACGACGTTGTCACATTTGCTTTGTCTGTTGCTGCTGCAGGCTATACTATCGTTGTTCCTGTTGTCATCACCATCATTGCCTGGCCGAGACTGTTCTCGGTGGTGCTCGGTGCTTCTTTTCTTGCTATTTGAGGCAGCCACTGAGTGAGTGAGCGTCTCTATTCTAGCGGCGTCTAAGGGCCAAATTGCTTCTCAAGCGATTGCGGGCGGCCGGGCGGCCGACCGAGCCGAGAGCTCATAATGGAGGACGGAGTGTAGGAGCGGTAACAGCCGTAGAGTATACATATACGACTATATATATATTGTAGTCCTAGTGGCAGTAGAAATGCCAGCAGCTGAGGTGACGTCTCCTTGATTCCATTGCCCATAACCGTGAGGCCATGAAATCAAGGTTGCACCGGCGACAACGTCGTTCATATAACGGACCATTTCTTCTGTTGATGTTGCTACTGCTGCCACTGCTGCTGCTGCCGCCGCTGCTGTGCTGCTGTTCGAGTACGTTGTAACGGCTCAGCCATAGCCGGGCCGGCGCAATACGGCGTCTACACCTTCGACGGCTGCTCGTTGCACGGCCAAAGCGATTGCAGCCAGGCCGGCTAGGTTTCGGGCAGGCAGTGTGTCCTCGTTGTTTTTGTGGCTCTTTTTTGGACGGCCTGCTGCTGTGTTAGAAACGTGCAGTCGCGCAGGGTGCGCCAGAAACAATACTGGTCGCCTTTCGGTCTCCTGACAACAGGCACAACAGGTTCAATGGTTTCGATGTTGAGGGTTAATCCGTTGAAAGGACGACCTTGCAGAGCTTACCAGTTCAACTATATTGTCACCTTTAATAATAGCAATTATTATTATTATTATTATTAGTATTGTTAGTGTCTAGTTAGGCTAAGCAAAGCATACCGAGTTTTTTTCTGAATGCCGCTTGGCAACGGTAGCTTTATATATACGAGTATATAGAGAAAGTTACTGCTATGCAGTCATAAACGTCAAGACCAAAGCTGGGTTTGAGATCGAAGCACATCTTGAAGTCGTGCGTTTTTTTTCACGTTTTCTAGCACCGACTTGCGTAAACGAAAATGTTCTGTCATTTTGTTGGTGGACACAGGAAGAAATCGGCGGTGTCATGTCGAGCAAATCAGCTAGGCCCTTCACTAGAGTGACTGGATGTAGCGAGAAAAGCTTCAGTGATTTTAGACCGGTAGCACGGTTACAGTTAGACATTTTTTGTACCATTCACACACTTCCCAGGGATGACACTTCATGCTCAGTGATCGAACGGAATACTTTTGTGCGCTTCAAAACTACTCGCTCGTTATAAAAATCAGTACACAGTTTTTAAGTTTGCTGTTTTGCCACACCATTATCTTTTTGAATCGATTTTTGACGTTTTTTAGACGACTCGATTTTTCTACCTAAACATCAATAACGATGGCGTGATCTGTCTGTGTGTCGAGCGTTATGCTTCGCTGATCAAGAAAATGCCAAACATTTCCAGATCCCTACGTAGATAGTATTTCCTTAGATCCGGTAAAAGGAACTAGCATATTACGTCGGATAGGCGACTTTCAGGTTAGGAAGGAACGGCCTTAAATCTGCGTTAGAATTGGCCAAAAACTCGTCCAATCGGGCGGCATTCGATCCGTACATGAAACGTAGTTTTTAACAGAAGTCTTGCTTGCATTAGTTAACACCAGGGGCTAAAATGCATTGTTTGGATTTGGTTCGCAGCTCTCTCGCACCGCAAATTTTCTAGCCAGTATAATTGACAACGGGTCGGCAAGTGCATCTACAATCTTCCCAAAAATTAATGGGAGACAATCTGGCGTAAGGCCATGTTTGCGTAAATTGCTCTGAGCTCTAAGGACAAACTGTCAAATGACAACATAAAATCGTTCTTAATTACGCATTTAGGTCCTGAATGAACTGATATCAAATAAGAAAGAAAAAACTCAGTCTTAGTTTAGTTATTAACAAAGCCATATTCTATTCTCTTTTTTTAGCCGTGACCTTGTAGTGACCCACCTGAAAAGACTTCTGCGTATCAAATTGCATTTCGGTCCAAACCCAAACTTGGGAGAGCTTGGTATGTTGCACGGGAACAGTATCTTGTCATTGGACTCATAAGGTGTAGCGTTAACGTGCCGAAGGTATATGGTTAAAATAGACAAATGGATTAGGCATAGTGAAGTGTGCACACTAATTAAAATATATAAAGAGTATATATATATATATATATATATATATATATATATATATATATATATATATAGGCAAGCATTTATTTATATAACTTATTTATGTTAGCACTTTGGAGTGAACAATTGTCTCCGCATGAACGTGTAGTCACGGGTTCTCTAACCCAGGATTAGCCCAGTTCGACAATGCGCCCCAAAAAGATGCTGCGTTTCCTCGTTGAATGTCGAGCGACAGCCTCTGACGCAAAAATTCCGATGCCCTCGAATCTCCCATGGATAGGTTAAGGCATCTGCCTACGCGCTGAATCAAATTCAGTGTAAGCGGGCCTGGTCCTCCCATTGTTTCAAACGCCAACGAGTAAAATTGGTGCTGATAACTAACGTCAGAGTATTTTCTACATTTGTTAGCTTCTGCTAACCTGGACGCATGGCTTGCCTGGTCCGCTCCTGCACCGACCATCGAAGGGTCTAATGAGTCGGTTACAGTTGCGTCCCAAACAAGCATGCGGCCACGCTTAAAGGGGGTTAGAGTAAGGCCGAAGAAGAGTATATACAATTTTAGTATCGCTCGTCAAAATTTTGCGCGGATTAAGAAGATCTACTACATATAACAAAAGCAGTATCAATGCTTTTGATGTCAGCTTTACGATAGCTTCTTGCCATATTTACTAATGAAGTATGAGATAGCTACCCGGCTGGAATTTGGCACAAATTAATCGGAAAATGCTGGGCGGGAGGTAGTGATAAAACTAAGTACAGTTTTTTTGGAAAACAACTAAGTCTAATCATTCAAAATACAAAAAGGAAGTAAACATGTATTTAGTAAATAAGAGAGATTCCGCCAGTCCAGTTAATGTCCGGAAAGTCGTAATCGTCACAGATGACTGAATGAACGTTCGACTAGCAAATCTTACGCAGTGCCCATTTTTTATATTCGGCAGTTTTTTAAAAATCTTTTGTCATTTAGCGTGCTATATGCACAGTAATCTTAAACCAAACAAAACCTTTTCTGACAACAAAGGAGGCTAAATGACGGCGGCGACACTACCGGGGCCTTACCTTTAACCTATGCTACGTTAATGACAGCATTTTAAGAGGTTAAACTGTTGTAAATTGTTTGACAGGATTCTAAAGAAATAGTAGGAGCTACGATGACGACACGCATTGCTCTCCACGGCAGAATGCTAGAGACCATTGTCGGTTTTGCATTTCTCGTGTCATATCGCTCACATACGATATGACGGTGAGCTTGCGGGTGAGTTTCACGTAACGTGATGGTCCGGCCGCCTAGTAAACACGAGCTCTGTCGAAAATGACTGCCAGTCACTTGATTTTACCTAGGATGTAGTTTTGGCGAATGGCAAAAACATCGTTATGGTCGGTGTGTCTGCTACAGTGAATAACAGAGCGTAAATGACGTACACCGGCTGGCGAAGGAAATCTGGTTTATTTCCTCCACCTTCTACTAAGCTGTTTAACTAGGCAGTTTTAGAGTCATGTTTCGCTCAAGCGAATTTAGCGCTAAGCTCAGGTCCTTCCACTGGCGTTGTGTAATTTTGATTGCTAGCAGAGTTTAGTCTGTACATTGAAAATTAATCTTCATTTCCAACAGCACTGGCGTAGGCCTGTAGTGCGCCTGTTGTTAAGGTATAAAACAGTTCCTTCGATGCATTCCTCTTTACTCTGTCACGCCTCTTACTATTTCAGACTTCCACTACTATTACACTAGAAAGAACGAGCCTAGAATTTGAGTTTGTTAGTTGACTTAAGTAAGTGTGCAGCAAAAATCTACAGTCTTGCAGCATCGGACATGAAGCGATTTGATATACGCAACATTGCGTGTCAAACCGGCTTGCGGAGCCCGACCTTAAAAAGGCCCTGAGGAGTCTGTCCTGCATCGCGCAACACGGAAGGATCTGACTAGTATGCCGGAAACAGGCAAAGTGATCTCAGGACTGAATTCGGATTTCGACACTACATCGACACTGGCTGGGGCTTGAAAACGGCCCACTCCCACTCGTGTCTCCGTCCTTCGATACACGCAGCCGACAGATCCCAAGTGGATGCTTGTTACATCATCATCATCATACGCCTATTCGCCTTGATTCGTCTGGCCGACCGTATTTTTCCCATTCGGACAACTGGCCGCTCTTTACATGCGGATACCCACCCCCTTCACCCCCTTCCGCTAACCACCGATCGGGTCTCGTTTCGCATGGTACCGGCGAATTTCAGCGCAGCTTTTCGGGTCTCGCCCGCTGTATTATGCACCTCCTCTTCTACTGCGCAACTCACACATAGGCGCCTGCGGTGATTTCTTTATCGATTTCGGAAGACCCTTCTCTTTGCTGAAACAGCCGGCTTCTGTGTGCCTAGAAGTGCAGTTAGCAAACACACAGCTACTCTTGGGCACCGTTCCTCCTGCACGGGTATTGTGTAATATATATATATATATATATATATATATGTATATACATATGTATATATATATATATATATATATATATATATATATATATATATATATATATAAATATATATGCATATGTAAGCCCCTGATATAAAAGGGTGATATGTGTACACACACTTATCAAGCAAATAAACCAATCAATCATGTAATATATATATATATATATATATATATATATATATATATATATATATATATATATATAAATGTATATATATATGTATATATACGTGTATATACACATATATATTTATATTTCTCCGACTAAAAATTGTCTAGACTGTCTTTGAAATACACGCGTCCATAAAGTGGGACCTTGGCCAGCATATCTCTCGCCGGAATTGTCTTGGGTGCTTGCTCACAAGCCCTTTTACCCCTCTTACTTGAGCAATTTCGAGCATAATTTAGAATTTGAGAGACACCGTCATACTTTATTTGTGTGAATAAACACTATGTGGATACCATTGCTAAAATAGACCTACGCTTGATGTGATGAACGCAATGAAGACTTCTATGTGTGGAAACGCATGTGTCGCTACAATCACCACATCACAGCCAAGCTTTTTCATTGGTTTCACTACGTCTTGCCAAAAGCTAAGAATTATCGTAGACCCTTAGAGACGTGTATTGCAAGTGCAAGTATTGAGCGGCGCCGTGCACGGCATGCTGCAGAAGTGAATGTGTATGCATAAAGCACCCGGGAGTTTTTACCGGGATCGGCGACAACTTACTAGTATGCAAACATGTAATTGGATAATGGAGAACGTTGAATATATATACTCCAAAATGTATATATGTATGTCGCCTTCTGCGGCGATGGCATATTTTCTCGTTTAACTTCGTCGACGCATTGTTCTCGAAGGAAATATAAAAACGTCTTTCTCAGTGAATGGCGAGTTAACTTCATTGATTCGGCCTCTGATCACGTAGGGGTCTCAGTGCGTCTGGGTTATCTGGAGTAAAGTAGAGATTAGTTCCGACAGGGCCGGCGGAGAGATAACCTTTCGTATGCTTTGAGAAGCCGTGGAAGCAATTTCTTTGACTACTGTCTTTGCGGCGACTTCTTCGCCGCTTTATCGTGCCGAGTTGAGACGCAGCGCCACCTTCCGCTCTCAACACCGGCACTGTGAGAGATGCCCTTATCTGTTTTAGGCGGCTTATCGCCATTCTCACTGTTTCCACCTAACGGGTCGTTGTCGGACGCCCTCTCCGCTATCTCGATTAGCCAGGCTTTTCGGGGCGGACGTTCTCTTGCAGCTGCTGTTTCGGACTGTGATGACGACTTTGATCTGTGACACTTGGCTGCTCTCCATTCCAGATCGCCTGCCGGCTCTGTAGCCCAACAGAGGCGATGACGAACGAGATGACTGCCGTGAATAATTGCAATAATCAAAGTGGCTCAAAAGGGTAACTGGCGACCATTGGCGAGGCGAATATGGTGACCCTGAGAACGAACTGCTGGGCGGAAAGCAGACGGTTGGTGACAGTGTAAGCGCTAGACCTTGTCCATTCGTGGACAAGTAGTCTAGTCGACTACATTCCCTTGTGCATGATGCACCCGTTACTACGGCTTCGATGGGGCTGAGTAAAACAAATAATTCAACCCTATTTCCCTTTACACTCTGAAAGTACTCGCTGTATAAAGGATAATCTTCCGTGCACTTCACACTGATGGCAGCAGGGTATTTTCACAAAAAAGGCCGCTGTATGCAAGAGCTCGATCTGAACCTGTCCACTCACCACTATCGCTAGTCGTCTAATTATCTGACTATTAATGTTAGTCATTAGTTTCTACAGTTGGTTTAGATAAGCGTGTTTACTTTTATAATTAATTTCATGTCAGCACATGACACCTATAATCGAGCCACGTTCCCTTTTTCTTCCTCTTTAATCTTAGGTAGTGTGGAGTAAAAAGACAAAGGAAAAACCAAATATATGATACCAAATCGCGTACCGGGTTGTACTCCTTGCAAAGCGTATTGTAAATGAATAATAAATAAATAATTAATATTGTTTGTATTATTATATATGTTACAATTTTATTATTAATATGTCCTCACCGTGTAAACAGAGTGCCTATAAATATGAATACTTAGATAGATAAATAGACAACAAGGATGACAAGTACTACGATGTATGAAACACGGATGTTCTGTAAGGATCGTCTGTTTGAAATATAATGAACTGAACTATTATTATTAATATTATCATTATTGATTTCTTCTATGATTTTCATATAATGCCTTTGTTCTGAGATGCAGCAGCGAGCTGTTTGTATGAATATGGGTTAGCAACAGCACGTTCTTTGCAATGTTGCATTTAACTATTTTCACAGTGATTCTCTAACTAATAGCTAAACATGCCAGTTAGTATATTCACAATGGTGATGATTTCAGTGTTTCACGTGTAGGTGTGCGTCCATGTATAAAAAGAGCCAATCCGATTGAACTCTAGCGGCAATTAGCTCTACGGGAGGAAAGGTCTAACGAAGCCACTTGTTTGGCCATTATCAATAAATTACGCTTGGGCTGCTGTGATTACTCAAGATATACGTGATACAGGATAGCGTGACAGTGAAATTTGCGAAGGGATCTACATCCGAAGAAATGAGCAGGATGTTCTGGATGGATGGGTCGAGCCAGTGAACGTTAGCGTAGGAGAGCCAGACAAACAATTCAAACGGGCACGTATGTAGAGCTCATCCGACGCTGTTCTTTTGACTTGCCTCTTTGTATTCACGGTCGCTTGTTAGATTATTTACCTTTACGCGTTTTGGGATTCTGTTTTTCCTATTGTTCCGTCGGATCCGATTTCGCAGACTATTGCGTGCAGACTTCGAGGTTGTTCCCCTCCACTGCCCACCAAAGAACCCTTGTCTGGTGGCTTACTCATGCCCTATTTCATTATTTAGGTACCGTGGTTGTGCTACACTGTTTTATCTGTCATAACGTTGGGCAGTAGGCGGTGCAACTATGTTGTCTATGACGTTGTCTTGTGGATGCTGAGATTTGCGAGGCATACCTACAACACGGCATACAAAAATACATGTTCTCTAAAAAAAAAGAACATGTCAAACCAACGCTGACCAGCGTGGAGAGTCACTCAAATGCAAAGAAAGCCTATCCATGAAAACAATGGTACACGCCGTAACCCAAACAGTGAACACAGAAAAATGTAAAACGGGCCCAAGTTCCAGCAGATGGCTAAAAACGAGGCTAAAACTAGCAGAAAATGTTAAGTATGCAAGAAGCTGACCATTTAAAAGCCGAACCTTAGTCAGAACGTTACAAGTCGGCGGAACGGTTTGGTGGATTTGGTCTGCAAATCGAGTGTTAAGAGTCGTGGGTCCAATACCATTGCGTGGCATAATGACTATATTGCAACGACGTATTTTGTTGTGTAACCCAGTAATTCCACAATACAACATAAAGTACAAATAAGAAGACAAACTGGTAAAAAAGGAGAAGAAGAGATTCCAAAGCAAAACAGCGTCTTCGCCGAGAAGACAGGCTATCCCAACCTTTTCTATTCCACTAACAATCGCCAACTTCATAGACAACTTAAACATAGGGAAAACTCGCCACAGTTGGTGCAGAAGCCCGTTAGAAGGACTGGTAGAGGCTACGTTAAGATGCAAATACATATTAACGGCTGCCCTAGAACAAATGAGGAAATAATCTATTACACTTAAGGGCCAGGAAGCGCGTGCACCACTAGCCAGGTAACATACCTAGGAGTAATGCTAAACTATATTGTGCCCTTGCAGCTCACGCACAATAGGTTCACGCCAAGGCGGAAAGGATGCCTAATCGCTTAGCTAAAATCATAACAGAGACGAGCGGCGCTAAGGAAAATAGCAGACGACTCCTCATTATGGTAGCTGACTCGAGCGTTCTCTATGCGTCCCCGACATGGGCGTTGTTGCGCTTAAATGCGAGCGCAAAAACCTCGCAAAAGGTTTGGGGTGCATATGGTGGCAACCGGTGAGCAATACGGTACTATGCACACTATATTTGGCTGCCTGACGCTTTCGAGTCAAAGGATGCAGGCTGCTAGGAGATCAAACTAAAAAGAGTCACTTGTTGACGCCGGTGATAGTAGTCCAACTAATCCAGCAGGGATCCGAATACAAATTAGCGCTCGTAAAAACATATGCATTATTTGAATAAACAACAAAGAGCAAAAATATCTTTCTATTGCTATTGGTGCGTGCGAAACGAAACTGAGAAGGATACGGAGCGTATCGTAGCTGAAACGCTGACATCTCTTGGAATATGGCATGCAGTGGCGTTTTAGAAATAGAAGGTCTACGAAGGGGCTCAGGTAGCATACAGCGGCATCTGGCCGCAATCGTAATGAACTGAACCTCGTAAGAGGCTATGTTGGAGACATAATGAAAATCGATGAGCATAGGAAAGAAGAAGACAGAGGACAATTGGCATGACCTCTGCACAAGACCACAGGAAGAGCAGCCGACCAGTTTGGGCTCGAATTCGCACCCTAAGCGTAATTCCGGATGTATGTTGAGCAAAAGCCAAAGGGTGTTTGTTATAGGTAGACTCTACCCGCAACACAAGCGTCCCTTAGGCCGAACGCAACCGCGGACCAACGCTAATTTACGTAAATAAATGTTTCTAAAACAACCTCGTAATTAGTGCACGTAGCAGTCCTCGTTTAATTAAACATTGTAGCAGTGCTTAAACGATTTGTCAACCTCAGAATAACTTCTCCGCTTGTTTCTCATGAGCGCATTTGTCTCTACTGAAGATAGTATGAGCTGTCACCGATTTCTACTATTGTTAAATCTAATTTTAGCTTCTTTCGCAGTCCATTGCGTAAATTTATTGCGTTATCATTAATATGCACACATCGCCAAGAGAAGAGCTGTGCATGGCGTCTTGTATCGCCAAGCCCCTCTCTGGTAGCACGCATTTGTATAAATGACGGCGTCCTTTCGTTTCGTTGGATACTCTTTTTTTAACGATTGCTATAATATTGCTTCCGCGTCTTCGTTGATCTCTTAAATCCGATCTTACAAATCTCAACTAATCGATTATCGCCTCTCCGGAGCTTTGCGAACAATTACGTTTCGATTCATACAGACGCCAGTGAATTACCCATTTGTATGCTCATTGGAGAATCTTTTCTGCATGAAATGCAGACACGACATCAATAATTAAAACAATGGGCATTAGCATCGTACTAACAATAACTGGGCATGTCAAGATTTGCCCATCTCGACCCTGCGCAGCTGTGCGAAGTATTCACTGTTTGATACCGATGTTTCATCAAAGGAACGCCGCTTGTCTGCTCATACACTCAGATCCACGCAGCCCTCCACGGGCACTCGTTTCGCACAGAATTTCTATTGAAGAAAATATATACCTTTTCTCAGTCTGGCGTCCTGCTCCTTTCATTCGCCTTCCCGCGCTGGGCTCGCTCGCATTCGCTGTCTCGTTCCCTTTGGTCCTATGCGCATATCTGTGAGCTGGTATCATATTCATTACTGTGCAGCCCTTTGAATAAACTCAGGCCAGCTACTTTGCTCCTGTAGAAGGACGCCCGATGGATCTCATGAAAATACGGATGAGTGTCGGACTGCTAACAGGCGACACTGCCAGAAGTACCAGTGATTGATCATTTTCAACTCAACACAAGTCTGACGTCAGGCATCTGAGTCCTTTACAACACAGTGGCCCAATCGTTCATTTAGACCTATATACTGTGTACGTGCACGCCACATAGCCCTACACCGTCCTCTAATCTTAGGCATTCAGCTGCCGTAGTACACTTTCTGTCACACTCTCTACAAGATTTGCCTCGGGTCCACTGGAACAGGTGCTACTGCACGCCATGGATGTTGATATATCTTCAATCTCGTTGTTCGATTCAACAATCGATTGTTACGTTCTCGCAATACGTCACGTATGTTGCCCATTTTGGTTTTGTTAAAATCACGGTGCCTAAAATATTATGCGTGTAAGTTTTGAGGGTAGCGAGTGGATCACGCGTCACTCCAAGCGACGGGCATGCGTGTTGTTAATGTATTTCATCCAGCTTTCCTGCTTCATTCAGGTAGAAGAAGAATCCAGCCCTAATATTAGGACATAAAAGAGCTTGTACTTGTTTTGAATGGTCGGCTGGGTTGTCTGACCTATCCGACTCGTCGGTATTTGATTTTCAAATATGAACCGCTACTAAAAGGAAAGCGATTGTAAGATGGTACTTACTCGCAGTACAATGGGGATACAGTGGCAGATCACACTCGTGGGCCCTGCTCCTCTATTCGATTGCTTCATAACGGCATTTTTGGATGTTTAATATAAGCTGCCAGGATAAGTTTGTCCAGAATTACTTTCCTGGGCGTATCTTCCCGACATCAAAATGTGTTGCATGTAGAGTTTTTTTTCAAGGCAGGCTTTGGCGCTTGCTTTGTACGTACGCTACACTATTTGAACTGTTCCCAAGCTAAACTGAACAATATTGTTGTAGCGCTAGTTCCTTGCTATAACTATCAAACTCTTGGTGAAATATCTCTCTGCATGTCATGTTTACCGCCAGGACATTTCTAAAATATGGTCCGATCTCTTTGTTTATGTCAAACACTGAATGCTTGAACTGAGACGAATTTCTTCGTCTTTCAACTGACGTGTCGTTAAGAGTCCTACTTACTAGTCCGTCGGTAGGTCCGATAGTTTTATACTACTATATCGATTTGGTCGGCACCAAAGTGCTCTCCTGAAAAACTCTGTACATTCCTAGCTGTGTTGTTAAATACAATTTAGTGCCACCATATCTTCTCTGCGGCTTTGTCTATTTGTGATTATGTGCGCCTTGTCATTGTCCAGGATTCTACATAGGAATGTTCTTGTTTGCCATTCGAAAATAGTGCTGAAACCAATATTAGACCGATGTATTGTTTTCACACTATTTCCGTTACTCTTCGTTATTGTCTTCATGCAATAATATATAGAGTTATGTATGCACCGGTTCCACTTGAAACTTGTAGGATTTTTTAACCTGGCAGTCTATTCTATCTGATTCAGCCCTCTGTCCAGCCGTTGTTCTAACTATTCCATTCATTTTTTATATAGAAGCTATCGGAAGTGCACGATGCACATGCGTCGTCAGCAGTCTGCGCGACTAGTGGGGAACTCGCAAAGTCACTTAACCCGGATTACTTGCCACCTTCCCAGGCTTGGTTTTACCTTGGCACAACTTTGAAGCTGTAACTAATGCATCTTGCCAAGCGGAGAAGACATCCGAGGAAACCCGCGCCATATTTGATTAAGGTTTTTATTGTTTTAGCACAACGGTACGACCCTTTAAAGGTTGAACGGTAAGCCTTGCTTGGTGAACACTTCTAGTTTACTTCTCTCACGTTCATAGCCAAAAACCCCCCTCCCGTATTCCGAAACAGCGGACCATAATGTTTTTAGGGAGTGAACCTATTAATCAATTAGGCCGCTATTTGCTGCACACTAAACTTCATCTCTTTAGAACCCGATACACTGTGTACACCTTTGACAATTGCTGCGTTGTAGCGTTTGCCAAGTCGTACGCAGCACATCCAGTGATTGCGATAGATTTCGTGGCTACACTATCAAATGACGCAATCTGATCTTAGATACTAAAAGCTTGTTCTTAATTAAGTAGTACGTGATTGGGCTTGCGGAACGTTCTAGTATTAACCACAACGCCATTAATGCGTTCCTCTGCACGGTAAGCGTTTTGAAATAATACGTTATCATTTAGCATAACTTCGTAGGAACTTTATCCAGAGTAAAACGTTTAAATAAATACGTCTAGTGAAGCATAGATCATAATCACAAAGACAGAGGAGTTCAAGCAAACAACAAGGCTCCTCCCTAAGAATGAGCTAGCGAAATTGTTCTGCCGGATGATGCAGGATCGACTCACTTCAGTCTGTACAGACAGCACATCAGGGATATGCATTCTATTTTATTCAAAACACTTGTAAAAATCCCCTCGACACGTGTGGATATATATATTATTACCACATTCGTGTCATACACCTCACTTTACTTAAATAAAGCATTCGCATATATATATATATATATATATATATATATATATATATTTATATATATTCTTCTTTTTCTCATATTCATAGTTCTTTAATATATATATATATATATATATATATATATATATATATATATATATATATATATATTGTCGCGAACTAGCCTAGCAATCCTTTGCCCGCTGCTGTTACGAACAAGAGCTCGTTGAAAGGGCGTAGAGCAGGACGATGTCGACAAGCTAAGTTTGCATGTTCGTACCGTCATTTCGTGTCATACGCATGTTTATCTTCAATCAAGCCACCCGGGCGGGGGTCGAGTGGGCTGGGTGGGGGTGGTACTGTTGTGACAGTGTCACGCTTCTGTTCATCAGTTTCAGTCACGCACGATCGTAGTCGTAGGACAACGTGGCCAACCACCGGGGCACCTACCGATCGAGAGGCATCGAGAAGCACCGCAAATAACGCGACCGGGGGGGGGGGGAGGACTAAACCCCAGTGCGGTTACCGTCGTGCGGCGTCTGCTGCTGCTGCTGCTGATAGCCCTGACCACCGAGTCAAAGAAGACTCCGCCCTCCCGCTGCCTGCCCGCCTACAGAGCCACCAGCCGCAGGGTGG
Organism: Dermanyssus gallinae; assembly: GCA_003439945.1. Lineage (NCBI taxonomy): Eukaryota > Metazoa > Arthropoda > Arachnida > Mesostigmata > Dermanyssidae > Dermanyssus > Dermanyssus gallinae. Next base: position 90,296 of record QVRM01006742.1, read on the forward strand.
TAGTGATGGTGGTGATGGCGGTATTACTACGATTGTCTGTTACTACTACGCCTACTGCTACGATGTCTACTACGACCTGCTTCGACGTGTAGCCAGCCAGCCAGTCGCCCGATCAGAGCCGGTGGCTTGTTCATGGGCTGGTGTTGTTCGAATACGTGTCGATGGCACGTAGGCAGGATGGACCAAGGAGTTCGTGGTGCGGCCAAGGTGCGGCCAAGGCGCTGCTGCAGCGCCGTGTCACGCCGTCTGTCTGCCCATCCGTGTCTCGGTCGTTGCTGCCGAATCGACAACAACAACAATAATACCATGACTCCGGGCGCAGCCTTATCTAAATTGTCACTGGCGGCGGCGGTGGAGGTAGCGGCGGCGGGGGGAGCGGGAGGCAGTGGCTGCTGCTGCTGCTACGGTTGCTATCTTATCTGCTGGGGTGTTTATTTAGCCGCGGAGGCAATCTTTATTGTCGAGGAAGTGTGCTGGCCTGCACTGGCCTACTGCTGCTGCGGCGGCGGCGGCGGCAGCGGCGGTGGTGACGTGAAGGACGGGGCCCCACCGACAATGGCGATGATAGGCGACTTCAGCAGCAGCAGCAGCAGCAGTAGTTGTATTGGTAATAGTAGTAGTAGTGGTTGTAGTTGTAGTCGGAGTAGCAAGGTTCAGGAAACGAGAAGGCCAGCAGTTTAAGATGATGATAATGATGGTGATGATAATGATGATAATGATGATGGTGGTGATGATAATGATGATAATGATGATGGTGGTGATGATAATGATGATGATGATCATGATGGTGACAATAGACCGAGCTGTACCACCTCGTAATCCCGTACAGCGGGGCGGGGTTCTGCCGCTGCTGCTGCGACCACTACTGATGGTTGCTCACAAGTGCAGCCGCCCCTGCGTCACGTCAACTATGCAGAGTCGATGGAATCAATTGCGACCTGCATCCGCGCCTACACATCAATACTACGCCTATTTTGACCGCGGCTGCCTCTACTACTAGAATTAGAAATTTTTGAAGGAGTTGCGACATCACCGGCTCGACATCGAGGCCCGTCGTCATGCTAGAGCATATGGCCACCCCAGCCCAGACCTCAGCAACCTCGGGCAACATTCTCGCGGCTGTGTCCCGCTCCTCTAAGAAAAAAGAACAGAGGAAACTCTGTTTTTGGTTTCACTCTTTTATGCAGGGAAATATATAGAAACTGCGGCTGGAGCTGTACTTCTGATTGCTTGCAATCCGGATTATAATCCTCCTCAAATACTGCTAGGACATTCATAGACATTTTGGATATATATATATATATATATATATATATATATATTGGCTTTGATCTCGGCGTTTAGCAGGTCAACCACCACGTACATATATGTATGTATATATATATATATATATGTCTACCGTCGCATATGTCTTCTCGACACCATGGGTAAGATCTTGGAGAACGTGCTAGTTGACCGGCTAAACGCCGAGATCAAAGCCAAGGGGGCTCTATCAGAAGCATAATATGGCTTTCGGAATAGACGGTCCACGTTCGACGCCCTGGCAAGAGTACTGGGACGGGCAGGTGAGCAACTGTCAAAGAACCCCAAAACACTGGACTTTGTGCTGCTCATTCTCCTAAACGTCAAGAACGCCTTTAACTCGATGAGCTGGAAAGTGGCAATGCAAGTGATGGAGCGCAAGGGCATCTCGCCCTACCTCCGTCGAATTATAGCATCGTAGCTGTGGGAGAGAGGCCTGCTGGCCGGCGATCAGAGCTACGCAGTTGCTGCAGGGGTTCTGTAGAACCTCGCCAATGACAGAGTTCTCAAACTGCAGGGTCTGCCTAGTGGTGTCGAGCGCCGCTTTTTGGTAACTGCTGCAGAATCCGTTGCCCTTTATGGGGAACCGGCATGGGCAGACAGGGCACTTAGGACGGCATGCAACAGGAAGAAGCTGAGTTCGCCGCAACGGCCGGTGGCCATAAGGGTCTGCCGCGCAGTCCGTGCAGTGTCGACTGAGGCCCTACTTGTGTACATGAGTTGTACATAAGATCTGTTACCGGGAAGCGAGCAGAAAGATCGCTGGACGGTAATTTGGACCCCACAGGGGCCAGATCAGCTACTTTGGACTCTTGGCAAGAAGAATGGGTGAGGGCAGCAACCTCTGGAGAGGTCACGAAGGGTCGCTGGACCAAAAGTCTGATCCGGACCTACCGCAATGGTACAACTGCAGACACGGCGCGCTATCTTATAATGCGTCCCAGGTGCTGACCGGCCACTTTCAGACGTATACAGTTAAGATTAGCAAGGCCCGAGTCAACTCCTGCGTACTATGCGACTCGGGGGAACCGGATGATGTAGAGCACACTGTTCCGCATCGTGGGGCCCTCCGGGAAGCGTGAGACGCGGGGCGGCCGCTGTACGAGACCGACAAATCAAAGAGGTCTTTACTCATACGATGACTTCAACAGCGGCCTGGAAAGAAGATATTGCACACTTTGATGCGATCATGTCCGCGAAGGTGGTCAAATAGACTGCCAGGAGAGCTCTTCCTAGCGTCCACTCAGGTTCCGGTTGAGAGGGGGAATCTATAGAATCTATAGATAGGCGGGTGGGCGATAGGCAGGCGGACCACGTTAAGCAAATACAGCAAAGGTCTCCCCAGATGATGACTTTCGATGCACTCACAAACGGGCGGGCTGCGGAAGTTGTCAACGGCCTTCCTGAAGTCGCCGTCCTGCACCGAAGCGGGTCAGGGCGACTGTAGGAAGGCTGGAGTAGGGAGGAGAGGCAATTGACCACTCTTATGGATACGAAGCGATGCCTAACAGTAACCGTTCTCTGGGGGTGGGGGTGTGGTGGCGGGTATTAGTGGGTTTGTGAGTCTCACACTGGTCATTGGCTGTGGCGACGTATGTACATCACAATTTCCGTAATCCCCCATATTAAAGCTGAAAAAAATTATATATATATATCTACTCGAAAGCATAGAGCTTCTAAACGAAGGAATTTGTAGTGAGCCTGCTGCCCTGGATTGATAGCATAATGATAAAGCAGTACTACTACATGATGCAGACTTCCCTGCAAGCCAATTGTATATATATATATATATATATATATATATATATATATATATATATATACTATATATATATATATATATATACATATATATATATATATATATATATATATATATATATATACATGTATATATATATATATATACAGCAGGCTCACTACAATATATATATATATATATATACAATTGGCTTGCAGGGAAGTCTGCTTCATGTAGTAGTACTTCTTTATCATTATTCTATCAATCCAGGGCAGCAGGCTCACTACAAATTCCTTCGTTTAGAAGCTCTATGCTTTCGAGTAGATATATATATATATAATTTTTTTTTCAGCTTTAATATGGAGGATTACGGAATCGACTTTTGAGATTTATTATTGTATTGTTAATAAATTATGGAAATGTACGCCTTGTACGGGTGTTTTCTGATTATAAGAACCTAGATTGAAGGTTGAACTCTAAAAGCGAATTCTTTGTAGGCTGAATTATCTGACCGACGAGACTTTCGTGTGCGTACGCTGGGCTATCCGATCCGATAAAGCGTTGGCCGCAAGATTAATTAATGCTAGCCACTCAGGTGGACTGACTGGCCTGTCCTCAGCTGGCCGGCTTGCTCGCCTGTCTCCCGGGGTTAAACGATTGATGGTCGACCGTTAAACGCTGAGAGCCGACATAGACTCACAAAACGATTCTTGCATCATCTATCGATTTCATCTGATTATCTGTTAATTGATTACCATAATTTGGTGGCAATAAAACAAAAATAATAATAATAATAATAATAATAATAATAATAATAATAATAATAATAATATCGGTATCAATAAAAGTGGTGTTTGTTGTCGTGGTCAAAGTCGTAAAGGTCCTAGTAATGGCAGTAATAAATGTATGGTGATTGTAAGGCAGATTGTATGGTGGCTCATCATCGTCGTTAAGCCGGCAGCCCATAAGCACAGCGAATAACGTGTACGGTGGCTACGTGGCTCGACGGACAGACGGTGGCAGATCTGCGTACTAGCGGCGCTATATCATCTATGGGGGTCGAGGCAAATCGGCTCGTCGCAATATTAGAACGAGATGGCCGGCGTAAAGACAAGCAAGCAAGCAAGCATACATCCAGCGGAAGAGACACAAAGAGGGTGGAAAAAGAGAGATGGGGGGGGGGGGGGAGAGCGACGGAGAGACACAAAGAGGGAGGGGGGGGGGTATCGTATGTAGTTCTATGCGTTGGATAGAAACGGAGCGAAAATGCGGGATGAAGTGAAAGATGGAGATGGTGGTAGCAGAGGGGAAAGCAGAATAGGTTCAAGGTAGAAGGCTCGCAGGCTCGCTTCTGTGGGAGCGTCGGCGCCGAGGTGACGGCGGCGCCGGACTCCATCGTTTTCCAATAGATGTATTCTGCGGTTGCGGCCGCAAATCATAGAGCAGCCTCAAGGGTGATCGGTCAGTCACATTTGGTGCACCGGAGGTCACCGATCCAATCAGGAGTAGCCGCAGCAGCAGCAGAAGAAGAAGCCGTAGTAGTAGTAGTAGTAGTAGTGGTCGTCGAAGCAGCAGCAGCAATGTCGGGCTCATCGGAAACATTGAGCTCCGAACCATTGGCCGGGTAGGCTCTCTGGCTCTCCAATGAAGGCTACTGCCATGGTGGTGGTAGTGGTTGTTGTGATGATGATGATGATGAGGATGAGAACAACGACGACGAGGACGTCAACGAGGACGATCTGGTCACTACTACTATTACTACTACTACTACTACAACTACTCCTATTACAACTACTCCTACTCCTACTACTGCTGCTGCTGCTGCAGCGACTACTCCTGATTGGCTTCTCTGGTCAACGGTGGACAACCAACCTGATTGACGGACGAACGGACGGACGGACTGACTGACTGACTTACTTACGTACTGGCTCAGTTAACCACTAGCGACAGACCAGACCAGGCCAGGCCAGCAGCGGCGGCCTTCCCGGTAAAACCACAGGACGACACAAACGAATCTATTCGTCGTCTCTCCATATCCATATATCAATCTAGTCCGTTCGCGTCCATCCGTCGAGTCCTTCGCCTGTCCGCCTACCGGTGTTTCGAGGTTGTTAGGTAGGCAGGCCGGTAAGGACATAGATCTGCTGCTGCTGCTGCTGCTTTCTATCGGGCCGGCGTACATCGGCGCCCGAGGCAGCTGCGGCGGCGACGGCGGCGGCGGGGGAATCAGCGGCGGCGGGGGAATCAGCGACGGTCGTGGTATAGGCTTCGCGTTGAGCGCCGCTGTGGCCAACTGAAGCCACCAGATCGCATGGCTTCATATAATAATGATAATAAGCGGGGATTGACAAAGATACGGACAGGGGCCGACGCTATATAGGCCGGGTGAGGCAAATCAAGGTATCCACGATCATCTCTACCTACCTGTGTACCCAAGGAACACACATGGAAACAACGACCAACCGCGACAGCAACATCAACCGCTACGACAGATCAGCACAGCAACAGCAACGGACAGTAGAAGACGTCGTTTGACGTCGAATTGCTTCGTATTAGGTGCACGTGTCCGACTAAACGCCTGTGCACGGCGTACAAGAGGGCCAGTACCAACGAAAAGACACCCGTCGTCCGATCAGCTTTAGGCTGCATTGAAGCTGCCCTGTAGATCCACCACATGTCGTTTCCTAAGCACAGCCAGGCGTTTGGCCAGATTAGCAGCTCGGTCCGCAAACTCGTAGAGCATCTGCTAATGCCAACAACAACAACAACAAGAGCAGAAAAACACTTGTATTAACCATCGGGGCCTAGGTAGGCCGATAATTGACGTGAATAAATGATTCGGTAATTACCCAAGCTTGGCTCGATTATTGGTTAATATGATAATCGTTCTCGGAACAAATAAAGTGCATACGCAAACAATAAAAAATCGTCTCAATCGGGCACTAAGGTCTGAAATCGTAACGGCTTCTCTTTGATGGTCGGTATGTTATTACTTGTAATGGATAGCCCTAGCTTGCACGGCACGTCCTCAATTTGAAGCGTAGCACCAAACGCTTCTTATTAGATACGATAGATTGCTCTACATTCTTTCACAAAGCCGTGATTTACCTATTAACCTATTCTACTACTAACATATATCACAGATAGGAATAACTTTTTATTTTACAGCGTACATAAAAAAAAGCTAGCAAAGTGTGGCAACGAGTCTATTTGGGAGTGGGTCGTCCCCAAAGGCATTTGTTGTCACATTTCTCTAGCTTTGCAGTCTAGGGTCTTAATATGCATCGTATACAGTCGACCAACGGAAAGAAAGCCGCGAGTTAAACAAAAGTTACCAACTAAGTCTCTACGTCTCCTGGAGAACGTTTTTCGTAGCGCACCGTCCTAAATTATTTTAGTTCTGCGGAGTTTTACGCCATATTCAAAATGTACTGGCAGAAACAATGTCTTGTAAACTAGAAGCAAGCCCTCAAAGGGACCACAATACTCCTCTTGCGACGTAGTACGGAGATCATGGCACAGCATATTGAAGATTGCCTGATTTTCAAGGTAGAGCTGCTTTATACTCGTATGTAGTACAAAGCTGAGGCACTTAGTGATCTGAAGAAGACTCGGATTGCATACCCCCCTCGCGAATGCCGTGTATTCCATTTGAATTAGCCTAGTTAGTCAGCGGTTGATAAAAACGTGCTGTCCCTGGAGCTTAGACTCGTCTTGTGCTCACGAGTATCCTCTGTGACAGTCGAAGTAGCATTGCAAAATCCCCGCCACTGCCCCAGGTGTTGTCAGTAAACTACCAAAGCTGGTGAGTGCCGTTACAAAGTTTATCAAAATTATAATTATAGAACGCTCCACTGTCAGCGTGAAGTTTTGGGGTGGCAAGCACGGCTACTTAAGGAAGTAGTTTTACTACTTGTTAAATGTACGTTCCTTTGCCAGTGAGATTGTGTTAACATTTTTGTTTTAAACGACGGATTCCGACAGGGAGAATAAATACGCTGTTTTTAATGAAACATCCGAACAAAATCTTTAAACGGGCGAAATACTCTTCATACAGATAGAAGATGTCCCTAGTGACCTCAAGTGCCGAGTTAGCATAAGTAGAGTCGTAGACCTTCAGCCAAGAAGCGCTACTGAAACGGTCAGGGAATAGGCTAACCCGCCCTGTTGTGGATCCTACAGGGCGCTGTATCCCCCTTTCAACTAAGCGAAAGCAGTATTATTTGTAATGTATATATTAACCGGTAATGATCAGAAAATAACAAAGTCTCCAAAGTCGCAGTTTGAACAGATAAATCTCGCCAGCGGGAAACCATAATCAATCTGAGGCACGAAACAAACATCATATATATATATATATATATATATATATATATATATCGGGATATCTATTATCTAAGCGCGCGTGAGTAACCGCTTAGCAAAAACCAACAGGCAACGCTACCAGACGGGATGACGTAGAACGTCAGTCTGAATGAAGGCGACGAGGATGTTAGGCGTCGTCTTTGTAAGACTGTGGCGAATTTAGGTGCAGCATCGGTGTTCATCCTACTTAGCCACTGATCGATGACATACTTCGCACGCACGCGCCTCCAGAACACACAGTTTGTGTCGGATGCAGTGAATTACAGGTGAGCGCCACTTGGTATTGTCAAAGGCACGTTTATGTGCACTTTATGAAACCGTCACCGAACAAGCAGGTACTGGAAGTACTTGCTTACCTGGAAGTACTGCTCATGGAAGACGGAGATCGGTTTCGGCAAAGCCGACCCGTAACAACGCCACTGGAGACAACAGCAAGAGAGGCCTTTTCGGTGCGCAGCGTTACATCGAAACAAATAAGCCGATGAATGACAACACGCCAACCGCAATGAAAGCGGCAGCGGCTACAACATCGCCAATAGAGAGTACCGCAGAGACGGTGAAAGGTGATTGTGTTACGTGTGATGAGAAGCGGCAAAACAAAGCTTTGTATGCAGAAAGGTAGCGTAGCTGATGGAGTGGGTTGTCTCCAAGCGTATGCTGAACCGGGCAGGGTCTGGTCTGGTCCTAGGGTATCCTGTTTCATTGCTGGACTAGTAGTGGTGGTGCTGCCTACGAGAAAATGATAGTGGTGGTCGATGCGGAGATCACCCGTCTCTGCGGCGGTTTCTTTAGAGTTGTGAGAGACTTAGAGGAACAATGCACCTAGTGTCAGTTGAGCAAGTCCTTACGGAATCATACCAGCTAGAGGAATTGCATATCGATAAAATGCGAGGGTTTCACCAGCTGGTAGTTTTACTTACTGGCAGTTCTACCCACTAGCCTTAGTAGACTAGTGGGTGATTTATCAATTTACCCACCTAAACGTATTCCGCCGACGCTTTGTGGCAGGAAAACAGTGGGGCCTGTAGAGACTGTTTAACTATGAGGGCGCACTTAACTTTAGAATATATATATATATATCGGCAGAGGTGGCTGACACGGTGAGTTTTCAGGTTTTGACTTGTCTACGCCAACATCGTTCGTGGCAACTTCAATGCGCAACCAGATGGTGGGGCTACTAACGATAAAGGTGAGATGCTACTCTATCTGATAGATTACTTTGGTTTGAGCTGATGCAGATGCACACGAGGACTACACGTATGTAAAGCGCAGCACCATTGGCCTACTCTTTCACAGCCTTGTCAAGACTTGTTTAAGCTTCAATGTTCCTCATAGGAACTTACGACACTGATTTTTTCGAGATTGCTTGTCCGCCTGCCGTTACTACGGGTAAAGGCATTACTGCAGCCACTAGCCAGACGCAGACTTAACCACCTTACTAAGAGAAGAGCCTACATAACGCTTCCAACGAGATCATAAACATGAGTCAAATAAATGGCAGGAGTCTGGCATGTCGCTAAACTTCCTCTCCTATTTAAGAGCAGACACTGCAAAGCCCGGTAGAACGTCCTAAGGAACGCTGAAGAAGTTTTCTGGTAAGCTGGTTATTAAACGGATCGAGTTCGTGGTCGACCAGACATTTCTGCCGGAGCAGTTTGGTTTTCGAAAAGGTCGGGGAACACACGATGCAATCCATGTCCTTCAGTCTGAGATATAAAAGGCTGTTGTAAAACCCGGATGCAATTTGCACACATCTCACTTGGGCATCTTTTGGTTTGCTTGAAAGACGTTTCACACAGTTTTACACTATGAGGCAAGTTCACATGTTTCAACCTAAATATGTCTATAAAAGCCAGTATTGTTTTACATAATAATTATTTTTAGCAGCCTTATTTTCTGCTGAATAAAAACGTGTCTTCCTAATATATTTAAAACAACCAGTGTCTGACGATAAATTGTTTTATCAATGCGCAACATTTGCTCCTCATAACGATATGACAATTGTAGCAATGTGTTAACGACAAGAGTTACATCTAGTTTCATTGTGTTAGCTAAGTCTTACAATACTTCACCTAAGGCATGTTTAAAATGCATGAAAAGCCCACATATGTTACTTCACACTGGGCCACATTCATCGCTGTTTGGCGAACTGTTTTCTGTCGTCTATGTTCTAAAATAACTATATAATTTTACCGCTATCTTGTTGAATAGCTGTGTACTAGTCTATATCTAGTTGAATTTCACACCCAATTGCTGCCTCTGTCTGAATGAAGAATATAAGTACAAGGTGAACTAGTTTGACGAGAGGTTCGAAACGTACATAGTTTTAGTGCCTCTCACTGCCGGTCGTGACAATCGCCACTAGATACATAGTTTATGGCTATCATCACCTAGTTTGTTCAAATATGAACTTCCACACAGCGTGTATCTGCTGACTGTGCTCTCCAGCAAGTACGAAGTATCCTGCGTCTGCTTGCTTGGTTCTTGCTTGCATCTGCTTGTTTGCATTGCTTCTCTCGATTGACCAACCGAGAGCAGCTGACAACAACTTAAGTAGCAATTTTATATTCATACTCCATATAGGTGAATTTGACAGAGCCTAAACTAGAAAGGTTTTCATACCAAATGTTAGAAAGGACCTGGTCAATATTACAAAGAAGAGGTTGTCCCAATAAAAAAAAGATACTCAGTAGGCATTAAGGTATACATGACTTGAATATTTAGGTACATATGCCAAGCGAACAATAAATTAATTAATCATAATACATTTGCAAATAGTTATGAAACCATGGTAAAAATGTTGTTGCGGACAGTTCACTACTTGGACTATACAATTTGCCGCACAATGGGTTGCAGAAATCCTAGCGTATTGTGTTATTGACAACCTATATTCATTAGACCTTGCTGAACAGTTTTCGCAAGTGGTATCTGTTTAACTATTATAATGCCAGTGCTGTATATACCACTAGTATATATATATATATATATATATATATATACGAGTATATATATATATATATATATATATATATATATATATATATATATATATATATATATATATATATATATATATATATATAAATATATATATATATATATATATATATAACTTATTATTGTGTGTGTATTGAGTGTATTACACTTAATCGTAGAAAACGTAGAAATATGTCAATAAATGTATACGTCGTATTCAACTAGTAACGACAAAAAGTCAGCTCTTCGTAGATGATTAGGGTTGAGAGCGTTTTCAAGCTCTGAAGTACAACAAAACGCGGGGGTCGTTACCCAAAAAAGCAACTTATATTAGTATAATTTATATCACGAGAAATTAACCATAGACTCAGCTCCCCTCTTTACAAATTGTGACTTCAGCAAAAATCATAAGGCAACGCGCTTCCTTTTCGAATCCGCCTTCAGCAGGTGCTATTTGAAGACTCCAAAAAGACATTTATTACAAAACAGATTCCTTATTAATACGAGCATCAATATGTACAAAACTCGTCTGTGCCGTCAGTCGAAGGTCGTGTCGAGGTAGTGAGAAGAAGCAGCGCTCAGTTGTACTGTGAGAACTTTCGGGGAATCAAGAGAAATCTCGATTAGATTGCGAAGCCCTTAACATAAACGATTCGCACTGGAACTTGATTGATGACCGAACAATTCTTCTTCGCTCAGAAGCAATCAAGAATTTGGAAAACGTGTAGCTGAGCAAGCGACCTCAAAGATTCGCATACGGAAAATCGAAAAAGTGGTTGATTCATAGCTATGCGGTGTTGAAATAGGAGCATTGCAGATTAATGGTTAGAGAAGCCTCGAGAACATGAACGGTTTTTTGTAAGCCAATATATATATATATATATATATATATATATATATACATTTAAAAAGGTATGAGTTATGCCCGGTGTGTCGGGATTCGTGCGTCCGTGCTACCGCCCTTTGCCCTCGCTACGTCCGATCAACTATTCATTATTAAGATAATGTATGTTTTGCCGTTTCACCTGCGCGTATGTGGAGGGACGACCGGCTAAGGACCCTTGCCGTTCTATATGTTGAAATCCTCAAAACACAGAGATAGAGCGTTCCTTTAGAGGCTATATCATACCCACTGTATCGAATACGTTTGTAATGCAAATGTGGTGTATAAGCATACGGATGTGTACTTAAAGTGGGTTGCAATCTGACTACCTATTACATTCGCTCTTCTTTTGCACATCCTTAGACAGTCGTTCGTCAATCCAACGAATTCCTGTTAATATCGATCGGGCGAAAACAAATGTATAAAAGAGATGTGTATATATATATATATATATATATATATATACACTGAGTCGCTGAGCTTAAAGAGGGGATCCATCGTTGCTGCTGACTTATATATATATATATATATATATATATAAGCGGGTGGGGTTAATAGGCCATTTCCGTTTCACATACTCGACGGTGAAAGAGATACAAAAATGAACATAGAAAAACAAGAAAACACAATTGCTACCGAGTTCAACAAGCTGTAGCGAGACGGTACTATCTCTCTTCATGTCGTGTTTGGGAACCAGACATCTTGCCTACAGTGGCACCGTTGTCTGGCAAAGCTAGTCATGCTAAGGAAACTCACCACTCTTCGTGACTTTACGGTTGAGCCTGACCAAACATAGAAGAAGCAAAACAACATCAGAAGGAGTATCGGAGACACGACGTGTTTTGATCGCGATGCCGTACACCCTTTCGTTGTTGGAGATCATACGCATCAGACCACAACGGCTCAACAAGCCTACACGTGTGGCGGTTTATTGGAGGTTTTCAAAATAGATTTTGCATGCGCTGTTTTTCGCTTCTATTCACTCGCTAGCTAGTTGAACCGAATACAGACAGAATATTGTCTTGTACTATAAATGTTCTTCTTTGGATCATATGTATGTCACTATGTCAGTTCGATATACGGCTCGCTAAGAAACTGCTTTCTGTGTTCAATAACTGTGTGGTCTCCGTCTCTCCAGCTTGACGCTGGAACCAAACGGTGACAAAACGCCAGACGTGTCCGACGGCCTATGCTACTGATTGATCTTGAGAAGCGTGTTTTGCTGCTGTAGTAGCAGGCACAGTAGCAGCAGCAGCAGCAGCGCCGACAGGCGGGTTTGCCTGGGCCCGGTTCGTTGCACAACGCCCGTCGTAAACAGCTTTAACGACGCTCACTCGATCTAGATGTATCTGGGCGAGTGTTGCATAACTCTAGAGTAGATTGCTACTGCACTGATATATATGACAGATCGGCTAAGCCGCAATATTCTTTCTCCTTCTTGCTCTCGTCGTCGTCGTCTTCTTTCTTTCTTTCATTTTTCTTTCCTACTGATCTGCAATTGGGGAAACGACACTGCCCGTATGCCTTGAGAAAGACGACAGTTGTCGCAATTCTGTGGCAACGACCGCCTGCGACTCTGACGTCATGAGACGCGGGTTCAAATCCGACAACACGCTGTTACATTATGTTAAAGATAGGTAGATTCATTTGCTGTTGGAGCTGGTTAATTTGGTATGTACCAGAATTAAAAAAAATACGTCCAGGCGTAGGTTAAACATACGTCTGTTCATCAAGCGTTGCGTCGCCTAGAAACCACATGTTAAGCAAGCTCTACCATTCCTAGACATAGCCTTAGATGCCGAGAAAGACACCACTAAATAGTGCGGGATCAAAGGAAGGTCTTTGTTAAACCTCACCACGCCTTTACCCCTCTCCTGTCTCCTACACCTGGTGTGAAATTACTGCGTCCAACTTTGTGGTAACCTTGGCTGTTACTTGCCTTAAGGTTAGCTCTCATGCGACTGGCCGTCTGGAGCCATTGTCCGGAAAGCACTTGGGGTTTGGGTGTGAACACGAATTGTCTAACTCACAGACCCAGCCACGTTTTCACTATTTGTACACACTAGTTCGAGTTGTGTAAATAGGTAGAGTCAGCGTGTTAGACTGCTGTTTCCCTCAATAATTTATTCTTTGGAATGCGGCTAGAGATGCTGGTCATTATGACAATGCTTTGACGCTGCCTGTTCTGGTTTAGACAGGGGAAAAACGTTTATATTAGAACTCCCCAAAAAATACCATTATTGCCAGGATAGCTTTTCTCATTGGAGTGAGCAGCCATATATGTCCAGCCTGGCGGCACGGCGTATTCGCGTGTGCTATGCGACTGGAGGAAACACATAGATCCCCGCACGAGATCGATCCCCGTCGTTGTACCTTTGTATGTATGTATAGGATTCGTCTTACGAAGCAGTGTGAAAGCCATTTCGTGGACGTTAAATGTTGGCTGACCGACAGCCCGAAACGAAAAAGCAGTCTTATACTCAAACGAATAGGCCGATATGCAGCAGAGAGGGCGTCTAGCTCATAAAGCTCAGCATGGGCTCGCATTTGGCCACGCGGTTGGTTGGATTTGTTTGGCTCAATGGGTCTGGTTGCGTATTATCCTGCTACTATATTCCTTTGTCAGATTCCATAGAAGTTCAAAGTAGAGCGTATAGTTTGGCTAAAAGTACGGACGATTCGATTACATATATTAGTCTCTAAAGGACCCATACTAAAGCCAAATAGGTTATAATGTGGCAAAAAAAACACCCACATGACTATAACGAAGTTAAAATTAATGTCCACGCGGCTTATTTGAAAGATTGTCTCATAGGGCTAACTTTGTTTGATGTTAGATACTGGTTGGAGAAAAACCTTTCATTTAAACCGTCTAGCCTATACTCTGTTTATATAACATATTACACATATGATTCGAATTCAGTTTGTAAAGAAACTGGCGATAGACTAATTGAATAACAATTTAGCAGTTAATGTCAAATACTACCAAGTTGCTTGCATTTACGGCCTGCTTCATCCTACTTAGCTCACTAACGACTATTTTTGATTATAAATTTACATACAGCTACATATGCGTAAGAATACGCATCTATCTGACAAAACATGAGTATCTGTAGTTGAACTGTTGTGACATAATCGGTATTTCCCTTCTTGTGATCAGATTGTGCCAGACAAATCCAACTACATAATTAAAAATATTTTGTCACTGAATCGTTAATAACAACATTATATAATTTAAAGGAAGTTGGTTGCGTATGTTCCTCCGCAAACCAGGCTGTGAGCACTGTGGCAAACAGAAGTACACGAAGTATCCGCTCCCATTTTAGTACCGGATACAAGTACAATCGCAATGTTTCGTCCGTCTAGGATCGATAATATAAGCTATCGCGGAGTATAATGCTGACTTTCATCCCAGAAGGGATAATATCCTCGCTCAGATCATAAAATCAATGAACGAACGTTTAAACTTTGGACAAAGGAATTTCCATTAAAGCTAGATCAAAGCCAGCTATCAGGATGATAAATAAACACATAGCTACCGGGCATCTATCTAGAGGCATGTCTTGCATTTTACTCAATTTTAACGTAACATTCATTTGAGAAGACAAAGCTTATAGGTATGCAATGCATTCGCTGCTGAGCTACTAATTACATTCTTGATTGCTATGCTTTTGAATAAAAAATGTGTGTATTTGCTTCTCAATAAACGAATTGTTAATAATCTAATTTTAAACAACATATGATACGATAATCGTAATCAGGTTCTGTACGTTTAATATCAACTGAATTGATATATATTGGTCATTTATGCTTGCACTCAATCTTGGCATGCCTTCTGGCGAATCTTATACGTATATACATACTATATTGTGTCATATCATTGGCATCAAGCACATACGACATCGCACCAAAGCCTTGTAAAAGACAATACTGAGCAGCCTATAAAGGCGTTCCCTGGATATGATTTCTGCTGAGATAGGCACGCGGATTATAACAGCCATTTTTTTGTTTGAGTTGCATATTCGTTGCATGCGATAAATTAAATAAAAACGCTTTCTATTTCTTAAGTTTAAAAGCAAAACGCCTTTATTTTGCGAATGCGGAAAGTGAGCCAATGCCTAACTTACGCTATACAGGAATAAACGATTGTATCCCAGGGATATACGATTGTACTCCCTACCAAGTGTATGCACACGGTACCGTCTAATCGTCAAATGTCTTTGCTTATACCCAGATATAGATTGTGTATAAAAGTTGTGGCAAGCGACTACTTTGTGAGTGAGCTCTTAATCACGCAGCGAAGATGAGTCACGAGCACGGCCTAGTTCTATTCTAAAAAAGGGATTATTTAGAAAAGATTCACACCACTGACTTGATATGCGTGTAAGCACTCGACCATGGTAGCTTATTAAACACCTAGATTAGGATCACATTAACCGAGCGAAAAGAGAGCCTTTGTGGTTGTATCTTGCAGTGTCTGTCGGAAAATATGTACAGAATAGTAATGTACGGATCCCGGATGCGTCATTGTCGTGTATCTCCGTAAAGAGCACAAATTGCGGCCTAGATATTTGTGGGAAGAGCGCTATTGTCGGTCCGGCTACTGCGGCTGGTAGTGCAGTGCGCGGCGTATTCTGTTATGAAAAGTTCTGCACTCTTTGCCTTAAACGGTTTCTTCGGTCTCCTGAGTTCTAGTGGTCTACGTTGCTATTCTTGATTACCCTATTCTTTTTTTTTACTCTTCTCAGAGACACATATCACCTTAAATCTCATAGATAGGCTCTGCGGCGCGCATATTCGTTACAAACGTAGGCAGGCCTTTCGCCGATCTGGCTATTCCACTAGTAGCACAGTATATTGTGGAGTATGGACGCTACCTGTATTCTCAGCAGGTTAACTCTAGCATTGCGGAGATTCCGGCTGGCAAGTATTCGATGCGCTGAGATACCTTTCTTTTGAACGCGTTCTATAAACCTGGAAACGGTCTGCCGTTCCGTGCGATTGGAAATTGTTATGAAATAGAAGTGTGTGCTCTGCTCGACTGAAAAGGGAGATTTTTTATGGGGAAACGTTGATTGAAAATAAGTTATTGCTAGCGTGAGGTCTAGGTTAAGAACGCCGTGTTGTGGGGATCTCGGAAAGTAGTACGACCTCATTTTCTTTGGCCGCGAACTAAGACACCAGCTTGTCTGCTCTAGGGGGTTGCGGAATTTTAATTGCAGTTCTCTCAAGCTTCTGGTCATTTTACTGGCTGTTGCCGCGAAAGTTTGTGAGCCAATATTAACATAGTGTGTTCAAAACGTATCGCGACTTTTGTGTTTTTCAAAAATTATTCATTTATTCATGAATATCTATTTTGTTCCCTTCAAAGTAATCCCCATGAGATATTATACACTTGTGCCAACGGTTTTTCCAATCTTCGAAGCACTTCAAAAAACCTTTTTTTTATCTTGTTCAGCTCCTCC
Organism: Dermanyssus gallinae; assembly: GCA_003439945.1. Taxonomy (NCBI): domain Eukaryota; kingdom Metazoa; phylum Arthropoda; class Arachnida; order Mesostigmata; family Dermanyssidae; genus Dermanyssus; species Dermanyssus gallinae. The sequence continues at coordinate 107,028 of QVRM01006742.1, forward strand.
TTCGATGCCGTCTTTATCTCGTCAAGTGTAGCGTAACGTCGTCCTTTCATGGGCCTCTTCAGTTTAGGGAACAAGAAAAAGTCACAGGGGGCCAGATCTGGGGAATACGGTGGCTGCGGCATCATTAGTGTGTTGTTTTTGGCCAAAAACTCGCGCACAAGCAACGATGTGTGAGCAGGGGCGTTATCGTGGTGCAAAAGCCAAATTTTGTTCTTCCACAAATCCGGGCGTTTCTGGCGGATTGCTTCGCGCAAATCGCGCATAACTTGCAGGTAATATTCCTTATTGACCGTTCTACCCTGTGGCAAGAACTCATGATGCACCACGCCCCTGCAATCGAAGAAAACTGTCAGCAAAACTTTCACATTCGACCGAACTTGGCGCGCTTTTTCGGTCTTGGTTCGTGCGGCAGCTTCCATTGAGATGATTGAGCTTTGGTTTCCACGTCATAACCATAAACCCACGATTCGTCACCAGTTATGACCCTCTGGAGCAAATTTGGGTCGTCGCGGACAGAGTCCAACATCTCATTAGCAATGTTCATGCGATGCTGTTTTTGGTCGCAATTAAGCAATTTTGGTACGAATTTCGCGGCGACCCGTCTCATGCCCAAATCATTGATAAAAATCGAATGGCACGAGCCAATCGATATGTTTAGGTCCTCAGCAACTTCTCTAACGGTGATTCGACGATTGGCCAATACCATTTTCTCCACTTCATTAATTTTTTCGTCTGTTGTTGAAGTGCTCGGGCGTCCGGCACGCTCTTCGTCGTTCACATCTTCTCGGCCTTCTGAGAACATTTTGTACCACCGATAAACGTTGCTTCGGTCCAAGGTAGCTTCTCCGTATGCCACAGTCAACATTCGGAATGCATCCGCGCACTTAATTTCGTTTTTCACACAAAATTTGATACAGGTTCTTTGATCCATTTTTTGAATAGGTAAAAATCGAAGACGATCCAAAACACGTGCAAGCAAAGCAGCTGTCAACAATTAAGTGAACATTCAAAATGGCCGAGCTTGTCGGCATAAGTGAGAGACATGAGTACCAACATAACGCCACAAAAAATCGAAATTCGAATATACGTAACCCGCGAAAATTCAAAAGTCGCGATACGTTTTGAACACACCTCGTATATGCTGACCATCCTGAGGCTTCTGCGACGTGTCCTGGCCCTCCGAATTAGAAGCATCGATGTTGGATCGATCGTGTCTGTGGATACCTTAGCCAAATGGTCCAAACGAAGACATAAGGAACATTGGGTACTAAAGCCATTGCATCGACTTGACAGCGGGTATACTTTGAGAACGTCCCGCCCAGGGATGCGTTCTCCTCTGTTTGCTCTAGGTAATTTCTAGTGACATTAGCAGTGATTTTTCACACAATCAGGCGAACTTTGCCTGTACCTGTTTTAGAAGTTTTTCTAACGTTTACATCAGCCGTGGCTGGGTTATTGTTGTTCTTAAAAGGTTGTGTGACAGGATAGACATAGGACGCATTTCCTAGTTTTACGATAACTGCAAAAATATAGTTACGTTCCATTCTCTGCTTTTTGTCATGCATCACTTCTATTTATGGTCTTTGATAAGCATGTCCAGAGCTATTTTTGGATACTAAACGAGGGCTTATTCCTAGGTTTTCTTTTCGAGAGCTATATCAGCAGTTGTAGAGATGGTCATTGTTGCTGCCTGGATGTCTCTTGTCTTAAAGAATTTGCAGGGAGACGTTGCGGTCAGGACCTGAGTGGAAAAATCGTCGCCATTCCCTTTTTGAGGAATCCCCGTTACATACGGTGCCCATGTTGTGTAGATTATCTGGCTATCGTGAGATGACCTCAGAGGTACAACATCGCCCTCTTCAGCGAGGTTAGCTACTTGGGGTTGCCCCAAAATATTGTCCTGACAGGAATAACATGTGCACTACGCAGCAACTAAGGCCACCAAAGCTACCACTGAACTCTTAAGATGCTGTCGCGCACAGGGGGTGCGTCCGACGATCGGAGGTGCAGTTTGGTGATGAAAGTGGATAGCATTATGCTATAGACAGGCCCGCTATGGCAGCGCACGGCTACGCGGGTAACGTGCCGGTGGTTCCTGGATAAAACGCAAATACCGTTGGCCTTTAAGTTTGCAAGAGTTAATAAAACTGCATTATCCTGGCAAATCCAATGGGATCTACGGGTTTTGTAGAGCGCAGTTTGTCGAGCGGACTCCTCTATCTCTATGGAGGACGCACGGCGTCAGACAGTAGACGCTTGGAACATTATGTGGATGGACACCCAGGCGGGTCACCCGGGCTTCTGAACCCGCTCCGTTAGACCTGATGTTAGGGAGTGGTTTAAATGGCGGGAAGGATAATTGTCCTACCCGATGAGCCAATTTCTCACGGGCTATCTTCAGAAAATACCTGCATCGTATCGAACGTGCCCCATCGCCAGCGTGCATTCTCTGGGTCTCAGAAGAAAAAGATCAACTCGCCTTTAAATTATGTGCGGCGTTCAGGCAGGGCGGAGTTGGCGCGGCTCTTAGACAAGGAACATGAAAACAAATGGCGCAGGCTCTCCTGCACGGCACCTACAGCTAGCACATCATGAAGGATTTTCCACGACCATCATTAAACGAAAAGATTTAGTGCAGACGGCGATGGGTCCTCTGTCCACGCAACCCTAAGGGGTGAAGTAGTATCAAATAATGGTTCTAGCACCTCGCTTGTTCTGAAGCTATTTAGATAAGAGGGTTTTAGTGTGTACTATGCCAACAACATCGGCACTGAGTCCCACACTACCTGCTTCGGGTGTGCGTAAAAGCATTTTTCCCTCTCACCCCCAAAAAGTATGGTAAAAAAATTGTAACGTTTTTGAAGTGGTAGATCGTTGGCAACCTATTGCCCAAATCGATAAATAACTATCCAACGTATGATGAGCTGCTATCTTCCCAGAACCATTAGTTTGACCAATGTTGTATTTCATTTAAAGTGACAATATACTTGTATTAAAAAAAAATTAGAAAATTTTAAACGTTCTTGTTTTTGTCTTTTACTTTAAAAATCTCAGGCTGTTTTTCAAACGTACACGTATAGCCGTATTCAAGTTGAGTCGGACTGTCGGCCAGCCGTCTGGCCAAACTCAAGCGCGGCTACGCTGCAAAGTGGCATCTTCGTCATCAATTTATCATCGCCTAGAGATGACGCTCGTTCCCGGGCTATATTTCGTTATAGGCCTCTGAAGGGGCCATGCATACATGTACACACACCATTATAGGCCTACATGCGGGGCCATCCGGGCAACTGGTCACTTTTGCTCTATGTAATTTTTAGAACTGAAAAACCACACTGCGGTTTCCCTATTGTTATTGTTATGTTTGCTGCTGTTGTTGTGTTTGTTGTTAGTGTGTTTTTGTTATTGTTGTTGTTGTTGTGGTTGTTATTGCTATTGTTGTGTTTGCTATTATTTGTTGCTGCTGCTGCTGCTGTTTGCGCAATGCTGTCATTGCAACGGCTGCAACGGTAGTCTCGTCATCGGAGCGCCTAGCTGTTGCTAGTACCGCTGCAATTGCTTCATTACCGACTGGTCACAGCTCAATGCACCACTAGAGGGCAGCCAGCCGACATGCGTCCTCCGACTGTCGATCGCATTTGCGATCCATCCACCGCCGACAATCTCCATCTGCGACAGCTACCGACAGCGGCCGGAAATCGAGTTGGGAATGCACAAGCACATTGAATATTCCCTCTGGTAGGTAGGCGGCGACAAAATTGACATATATTTTAGCATGCCACACGCATATATATATATATATATATATATATATATATATTCGAACGCATATGCCGCGCCTGCTTCGCAACGCATGCAGAAGTGGCAGCCAACCAACCGACACTTGCACGGGTCGACGGGAACGCTAAACAACTATCGGGTAACGCAAGGGTTCTACTCATGGGCGAATAAAATCTGCGCAGTAAAATCTGCGACAATTTTAGCCGCACCTCAGGGGTTCAGTCAAATGTTATTCAAATGAAAAATATACCTATATTCTTCAGAAGATGGAGCAATTAAATCTTTCACGCGGGTCAGTTTGATTTAATGAATACATGCAGACCCGAAGCTATCAAGGCGATCGTTAAATTCAGAGATGCGCTTGCTTTTAAATCTGCAAGTTGGTTCTCCTAATTACAGACCATTTGACACAATATAGGGCATTTAATAATGCCCTTAGCATCTTGAAGCAGTCGAGCTCTATTGAACTTGAGGATGTGACCAACGTTTAAACCAATATCGTTCCGAGCAAATCTGCCTATTAAAGTGTAGAAGTAATAGCTAAATAGTATACCTCATTGAAAAACGGTCGTCAAGGTTTTGAACCTAAAAGCCAAAGAACGTTAAGCGGGTGAACAAGGCTGATTTAAAGGAGCTCTTCGAATTATGCATCCCGAAACCGCAAATGCTCAGCGGGACTTAATCTTGAAGCCAGCAACAAATAGGACGGCAGAAGAGACGCGATAGCTTGGTTTAACTCTCCCAGCCTAAGAGGTGGCGCGATCGTGAACCGTGGCGCGTACACGATAAACGACCGTTTACTCTAACCCACATAAATATGGGTTACAGGTTTATCGATCGATTGGTGGATGGCTCGACTGGAGCGCTATCTCGCAATTGATTTCAATACATCAACAGTTGTTTTGGCAGGCAACGTCAACCGTCGTCTCGACCAAACAAGTGCACGAAGAACGCAAATGTTACTGGATATTTTGCCCCAATCTTGTGGGTGATCACAGCCCTAGCACAGCATACCTTTAAAGGGCATACTTTTAAAGTATCATCAACAATCGATATTTTTGCAACCCACCCAGGTCCGAAAGGCATTCAACATTGCGGATATGCGGGCAACACTACAGCTATTGACAGTGGACCGCACCGGTCTGTAACTTGGCTATTCAAGTAACGTATCTAATTAAGCGTCGCTCATTGTGTTTTCTTACTCGTTACATATTCTGACTGTCGACTTCTTGATCACTATCTTCTTCATGCTATGAGCTTACTATTTTGGGTTGTGGCTTACTGTAATAGACCTCGTGGTCAAGGGAGCTCTCTCTCGAATTCAAGCGCGAATGTGGTATATTTGAAGTGGTATCTTCTCTTCAAATCAGAGTATTTGCGAATGTTCACCAACCCACCCTGATCAGGTGGCGCTGTGCGTCAGGTACGGAGCCACTGTAGATAGTAGGCATTTGCCCCTTGGACCATGGCGGGATGGTGACTTCTGTCGTCCTCGAGGCCCAACCTAGGCTCCATGGTGCTTGGTATGCCGGCTCCACAAAGAGCCTTCTTTAGGTTTGCATTGATCTCCGCGTGCCTGGGAGTCCTACGAGGACTCTTAGTGCAGCTTAAAGGGTGCAGTCCGTCCGTATCCACTGTGTTTCCACACGCCCTGCACTCGTATGGCTCACGTATGGGAGTGCCTATCCTCAGGGCGGCCACCATGTGGAAGGAGGTCTTGTCCAGCATGGTGCAGAGCTACGGTAAAGGAGTGAAACAACAAAAGTGCCCTTTGTTGTTTGTTTCTAACAACGTCTTCGCGAGACCTAATAACTCTTTGAGAGAGGCAGCATAGCACAACGAAGCAATCTCTGCTACGAACCTAAATCCCAGCCCTTCTTTGCTGAGAGGAATAGTCGCCCTTTTCCAGAATCTGTCAGTAAGGGCTACGGTTAGAAATTCACTCAGTATCTCCTTTGACATCTCCTCAAATGCTTGCAAGATTACAGTGTTGACGTGTGGGTGACGTGTGTGAATGTAGTTTAGGCTGCATCTCCATACGCATAATGTAGGCTGTAAGTGCATAGCCAATGGCCGAGCTTTTATACATCGAAGGGCGTCCCGCTTATCCAGGATTGTTCGAGAGATCTTCCAAGAACCAATGATAACTCCCAAGATTTCCAAGTCAAGCAATACGATTTGCTTTGTACCGGGCAGGGCGTTTGTAACAATTTCGCATGCCTCATTCTGTTCGCGGAATTCTGTATTATTATTATGAATGACCTCCCGATCAAAGATCCTGTGGGTCGTATCCGCGGCGCTGATCGTTAGGTCGACTAGAACCTCCTGGAGTCTACTGACGAACGTCGGTGTCGCTTTCCGATTGTTCATAGGTTGCACTCGTCCTATTTTTAACTTCGGCTTCAATTAAAGTAACATCCGTCATAATCGAGATTTAGCCGCCCAAGGATGACAACTGTCTTCCTTGCACTCGTTTACAAGCCACACTTTTTAAGCGTCACCGCGCTCGTTCTGATGGCGTTATAACGGTAAATAGGCCGTCGAAGTATGTTGCTTGCGTTTACGCGTCAAACATAAATTTAAAAAAAATTGTGACAATCAAAACAATCACACACCGCCACTGCACGCGCCGCCGCTAGAGCGTTTGTCGGCAGAGGGCTATGTCTGTCTCCACTGGATTTAGTCCTCAACTGTGCTCTCCTCCCGGCCCGGCGGTGGCCGACGGATGTGGATTTGACTTTCCCGTTTCGGCTAACCGTAACGCCACCTCATTAGAGTTTTTTGCGCAGCTTTGCCCACTGATCTTTCAGGTCACCGCCAACTGTGGAGCGCAGGCGGCTGGTGTCAGCCAGCCACCTGTCATTCAGGGTTGGCGGTTAAGCTATCCTAGAGCTGAAGAAATATATATATCGTTCGTTGTTTGGGTTTTGAAGATGGGCTTCAGCATCGCCGAAGAGGGAAAGACGACCCTCCCGCCGAACTGCGGCCCTACGCCAGGCAAAAGCAGCACCCCATTGCCACGGCTATCCGAACTCGAGCACACGATAAGTGGCCTTATTGCTATCCCATTCGTCGTAATCGTTTGCTCGTTGCCCTAACGATTGGCCTATCGATCGTCGATTTGTCTGTGTTGAGCTTACCGAAGCCTAAAATACTAGAGCTGCCCGCCTTAGCCTAACACCATCCGTCCCCCTGTTGGCCTCCGTACCATAATGGCACGGCCCATCTCGAATAGCTTATTTGAATGCGTCGAAATTGAAGCATCATCATCGCGGCTGCGTACCATGACGCGAATGAATTTCGGCGCGTTTGAGTACGTGATATCGTTCGATATCGCCTTTACCGTAGAACCTACAGTTACAATTGCTGAATTTGTAACATTGCCCTTCAGACGTATATAATGGCGGTAGTCGTGCCATGTGTATCGGCAAATTATCGTTCGGTTTTCTGCGCTGCTCTCTCCCATAATTGTGAGAAGAATGCTATCTCTTGTGATATGGTTTATTGTAAATTTGAGGTTGCGGTCGTCCCGGTATTGTCTAAAGGCCTGGTTCTATACGATAGGTTCTCCGATGCAAATTACATATATATATATATATATATTTGAATTTATTATTCACTTGACATGTACATATAAATACACATATCACGCCTTTTTTTCTAAAAAACGCTAGGAGGTGCAGCATAAGCGAACATGTTGAGATACTTTTTTTGGTATGAGAGGTTTCGGGAACAAGTTCGTCGCCTTCCTCCATGCCTCCACCGAAGTCATCATATGAGCAAGCACCTACCTCCCTAATGAGCTGGCCTCTCATAACGGTTGGTCCTGCATCCCTTGTTTCCCTAACAGCATCACCCCGCTGAACAGTATGCTCCACGTTATCCGCGGTGATCAAACCGGCGAAATTCCGGTAGAGGACAACCATGACTAGCTCCCTAGCCGCCACAGACTATATATATAAATATGTTTGTATGTATATATATATATATGTCTGTCAATTCGGCCTGTCAATTCGGGCTGGTGGGCACTCCCGTTCGGGTCCGCGCGTATTAAATCGCGGTTAAAGGGCGGGAGTGTAAGTATTTCTCTCTTTTGCTATATATATATATATATATATATATATATATATATATATATATATTTATATATATTTATTTACGATGTCTGTCGAGGGCAATTCGATCAAGATGTTAGAACATTTATTTCTACAAACGTTTTGCCGCACAATTGGCGCGACGATCTGTTTTGTTTGTCTCCTACTCCATATTTACAGCATCAGGATTGTTAGCATTATCATGCTTATCATAAACGGGGCTTTTACTACAACCAAAGCAGGTAAATAGTTATGTGTTATTAAATAGGTGAAATCGTTGTCTTCGTCGTTGCTGTTGTTTTTGATTGTCATACTGTTCTACTACATTCTGTTCGCTTTCTCAATCAAGCACAGCCAGTAGCAAGAGCATAAGCAGCGGTTACAGAGGCTGCTCTTTGCTTATCTGTGTGCTTGCCGGTCTGTCTAAGGCAGGTCTGTCTGCTGTTTCGGTTTGAAGTACTGAACACAACTGACATGACGTTGACAATTGTCAATGATGGCAATGACAGTCGCGCCAGCTGTTTCACAGCGCGGCTTCATTAGGCCTAGCCATACAAAGGCCTCAACAAAGTCCTTGGTGAAGTCCGGTCGCGGACGGCCGGACGGTGCCGGTTGCCGATGACCACCCCGAAGCTGACGGGAATTACAGCAACACGAACCGGTAGCAGCCGCGGCAGTACCAACCGATGCACAAAACTGCGAGCACGAACACTGTCACCACCATCACCACCACCACCAGCAATGAACATTGTACGTAGTCGAGTGTGAAAAACAACAACAACGAGAACAAGTTTCCTAAGCGACACCAGACGAACGGAACTCTCCCTGTTTTCGCTATCGTGCTGACAGTGGACGTTTAATGTTGTCAAATTCGTCACTGTTGTTGTTGTTGCTGTTATTGTCACTTTTGTTTTTGTTGTTATGATCATTGTTGTTGTCTACGTCATTGACGTCATTATGACGCCTTCAAGGGCGCACAGCATTTCTAAGTATTATACAGCCAACGGATTTGTTATGTTGCCCTGTTGCTGCGGGCGGTTACAATGCCGAATGAACCGGTATCACGTTTGAGTAGCAAGCGACAACTACAAACGTGAAACTGATCATTGCTGCGGCGGCGGCGACGGCAGCAGAGTCAGCTGTAACAAATACAATACGAATAAAAGACACAGACGCAAATTCAATAATTTCCCATAATGATCTCTCTATTCCTTCTCTGCCCTTCGCTGCTTGCTTTATTCCTTCGATAGCACGTTCCATATAGCGTAGTTCTCCTTCACTCCCGTTTAAACTCTTTTTTTGTGCCCATATATATGTATAGCAAAAAGCTAGTCTCTATTCTAAGTGCTGCTCATGTCGCATTCAACTGCAGTAGAAAAGTAAATGTCAAATCAATTAGCATTCGTTGCTAGAAGTCGTTACTTTATTTGTATGATTATAATACTGCAACAAAGTTGCATTACCCTTTCGCAGACGATGCAATCATAACTAACCTAGCTTAGGCATTTTAAGCCAGCCAGTCAATGACGTTAGTTACATAAAGTGGTCTGCGTCGTCAGTTGCGATAATTGTCACGTAGAGCATTATCGGAGTAGTTGGAGAGATTAAACATTACGGATTGTGTGACCATCGTGCAAAAGCAAGGCAAAAGCTGTGTACCATATATGGCGCTTGTCCATGCTTGTCGCCGTCCCGTAGATCGCGGCGGCTGTAAATGCCTAGCTGGTGGGATTACGAAACATAATCTCCATCGTATGATCGTAATCATTTTCTGTCCTGTTAACACTCTGTGAAGAGTCCGCAAACTCGCTGTCACAATAGGCTAATCATAAGGGGTTTTCTGCGGTAGTGCAGACGTAGCAATTACCGAGCACTCTTCTAGGAATCTACATTTTATAATTCTACGCTATTGACTTGAAGCTTTTTCCAGTTCACTTATGTGGGTCACGTGCCATACTGAAGTCAGCTGCCAGTGCAGTATTCCGGAAGTGCATCGATAATATTACTTATACCTTCTAAGTGCGCTGTTCTTGAGAACATTGCGAACAACCTTAGCTAGCACATGACCAAATTAGTGAAGGTATTACGGCAGAATTCTGAAACTATTGTCTGTTGTTTTATTTTAACAAATCCTAACGTCTACATTCGACGATGACACAACCACCCCATGAATCACTACCTTGCCTCGTATACACTCCTAACTCGGATCTCTTCGAGGTTTCCCTCCCTATCTCCCTAAAGAAAACCTACGTAGCTCTCCGCGGACCTTCTAAAGCACTAGGCTTGGACGGGATTTGTCTTACGTCGTTCTGTAAACTCCCGTTAGAAGTAGTCTGTTGTCTTCTTAACATACTATTAATTAGTGATATTGCCACAGCCCATGAACGTGCTCGCTTAGCGTCATCCCTAACATTAACAATGCCACATCTGCGATCTGCGACCCCTATCTATTAGCTCATACTTACAACAAATGCTTAACAAAATTATATCTAGACGCCTCCAGAACTCTATTAAGCTTCTCCCAATCCAGCGAGCATTTCTCCCCTATAATAGTACCTTCGAGAATCTTGCGGTTCTGGATGGCATTCTTAACGATGCCAAGTCTGCAGGACGTGAGCTCAATCGACCTTCGTAAGGCGTTGAACATGGTACGTCATGACTCCGTTCTGTGGTCACCTCGGACTCGCGGATACCCGGAGGTATTCATTAATTATATTGAACGCTTGTACCTCTCATCTAAAATTCTCATAGAATTTGGACAAGAAAGTCGCATATTTCGGCCAACTAGGGGTGTTAAGCAGGGAGATCCTCTGTCCCTTCTTCTAATTAATCTAGTTCTCGACGATATTCTTTCAAATTTAAACAAAACTAATATCGGGTACCAACTTACTGATGACTTCCTCCTAGCCTCTACGAAATCTACTCTCCAAGGGCTCCTTAATATTGCGGACCCCCTTTTGAAATCCCGAGGCCTTGAAATTAATACTAATAAAAGCTTTCCTTCTCCCACCTGTTTAATTGAAAGGAAGGTAATGGTTTTATTAATACCTTACCAGAATTTAACGTTGGGGATCGGCAATTGCCAGCTAAAGGTATGAGCGATCGACGGAGATATCTGGGAGTCGACTTTGGCAGCAATGGCAGAGTTGACTATACTAAGGATATACACTTTAATTTACACAACGTACTCACTATAGCTCCACTTAAAGCCCAGCAAAAACTCATATATTTGAAAGCCTTTCTCATTCCCCGCCTCCTATGTAAACTGGTCTCCGGTCCCAGACCATCTCACGCACTCCTTAGCGACCTAGATCAAAAGATCAGAAAGGTTGTTAAGTCGAAATGGCTTAAGCTCGAAAACTCAGTGCCGAACGTATACCTGCACACACACACAGCACACGGCGGTCTGGACATCCCCTACCTCTAAACGTTTATCTCCAGACTCTGTCTCTCCCGTCTGATGGCACTACAACACTCCACGCACCCTAGGGTCCAATAGATGCTAACCACCGAGCACTTTAAAAAAGACCTTGCGAAAACAAGACTTCTTTGCGAGCGCTTGGTAACCTCCATTGAGACCGCTACGCAAGAGACCGATTACTGGTCTCAACAACTACACAACACGTTCAATGGGGCACATTTTAAAAAAGCACACGAAATGCCCTTTGTACTTTACTAGATTAAGGGTATGCCCTACCTTTCTGGTAAGTAGTATTTAAACCTGTTAAAGCTCAGGATCAACGCACTACCAACGCGTGCCAGATTGGCCAGGGGACGCCGGGCTACAACAAACGTTGTAGGCACGGGTGTCATGCGCCTGAGACGTTGGCTCATGTTGCTTAGATGTGCGATACAACACACAAACAATTTATAAAGAGACATGGCGACGTCTGTGGTCGCGTGGCCCGTCTTCTCCGCAAGAGGGGTCAAGAGGTGGTTCGTGAGCGAGTATTCCGTCGCCCAGGCGCACCGGGTCTAAAGCCCGACCTCGTAATAACAACACCTACCGAGGTCTAGGTTTTAGATGCCGAGGTTTGCGGCCCGAACAGAGACCTCGCAAAAGCGCGGCAGAACAAGATCGCCAAATATGACGTCGAGTTTCTAAGAGCGGCGCTTCCCGACCCGTAAAAACCTCGCAGATTCGGATCCATCACTATTTCTATGGGTGGTGTATGGGACTCCGAATCTGGGAGTACGCTCTTGGAGCTCGGCGTCACGAAGAGGAATCTAATGGATCTTACCGTCTTAACGTTGCAAGGAACCTTGAGGATATATCGCTCGCACCGAATCCATAGGAGCGGGGGCTACCATCAAGCAAGGACAGCTGAGTCTTAACCTCACGTGACACCTTTTTACCACAATTTTTATTAAGGCGAGCACTGCTGAATGGGCAAACGTATTGTAAATGATTAATAAATCATCACAATATTTTCTATTGCTTGACCCCTCATCAGCGCACACAGCACTGCAGTCCACTGCGGACGGTGCATTGACGCCGTTATGTATTTATAAGTGGCTTGTTCTAAAACACGGTTCCTCCGAGCTAAACTATCAACTTAGTGGGTCAACTGTCAATGTGACGCATGATCTTGAGTTGTAATCTCGACAAACCTCACCTTGTCCGAGCATGTCAAAAAGCTGGTCAAGGTGAACATGTTGTTTCACTGCTTCATTGTTAAGAAGCCCATGACGTAAGTTTGTTTGTATAAATCGATTGTTTTGTCCGAACTTTGATACTATTCGTCCGTAGTGCATCTGCATTTGTGAAAATATATAGGTATGATTAAAAGTATACGAAGTAGACCAGCCCAAGACCTCGAATCAAATAATATTGTTTTACCGCCTTGAAATGTTACACTCGGAAATAATGAATACGGGTTCTAGCTCTGCTTGTTGGTGCGAACCTTATTGATCACTTTTTTAAGTGCCGCCGAAGCAGCGTAAAAGCCTAATAATGTATGTCCCTAATGTAAGTGCAAGAACGCAGCGCATCAGTAATATGTACGCCTGGCTTCTAGTCGGGGATATTCACCACAGGGAGACTGCGCAGGCCCCCTTATGCGACCAGTTTTTCTTCACTCAATATTTCGTGCTGAAAAACGTTTCTGTTCTAAAAAACGCAACGTAGGCGGACAACTTTTTCTAGGTAAAATGGGAATTCGGTGCGTGCAAATCTAGTAGAGTGATCACCAAACAAGAATTTGTTATTCAAACGTCAATGAAAAGGAACAAGCACATCAAATTCAGCACCGTTTGAAAATCTGAACCTACTTAGCGCAATGACTGGCTCATCTAGTCAAAACTTCATTCCTCAAACCAGTCGCGTCTGATATATCATCATCATCAACTCTGACAGTTCATGTCCACAACAACCACAATAACAAAGAAGGCCACCGCTTTCGTTCGACTAAGCGAAAGAGAAGTCTAACGCAACTAGTCGCCCAGTCCTTATCGGATCAGCTACGTTGAACGTGGGCCTCGACCATTCGGTTGCGAGGGTGATCAAGAACCCGGTTTTCCTCTCGCATAGAAACCTAAACTTTGTTTATTTGAACCCACGCTCTGCAGCAAAACCAGCTGTCTTGCATGTCATACGTACTCCAAAGATTTTTTTAATAATATTAATCTCATATTCTTATAAAGAACTTGATTCGATGGATCTACGCGTAATGCGGTTGATACTGGAAAACGTTTTTATTTGTTTCAGATTGAATAGATCCACGAGAGGTGGCAGCATCTGAGTTTTGGTCAGAAAAGTGTTTGTGCAATTGAAGTTAAATTTGATGTGTTTAGAAAACGCATTACAATGGATACCCTCACAACACAAACTGAATTTTCTTTTGTTTGCTGTTATATAGCCTATTCAGAAAGCACTGCTGCTCGTATTGACAGTGTTTGCAATATGTGTAATGCAATTGCCTATTTCTGCTCCCCGGTGTTATTTATCGTAGACAGCAATCTGCCCAACGTTGATTGGTCAACTGCCGACTCGACGATTTCTGATATTAACAAATCTCTCTGTGAATCGTTTTTCTATAATAGTATTTTTCACCTTGTTACGATAAAGACGACCTGACGCTGGATCAATATTGGACCTTGCACTCACTGCTGACATAATTGAGAATCTTTCTATTGTACCTGCCCCTGTTGCATTGATTACAAGGCTTTAACTAACTTAGTTCATTTACGTTTAACTAACTTACTTCATTTACTTTTAATGTACAGAACGACCCCGTCTGTGCAAATAATATTAAAAATTATAATCCTGTCATGGATTTTTTTTAAACCTACATTTTTTACTAATTTTCGTTCTAACGGCACCACGCCACTATAACTTGTGCTTATTGCGACTTTACATTGGCTGGAAGAACAACCGCTTGATGGTACTATTGATGGTAGCGTTGTTTGTAAACGCTCGCATTATTACGGGCAGGCGCTTGTGCATCTCTAGACGCTTAAATAAATGATGAGGTCAATTAAGGAATACCATATTAATATAGTGTTAGCTTATTGTGGCCCGAATACATTTTCTCCTCCTCGGTATAATATGGTGAGTTAACGCCCATATGTCATAAACAATTGATAGAACGCTACTCTAACGCCCGATTGGTGTGGCAGTTGTAATCTCTTGTGATAAGCTAATTATGGTTAAGCAGTGTTATCGTCTTGCCTACCACGCTAGCAAAATCCTTCTTACTTTCGTAGGTCGGCAAATAGAAATCATCGACCTCAGCACTCGTCTCCAGCAGCCAATAAAAAGTTATGTCAATCCTGGCAAATCCTTAACATTTATTTCGAACATTCTTGCTTCGCGAAGGTAGTAGGCGGTCTTAATCGACGACCTGTGTCTGAGCCAGCATGCAAAAAATGGCAATCTTTTAGCCCCTACGGGGGGCGTAGTTACAAGGTAAAATCGTTTATATGAGAATTACTACCACACGTGTTCGAATAATGTTTCAATTCGCGAGAGATTTGTGAGCCTTCTTTTAGCCTTTGCTTCAGGCAACATCAAGTTTGGCCCGGCAGCCCATCAAGCGGCTCAGCATAACTCGTTTGAAGCAAATGTCACGGAGGACGGGGACAACTCCTGAGGTCCTGCGTCTAAAAGCTTATGCAAAAGGTTGACATTTTATATCGCCAATTCCGTTTCTAAATGTTTTAAGCGCTTACCTCGCAGCTATCCTAAATGACGAACAAGCAGCGGTAGCTTTTAATAGACCATATGTATATTTCTCATGAAAACGTAGTTTTTGCAGTAAAGCAATTTTCACGTTTCTATTCTGATTATAGTTAGTGTATTTGAAACGATATGTATTTATCAGACCTCTGTATTTTTTGGATCCTAATTTTTCAATTCTACTTTTAGATGTTCCGCTGAAGGTCAGCTGCCGATGTTCGTATTCGATTGCACTACTCTCTTACTTCTTCTCTCGTCGTGTTTTGTACGCGCGGGCTATGACTTCTTGCTGACTATACTGATAATAGCAATGGCGAAAGGTCGCTTTATTTACTTGCGTCTTTCCTATTGCATTGAAAGTAGACACAGTACTACCAATCACAAGCGATATAAATAGGTGGCTCTACAAGGTGAGCTTTTTGGTTGCTCCTAGAAGCATCCGATATGTGGTTATCTATTTTTCTAGCTGTATTTTTGCAATGCGAGCATTGAATCCATGGTAAAGGGTATGAAATAGGAGTTTTATGCTACTTCGACATGTTTCGTTTTTCTAAGCCGTACGTGCCACTGAAGCGTACTATAAAAATAGACTTATAATTTTTTTATCCACGCACGTGAACAAAGCCATATATATATATATTAGAGTTTTCCAAATTTTGGGGCCTGGTACAACTCGACATTAAAATAATCTTCCTTTGATCATTGAATCATTTGATAAAGCAAGTCAAAAACGTATGTGCACGCATTTAACAATGATCGTTATTAGATGTGCATTCGTTTGAATTAAGTAGGTAATATGAGCCTAATGTAAAAAAATAAGAATTACACGTGAAAGCCAGAATGTAATAAATGCAGAGTTTCATTTCTTAAGAGATGTCATCTTTACATTTTTTTTCTATTCTAGCTAACGTTGGATGCAATTCAACAGATGTGAAAATCCAGACACGTGGGCATAAATGGTTTTTCGATATGATGAAAACCGCTGGTTTGGTAAATATATATATATATATATATCAGGACAGAAAGCTCAATACAATCACTTTTGGTCAATTCACACTTACTCCAAAGAAAGGTATTTCTGCCCCTTGTTCCATTAGAAAAATTTTATTTTTTGCCAAGTTGTACCAGCGCAACAAATATTTCTCTGCATACCTGGTCGTGGGGCAGAAACATGGACATCAATCGGCGCGTTTCTCAGTCTGGCCCTTTAGTTGTCGTTTGCTCTAGGGAATAAAGTGTGGTTAAGTATCTAGTAGTGCCAACTAGTTATTAGACCCTTCTGACCAGAACACATACGTCCACTAACCAGATATCCTTTTTTTCTGTTTGTCTTGCGTTCTCTGCATTTACCGCATTTACATTGCCGTGACAATTACCTAAAAACGGCCTATTTTATGGAGGATGGTTGAGTGTAGTTACGGACTATCGCTGTAGTAGAAAATTAGAAGAGTTTAATTTTCCACAGTCTAGAACAGTAATAGAGACAATCAGGAGAAGTGACGAGTGCCAATCGGCCCCGGTCAAAAACGTAGTTATCTTCTGTTCGGTTACTCTTTCGCCCACAAGTAGGGGCCCCTCCTCTATGACCTCCTGCAGGTTCATCTTATTTGCCACCTTTCGTTTTGGCGAGGCGTCCCACCCCGTGGTATCATAAAGGCGCACCTAGAATAAAAACATGTATTAATGGCCACTCATCGTCTTCTCGTAGCTCTCTACCGTCCAGGTATTGACCAAAGAGAGGGCGGCTTCGTCAACTAAAGTGAGATGTATGTAGGGCTTCTGCATGTCCCTTGTGAACGTCGGGGCCTCTTGCCATCCATTCCTGGAGTATCTGCGTTCTTACCGAGGTCGTTTGACTGCCCCATGGCATGTTTGCGGCACATTGGTTCTCCGCTATTAGGTTTTCCCCTACGTGCTCTCTCGTACTCTGTTCCAGCCCGGTCACTCATGCAAACCCTATTTCCCCCATTCAATTGCTACACTATGCTCCCGCGTGCCAACTGTCCACCACACCGTTGCATCCAGCTGCCACCTAGTCGCTCTGCCTGCCTGTTATGACCGCGTCAAGCTTCAAACACAGGCGAGGATCGACGCCTTTCTATCTTAAGATCTTCTCTAGCACGTCGTGCAGCGCTCGACAGTGGCTCAGCTTTATTTAAAGTGCGCGGATCATTAGTGTCCTTGTTGGTTTTCCTTTTGCCTTTTTCAGTCTCCAAGGATAAAGGAAATCTTCACCGGGTTAAAGAAAAATCTCCGTGTTTTTTGCACTGTTTCTGCCTCTGTGCGTTGCCGGCATTTTGGCTCTGGGCTGGCTTCTGGTTTACCTGTTGTTGGAACGTTTGGTTCGACATCTCTTTCGGTACCTTTATTTCCCTCCCTCGTCTTTGTACCTCCCAGGTTTGAGCCGGCATCTTTATTTTTGCTTCACACTTCTGCAGCCCTGTGGCCCGTTTTGTTGCAGCTATAGCAGCGTAATTCACTTTTCCGGATATGTAGTCTACAAACTTCCTACGGGTTCCTGGGAGAGGGGTCTGGTATATTTGCTCCCCTTCGGTTCCCCTTATTAGTTCTGGGCACTTTCGAAAAGAACGCGTGGAGTCATTTTCATCCTCACTAGCGGCAAACACAATTCACCGATGGAATTGACACTGTTAAACGTAAAACATGCATTTAACAACGCAAACTGGGTACGCATAAAACGCACCTGCAGTGAAATAAAACGCATCTGCAGTGGGATAAAACGCACCAAGTGGCCAGTAAGATGACTATGCTAATGCCAAGAATACGGGGCCCTTAGAGAAAAAGCCCCTAGCGTCTTCTAGCGTCATTTGCTGACTTAATTTAGCTCTATGGGTCAATATTGTTTGAACCAGCTGCACTAAAGGCCGAGAAGAATAAAAAAGCTAAAGAAGGCGTAGAGGTGCTGACCATAGGGGTCACCTATTTATATAGTTTCCAACTCACACACAGATATATACATATGCTTCACCCTGTCAGCTACCGTGTCAACGGCAAAAGCTGAGTGCAGTAGGAATAAATTCTAGTGAATAACAACTGCACTACCTCTCCTACTGCACTCAGCTTTTGCCGTTGACGCGGTAGCTGAAAGCGTGAAGCATATGTAGCCATCTGGGCGTGAGCGCGTGTGTAAGCGAACCGGGGCGCGTCTTGCAAAACGCCTCGAATTACCGTCTCATGCATACGATTGGAGCCGCCAACGGTCCGTGTTGTACCACACATTGTTTGGCGACTATAACGGCGCTTGCCAACAAATGCTGAAAAGAAGAGCGAGAGAGAGAGCAAAAATAGTGGGAAAATCCTTTCAAAAATAACTTCTCACGCTAAAGCGGGTGTCTCTCCAATCGAAAGCTCACAGCGAAGATCGTACAAGTCCACAACAGCCCGACCAGCAGAGAGCACCGCTGAATAGCAGGGAAACGACGCGTTCCTATTGAGCAATATATCTATCTATCCAGACGGCTTTTCCCGACACGAAAATGATTTCCGATACCTCTCTACTTGCGGCTTAGTTAATCAAACGCCTGTCTGCCATGTTTCGCAAAAGAGTGCCTGGCGTTTTTTGACTAGACATATGCTCGGCACAGGCAAGTCCACACGGATGGATCGATCGATAGCGAACAAAAACAGGCGTTCGGATGAACGAACTGTCTTTTTTCAATAGGACATGACTGCAGTATCTTTTCAAAGGAAGAATTTAGTTATGGCAGTAAAACCCGTACTGTCTAACGTTCTTTTGACTTTTTGCGGTGGAAATACTAATTCCCACGTTAACTGGGATTATATATATATATAAATATATATATATATATATATATATATATATATATATATATATATATATATATATATATATATATATATATATATATATATAGATCTATATCTATATATATATATCTATCTATATCTCTATTATCTATATCTCTCTCCCTCTCTCTCTCTCTCCTCTCTCTCTCTCTCTCCTCATCTCTCTCTCTCTCTCTCCTCTACCTCTCCTCTCTCTCTCTCTCTCAATTATATATATATATATATATAAGCAGGAAATGCTATCTCTGCCTACGTAGTAGAGGATCCCACAGAATACAACTGAATGGCTTTCAACAACTTAGGATTTGTTAAAAAAAATTAAGAAAACTTCGACACCAGCCAACCGCCGTTCAAGCGACTACACTCGCGCAACCTACGACGTCTCACGTCGTTCACTCGACGTCTTCTCCGCCCACCCGACCATCTCGGGAATGTTCCGCTGAACATCTTTCTCTACCTTTAAGGCTGGTTTCCCTCCCCCTTCTATAATTCTTCCCGACTTCCACTGACACTGTTGTCTGCTCGAACTTGGTAGAGACACAACAAAGTAGCTATACAAAAGGGGGGGGGAGAAAAAGATAAACGCCAACAACGTCAAGGAGATCAACTGGTACTAATAAATATAGAAAATAGAGCAAGATGTTGATTTGAATAATCATTGAGTATATATATAAAAATGAGTGATTATATATATATATATATTTTTTTTTTTTTCTTACCTATGAGATTCATTTATTCAATGTAATCAATCATTCGTGGTCCGAACATGACATTTGGGTCCCTGCGAACGTGTGCACCGTTACGAAAGGTCCAGTGTAGGGCCCAGCCATTTTTAGGAGAGTGCCCCGAACCGAAGCAGCATTGCTCCGTGCACATCCAGCGACAGGCGCTGTCTGAGGAAATCACCCACTCGTTTGTCTCCGCTGGCTAGAATTTGCCGTTTTCCGACCTTTTGTAGCAAAGTGCGAGTGGACGGATCGGGCCTGCCAAAGGTCTCGAAGGCAAGGGGTAAAACCTGTACGGGTACCCGATGTTTTGGTACCTTCTAACCTTGCCTGCCTCGGAGAAAGCCGAAGCATGACTAGTCCGGGCTGCGCCAGCACTGACTATTGAAGGGGGCTAATGAGTCAGTAACTGTCGCGCCCCAAACCAGCATGCATCTGCTCTCGAACGGGGTTAAGGTCAGCCCGACAGGTCTCTTGCCGCCTTCCCTGTCTAGTCCGACGAGTTTGAGGACGCACGGCAGACCACTGGATCGTAAAGCTTGGCTAAAGGTTTTATTCATTGGCTTGGTATCTTGCTCGTCTACCTGCGCTGACAAGACAGCCCGTGGCGTCCGTCTGGCCGGACGACGTCTCCGCCGACGCAGGTATGAGTGTATACAAGGTCTGTTCCCAAACGAGGTCCGACGGCAATCCTCACCGACTCGTCATCTAACAGAGTTTCAATCCGGGCACAGGGAATGGCGTGTAGCCACGCGCCCGCCCCCTTGGAGGAGACGGCGCGCAGCCTGGCCTTGTCGGCGTCCGTCGTGCATCCCGCAATAAGGTTTTTCTATCCTTTGCTTATATAAAGCTGTTGACCATTCTTTCCGGTGTCCAGCTCCGGCTACTCATTGCCGCACAGGGCAACGGCTCTACGGCGGTTTGTTTCCAATCGGGCTTCTAAGTCTGTGAGAGCGGCCGAATCGAGGAGGGTTTTAGCCTGTTACAAAGATCTGTGTAGAGAAGCTGCCAGAGCCATCTCAGATAGGACAATCGCATCAGGTGATTCTAGGCCACCCCAAAGAACGGGGAGTAGAGCTTGTTGGCGTGCACCCGTAGTAACCCTAGGAATATCTGGGAATACCAACGGTGGACGAACAATTAGAGTCAGCCATTGCACCGCTTACTAAATGACTGACATCACGCTTGCTCGTATGAGAGCAGAAAGCTAAACTTCGAGAGTGACATACCATAGTGATGCGTGACACTCAGTGATCATCGCGTGCGGTGTACGACGGAGAGGCGAGCAGCCCTTTTTGTTTTTTTTTCTGGGAGGTTTCGGGAATGCATGATGCACATGCGCCACTAGCAGCCTGCGTGACTAGTGTGAGACTCGCAAACCCACTAAACCCGGATTCCTCCCCACCCCCCCAGGCTCGGTATTACTTTGGCATTACATCGAAGGCGAGCAGCCCTGGGAAGTTTAAACACGACCTTATTAGCAGAGTAAAGCACAACGAATGGTCGGGAGGTTTCAAGCCTCTCGATCATTCGTAATGATTCAAATTCGAATTCTAACAGCAATTAAGGAAAGCTAACGTAGTGCAATTTGGCACTATATTATTTTATTAAGTATGTGGCGTTGCGCACATATAGATAGGCTGTCTACCACGAAGTCGATATAAATACTTTATTACATGCATATGCAGCTGTATATGCTTATCTATTATATATAAGCAAAGAAACCCGTGAATATATATATATATATATATATATATATATATATATATATATATATATATATATATATATATATATATATATATATATATATATATATTTATATGTATATAAGAGCACGCGAGTTCCTTTAGGCAACTAAAGGAAGCCAACGCCGAACGTTGACCTTTGCTTGAGGACGCTATGGAACTCATTCGAGAGGACTGGTCAAAAACCTTTCTGAGTACAGCATCCCCGCGCCGCGAGACGTGCGGGCAATGCTAATAACAAAAGTGTCACAAGTAGACCGGGCCGTTCTCAAAAAGTTCGCCACGTAATGTTCGCTTGCCGGATAGACGTCCATCGTTCGGGACAGAGCTCTGTGAGAAAAACGCGGACTCTGGTGATCGGGAGACAGACCCAAAGACTCTGTCCTTGAGAACGGCCACAGCAAGACCTGCCTGGAGCCAGTGGACCTCTTTATATCCCAGGAGCTAATTGGGACATCACTCCAAAAAGTCACCGAGGCCTGCTGCAGATAGGTAGGCTATTGAAAAAACCTCAGCTAAGGAGATGCTTGTGAAGCTCTTCTCATTTTAAAACTTTAAAAAGTGCGAACTTGTTCCGCCAGAACCACTCGTGCCGGAGACATTATCCTTAAGATAGTGGCAAAAAGAACGGGCAGAACTGTCACCTTTGCGGCCGCCCAACGCTAAGGTACCGGAGGAGAGAAAGACACCCAAGTGGTCAGTGGGCGCATTATGACGGCGGACAGATGCGCCGCGACTGAACAAGAAGGGCAGCTGGCAAAGTCTGGTGACCTTGTCAAAGCAGAAGACCCAAAAGCTCCTCGTGAGGAAAATCGTCTTGTTAGGTGGCGACAGCAGCAGACCTGATTAATGAATCGCCCTCCTCACAAGCCATAACTGCCATGACATATGGCACATAACCAGAAAATGCAGAAACAAGAAAACCGAAACCCAGATATACTCTTCGAAGAGTTCCTCATTATGCCTATTAATTAAGGCAGCAGGGTAAAAAACGCGTTCAGGCAAGCTGACCATGACGCCCGAGAATCATGCAAACAAGCAGCCAGCATACGCTAATAAAGGCACAACTGTTCCGGTCGCTCAAAAGACGTAGACAAAATAGCAACTAAATTCAGCCGCATGTAAATTCATATAATACAAATATCCACGTATTTGGCGATCAGTGACGTTTCCCGTGCAGGAGTATGCAAGCTGAACAAAATGCATGCTGAATAACTCTTATTTATAATAAGAAAGGTGACTCTTTGTTATGTTAAGTGTTGTGTTGACTGCGGGCAAGTAAAAGAAACGAGGCCCGCGGGAGACAAACTTAGAAGGACGAGCGGGACAGGATGAGCGAGGAGCAGATGGGCAAACCCTAATAACCAGTGCAAATGTAGGTCAATGTCATCCCAAAGAACTTCAGTAGAAACAGGCATGCTAAAGAAAGCAGCAGCTAGAGGTAAGCCAACTCCAGTCGGTATCAGTAAACCAAATAAAGGTAGAGAAAACGCTTAGCGCAACAGTGATTAACACAAGTTCTTTACCAATAACCAAACACGAAAAAGAAACCACGTATGGGTGGACGTAGCCAAATGGAGACTTTATTCTATAGTGCTACATCACCCGAATTGCCCACAAACGGAAACGTTCTTACTGAACTTAAAAAGTTAATACGCGACACTAGTGACGAATAACACAGCAGATCGAACATGGGAATCAAAGAAATCAGAGCGATCCTCGTCTTTCACACAACCAACTTACATCTTCACCTAACGCTTTTCGTTGTCACACTAGCTGTCAAAACGACAGGTTACAAATGAAGATAAACACTCACTGAAGAAGAAAACTTTTCGTTTCAAGTTTATTCACCATAAATTGGTAGTGTATTACAAAAGTGCACATATCATTTTGTAGGCTAATAATATCGTTAACACGTGCTTGTAGTGACGGTGTTTCGATAAACGAGCAAATGAGTATGTGGTATCGTTCGATATTGCACTCGCCACAATATTTACATACGCATTCGTCAGTTTTATAACAATTTCCTCTTAAGCACAAAATGTGGTGGTAGACGTGCCATGTTGTTCGGCATATTAGAGATCTATTTTTCTGTGATGACAGTTTCCACTTATTGCTGCAAAAAGCTGGACCCTCAACATAGAGACCCATTACAAATGCCATGTTGCGGGTTTCTCTAAATTCTCTTCTAAAAAGGCTTCTAAGGTTTGTGTACTGAACGGCATCTTGTCCAGTACTAAATCCTCTACTAGTGTGCGTTCGTGGCATAGTTCCAGTGCGAACGTGGCCGATGCGTTCTTTGGCAAGCCTAAAATGCGCTTTATGAAATAAGATTTTATTTTATCTATGTTTTTAAGGTCCGATATTGTGAAATAAGGGGCTATTGTGGAAAGGCATTATCTTACTATAGGAACAAATTTTATTCTAAATAAATTTAGCGCAATTTTTAGGTCTATGTCAGTAACGTCTCCCACTAAAATCATGGCCGCCGTAGCCTTGCTACGCATTTCCTCTATATGTCTGCTGAATGACAGCCGGGGGGTCACTGTTATCCCTAAGAAAACTATATATATATATATATATATATATATATAAATATATATAGACATTTTACAGCCAAAGAGTGCTGCTTGCAGCTGGCTCACAGTGATGATGGTAGTAGCACTAGTTCGCGTCTTCGAGCCGCTTCCTCGAGAACATCATGGTTTTTAACTTCACGTCAGAGAATGTTCTGAAACAACAAGCCAATGATGCTGCTTCCATCGTGACTTAAATATGTATTGTCTTTACGCGTGTTCGCACATTCTAGACCAATGTCTTGCCTTCACTTGAAGGAAAGTTGGTTCTCAGTTATTGCCGATGATAATGTTCACGATCAGGTTTAATTCTAAAAGTGCACGTTTTATTTAAGCCCCAAAGCACCCACAGATCATTATAAACCAAAAATAAAACAAACTGCTTTTACCAAAGTATAGGAAAAAGTCATTACGCTTTTTCCTATAGTTAAGCAACGGTAAAAGAAAATAAACTGAAAAAAGAACAGCTGAGCTTGCAAACTAAAGAAACAAATTTTTTTTCAGAGTAATCTTCTTTGACGGACGATACATTCCTTATATGCGTCTATATAGATGCGTTTACAAGGGTATATTAAAACAATTTCTTGTCATACCTGTAGGATGCAAGACAATGCGTGCGATAATATTTTATTATACTATACTTAGCCAAGCCAACCATTGTCAGTTATCGTTCAGATTTTTGCTCTCTTAGTTGAGATTGGATCGTAATAAAAGGATAAGTCATTTCAAACTCTGTGGCGTTTAAGTTCCAACGCTGTGTTTTATAGCAGATATACTAGCCAAACTTTTATATAGCCGATATAGAGTGTGGACCACCGGATCCGCCCGATATATCGGTCGTAAACGACCGTTTAACAGACAATGCTAGTTCTGACGTTTGGGTGCTTAATTTTGAAGAAAACTTTGTGCTATTAAACGGTGATTCGCAAAGACCTTCGTAGGACCTCGTCAGTCGACCGAATTTCGGACGATTGGATAAAACGGTACCTCAAAAAATATTATATTATAGCATTTCGACAATAAACATGCGACGTTATTTGCTGTTTTTATCTTAATATATAGGCGAAGGTGGGCACCTCGGATTACATTATAGTAAGCTTATGTAAATATATATGTATGCAAATCATAAGCGACTTGCAACCTGCACGTCTGCTGACACAGCGCTTTTATACCCACTAAACAAATTAGATATATAACGCCTTAAAGATAGGCTGCGACAGTACCATTAGGTATCGAGGGGTAGATTCCAACGCCACGCGAACCCGTCCATCACAGAGACCCCGCAGCCTGTCGATAAGGCGTTGCTTGACTTAACGGAGCAAATTAAGCCCATATGTGTATTTTTTTAAAATTATTAGGGCCTTATGCTCTACTACCTAATTAATTAATTTTACACTGAATCTACGAAGCCCTACGGTTATAGATATCCCTTCTCCAATGGATGAGGAAGAGCATGTCTTATAAAATGTGTATAGCTAGAGCCAAAACTATGTCGCATTAAGCTTCTGCTAAAATGACTTTAGAGACCCATGCGATTTTGCCGTCAGCATTTACGGACTTCTGTAGGTAGGTTACAAGACGCTATATATAGAACTGCGCTCTTGCCGACTTTACACTGGTGCTTTTTTTTATACTTACTCTACTTGGTTGTTGCCTACCCTACGTTTGGTGCACCCGGATATCCCTACATTCGAATTCGTGCCGTACCCGCTTTCCTGTTTTTATAACCCCGAGATTTGCAATGTGGTATGTCCATCATCGTTGCTTAAGTTCCTGATACATGCAATGCATAAAGCTACGGGATGCCTTAGTGTCTCTAGGGTTCTCGTTTCCTACGAGGACGGTATCCTAATCTTTCTAAGACAAGCGCCTTATAATAATTTTAGACAATTCCAATAAATTGTTATGATCACTAATCACGCTCTAAACTCCAGTAAAAAAGGCAGCAACATACGGTTATTTTGTCGTTGCTGCCTAAGATGCATTGATCATCCTGTAGAATCGCAGCTTTGAGTATAACAGCGTACGATGGCAACTGCGACCTGTAACCAGCGGCAATGAGGACAACAAAAAATCGAAATCCGAGTTCCGTTAGTTTTCAGTTTCTATCTGATTTGCGTCTAATTGCGCATAATCGCGTTTTGCTTAGTGTAGCGCCGACACATCTATAATCTATTTACTTTAAATTACATTAAATATAACCCATGGACCGGCTGCTTTGAGAAAACTATAAAGCAGCTACGACGGAAAACGAGTCCCCCAGCTCGTTTAGTATTTGAACAGCTTGAATTTCAAATCTACCTGCCCCTCATTGACCCCCGTTCTCCTTTATTTTAGATCCTTTGTGTAGACTAGCGTATATTTCGTTTGATGATAGGCTAGCGTCTTTGTGTGAGCCGTAAACTATTGAATAAGTTCTTTACAAAGCATTAGTGTGAAGCCGGCTATCGATCGACGCTTTTGGCTTCTATGTAGCGCCGGCAGCTAACGTTCGACAGCATCGCGCATGTTTCATACCATTGTCCCGGATCCCTACTATAGATAGACACTGAGGTTCCGGTTAGCCTGGCAATGTAACGCGAAGCCTCCATTAGTCAGCAGTTTCTCCGTGCGACTTCTTGGTGGGCGGCGGACGTCTACACTTTGCAATTCTTCATCTTCCCCGCCCGCGGTAAGTTGGTAGCGTTGAATATAGTCGCGAGGTCTATCTATTCAACTGAAATGCTCCAGCCCCCCCCCCCCCCCCCCCCGCCCCCCGCGCCCCCAGTGAAAAATTATTCTACCCTGCAATTGCCGACTGACGGTACTTTTTTGGGTCGAGACTCGTCCGATGGGTGCCCAACTTCAAGATGCAACTTATCATCATGAGTAGTTTATTTTGAGATCTCCATAAGAAGCCGTCCGTTTCTTCACTTAAACTACACAAGCTATAAACTAGGAACTAATTATGGGCTTCAACGTTGCTCTATTTCATCAGCGTTTTTGGCTTAATCTAATTGTAATTATGAGCCGTCGATGTTGGCCTATGCTGCCCTGTTGAACGCTGTCCAGGAAGGACATATATGATATATATATATATATATATATATTAGAGCTCGCTGCATCAAATCGCCCGATTGGCACCTGGCAGAGAACAAAAACGCACACGTTAAGGCTCCGGTGCTGCTGAGTCGTCATCTACTGCTAGTGTCTTCATTCTTCACGTGCACTCACATAGAGCTCCTACCCTATCTCGCCGCCAAAGCAGCCCTATTTCGGTTTCTTCGGCTAACCGACAGCACTGGCCCACTAACCAAAAGCGAACTAATTCATCGACCCGCCTGTGAGTAGCTTACGAACTCACACGAACTCAACGTGTCGACAGCCGCACTGACGACAAGCCATCTCACCAATTAGTGGCGCAGCGTGCAGCGCGTGCAGGCCGCCGGGTCTTCTCCTGAGACACCTACCTGCCTGAGGCCTCTCCGGAGATACCTACCATTCCTATTTGGCCACGTTCCGATGCTCAACTAAGCTAACTACTTAGCTACTGACACAGGACGAAGGAGAGCTGCAGCAGGGAGCAGCCAAAGTCGCGGACGGCCACATGCAGACACACACAAACACACGCAGTCCATCGGCCACCACAAAGTTTCATATCGCTGAATCGAGATATTACATCTCATTTTTGTGTACGTGTCTACGGCGGTCAGGTAAAAGCCACCATCAATACAGCTGCTACCGAGTTGACTACGGTGACGATGACGACGACAACAACAACAACAACAACAACAACAACAATTATGCCAACTATCGCTGCCACAGTTACAGCTAGTTTACGGAGTCGACTACGGAACTAATTAAGCGATAACGTGGCGTGCCCAATAGCTGAATCACGTCAGCCACCGGACTGGTCGCCGTCGCTTCTATCACGCGGCGGTGGCGGGTCTACCTGGTAGTGAGTGAACGAGAAACACGTCACGTATATGTATATATATATATACATATATATATATATATACATATATATATATATATATATATATATAGAATCAGAACCAGGAACCGCCGCGAGTTCGATCCCGTCACACCCTTTCTACACATCCACATATATGCAGGATCCTTTGTAGAGGCTCACGTTTACTGTATAAAATATTTTATATTAGACAATTGTTTGATTATATAAAGCTACAAAACATTGTTTTTTCGGTTTTGTCCGTAGAGAATCATTAAAAAAAAACGAAAAAACTTTTTTGTAGACTCAATATATATATATATAGTTATTGTAGGGTGTAGTAGAGCTTATTCAAAAATTTTTAGCCAATGTGGCTGACCGAACTGGATATTGCTTCACAACATGTGCGAACGTACCTGCGTAAAAAAAGCATTGTGCCATTTCGCTCATAAAATATACACATTCAAGGGAATGTGCATTACATGGGGATAATTCTACGATCAAACTGATACGAGTTCAGAATATTATATAATTGTCGTAAGCCATTTTCTCCCGCCCCCGATATCGGATTCCCATTGGGTCGTACATCTTATTTCTTATTAGCATTTTGTAGAAAGAATAACTTTATGCAATCCTCCTCCATTATCGAGAACATTTGGTACGAGTAATCCATATCCTTCTCCATCTTGAATTGTTAAAACTCGCTTCATGTATCGACCGTATCTTCTCCTTAACAAATTCCTCTTGCGTTGATATTTGCGTATCTTAGGGCACGCAACACGACGTCTGTATTAAAGTTTTCGTACGGTACGCGTATGAGATTTATGCGCTATGTGGGACCATATTAATTGCGCTATGAACAGCACGACAGGCCCACAACAGATTTGCATACGCAAAAATTTCGTATGAATCCGATCGATTGTTGGCAAGATAAGACGCAACATCAGTGGCAATACTAAGAGCAGCCTGAGTTTTAACAGATCCTTTGAATCCTCTTGGAGGAATCAGCATTTCTTTTCGACGATGTCCGCCGAGTGGTAGCAACGGAATGTTCTTACTCATCTATTCTACCTTATCTGCAGGAAATAACCGGGAAACCGCACGAAGGATCTGCACAAAGGTTGCGGGTATTACTATAACCGCAACCTCTTTAGAAACGAACGCGGTCCTACTAGAAGTCACAATGTCTTCTCGGGCAAGATGCTGGTGTCTAGCGTGGAATAATTACGAGAAAGATGCTGCATTTCGTGCGATACGAGCTTTGCAACCTTCGTTCTTCGCTATTGGACGTGACTTGGCGCCAAGTACTAATACATGACAGCTGCAAGGATACTTGCGCTTTCTTGCACTCATCTCGTTCAAGCGTCTTCGGACGGCACTCGGACTCCAAGTACATCTGGAAGTCGCGAGAGGCAAAGAGCACCAGAACAGATTTTATTGCCAGAAGTCGGGTGCTTTCGTTGAAGAAGGAACCCCCGAAAGACCCGTTCATCGTAGTGATTTGGAGGAAGCAATACATACATTGCCTAGTACGAGAGGATCATTACAAACGGTTGCTGAGGATCATCCGTTCGTTTATGTACGTTTCCACCGAGGACTTTATGCTCTCCGACATTTTCGAGCTCCAGTTGAGCCCCGAAACAATAGAACGTCTGTATATGTTATCTGTGGCCTACCAAGAACAGGAAAAAGCATGTTTTGCAATAAAAAAGCAACAACGCTCGACTCAACATATTACAAGAACCGAAGTCAATGGTGGCACAACTATATTTAAGAGACAACGGTTATCATCGACCATCGTTATAGGTGGCTACCGTACTCAAGATTTCAAATGTATATCGTTTTTCTATGCGTTGATTAGTTGTAGTATAAAAATATATTTGCTCGTGAACTCTTCAAAGCTATCTTTCGTTTCTATTTTATAAGGGCAACGGTCGCAAATCTTGAGTAGCTCATCATACGGTAGCCATTCATAATAATCGTCGATGATAACCGTTGCTTATTGGCTATAGTTAAGCCACCATTGACTTAGGTTTTTTTTATATATCAAGCCGAGCGTTTCTGCTTTCACATTGCAAAACATGCTTTTTCCTGTCTCTGGTGAGCCTAGAAGAGAAGATATACGGACATTCTATTAGTTCGGGGCTCAGCTGAAACTCAAATATGTCGGAGAGCATAGAGCCCTCGGTAGTAACGTACATAAACGGACGGATGATCATCAGCCACCGTTTGTAATGATCCTCTCATACTAAGCAATGTATGTATTGCTTCCTCCAAATCATTACAATTACCGGGTCATTTGGGGGTTGCTTCTTCAACGAACTTACTAGACTTCTCGCAATAAGATCTGTTCTGGTGCACTCGCGACTTCCAGATGTACTTGGGATTTAAGTGCCGTCCGAAGGCGCCTAAACGAGATGGGTGCAGGAAAGCGCAAGTATCCTTGCAGGTGTCGTGTATTAGTAGTTGGCGCCAACTCACGTCCAATAACGAAGAAGGCAGGTCGCAAAGCTCGTATCGCACGAAATGCTGTACCTTCCTGGTAATTGTTCCACGTTAGACACCAGCGTTTTGACCGAGAAGACATTGTGACTACTAGCAGGACCGCGTTCAATTATAAAGAGATTGCGGCTACAGTATTACCCGCAACCTCTGTGCAGAACCTCCTTGCAGTTCTCCTTTCCCTTTTTGAGAGTATAAAAGCGGTAGTTGTCGGGTATCCAGTTCTTTCGTTGTCATGCCGCCGAGAAGACAGTTTGGTAAACTTGCTGAGTACGTTAAGTGGTTTCGAGAGGATGATCGTTTGGTGATAGCGTATGGCGCGTGAATATGGAGACTTGAGTGGACTATTCGTTATCATCAAGAGCGTCTTAACAGCCGGTCAAACGGAGTGGGGACGTTAGCAGTTGGTGTACCTAACGTCCATCCTCTCTTAACACGAGACCCTATGGGAAACGGACATGGGGGGGAACAGATTACGGTAATCATCTTCGTAATAGCCCGCGTCTCCTCCAATGGGCTTGACAGCAGCGATCGTGTAGTTGCCTTTCCAAACCTCCCATACCAAAAGAAAACTTCCCCTCTAAACGTCTAATGGCAGATGTTGCCTTAAACACGCGCTCGCCTTCTTATCTCCCGTAGCAAGCGCCACTCTTCTCCCCACATCACTCAGCACCCCACTTGGCTGCTTTGCTAAGGCTATCGCGAGTCCAGTACGGGCTGTGCGCGTTCCGGTCATTTCAAGGCTAAGGAGTCGGTCGCGGTCGCATCCCACAGCAGCTCGAAGTGAGTCAGGGTCATGCCATCAAGCTTCTTTCCTTCGTCTCTGACCAAACCAGGAGGCTCCAGAACACACGGGCAGCCTGTCGACCGTAGACGCTTTTCAGATGTTTCATTCAAGGCTGAGTGGCATGCAATTCTGCCTAAGCTTTGGAATTAAGAAAGTCCATGGTGATTTAAGGAGTTGACCTGATCACTGCGTCTGCACAGGTGAGATGGGACTAGCTCTGCTTCCAACCTCAACCAAACCAACATTCTTATAAACTCGTCTTCCAGAAGGCAATATAGATGAGAGCCTGGGAGTTCTAAGAAACAACTTGTAACCTCGCTTTGTTAGCGGCCGAAGTTGTTCGGTTCCATAAACCGCTTCTGGCCACGCACACTGACGAGAAAAGATTTTTGGGAAATCCTCAGAGACTCCAAATGCAAAAATACAATGTATGCTGCGACCGAAAGAGAAACTGTTTTGGGACGGCCCAGTCTACCTCTCGCTACCGATGAGAAAGCCTAAACTAGAGGGTCGTCTCGCAAGCGCATGTTAAGTGCAGGCTCCAGGGCAAAGTCCAGCTTCAAGTTGTATTCTTCTAAGCGAGCTGAAAAGGCTAAGCAGTTGATTCTCCTGAACAAGTATTTTAGCCTAAATGTGGGGAAGCATAAATGTAGATGGTACGACCCCCTGTGAGCACCCAGCTTGGAAAAACAATTATAAACCATTATAATTGACATTATAAACCAGCCTCGCATTTAGTTCTCTTACATGACAGGCCCTTGTAGAGGCGTCCTCAAAGATCCTAATTCTAGGTTTATGGTAAGAAGACTCGCAAAATTTGTCTTTAAGTCCTGCGCTACCGTGGCTTTAACAACAACGCCCGGTGTGCACCATTTATTTTACCAGAGAATTTTTATAAATATATGCATGTACTCGTATATATGTATAGAAAGAAACGGATAAAATAAAAATAAAATAAGGTAGTGTACCGCCCATAGACTTTTTTCATAGTACTTTTTGCGCAAAGGTTTTCTGCGACCTCCTCACACAATGAGTTCCGGTGGTCTACTTTTCTACTTTAGCTGCTCTATATAGGGCTCTTTGTGCTTGTCTGTGCTCCGCACATAGAGTGGAAATTTTTAGCTGGTGCCTTGCTTCGCGGCGCATGTAAACTCGTCGTCGCACGCTGTGCCAGGTCCTTCGCTTTTCGGCGATCTGGCACTTCCAACAGTAGCACGATGTGTGAGGTAGGGAGTGTAAATGCTCAGTAGGCATCCTCTACTAGAGTGAAGATTTCTAGTAGCGAGTAATCAATGAGTTGAGATATTTTTATTCTAAATGCTTTTTGCATGCGGGTGTGATTTTACCTGGAAAAGATTGCCGTTGTATAAAAATAAAACAGGCCTGGGAAAACCTAAAAGTGACCGAAACGGTCAAAGATGGTCGGTCAGGGTTTTCCTGTTTTTTTTCTTCTTTCTTGCGGATTGTCTGTCTAGTCAGTTACTTGATGAGTAATTTTTTTCTGTGAGAAGCGTCTGTGGGTGTGCCTAGCAGTGTTAATTAGCTGCAAATCTGTTCAAGTCACCTAACCTCTGAAGATCTTAGTTTGGACAACTATAGACAGAGAAGATTGAGAGGTCGGAAATGGTAATGAATGAGGTGTGCATTTTGTTCGACTAAGGTGAGACATAATCATGTGGGGTATTTTGATCAAAGAGAAGTTGTTGCTAACGTAGGGTCCAAGTTGGGAAATCCATGTTGTGCGTGTCACAGAGAGTAGTAAGACTCTATGCTATTTTTGTCTACGGCAATAGACGTCCGGATAAAAGTCATTTCCGGCGCCCCGTCCGTAAGTCTTTCTAACGCAACACAGTACTGGAAAAATACCCTACTTTTTGTAGGGTATTTTTCCAGTAATGTGTGTATCTGTCGCTAACATTGACTATTCTAATATTATTTATAATATTTTTCTTTTCAACGAATATTTAAATTCGAGTACTGTCAAGCATTAAGAAGCAGTTGCAAAAGAAAACTGCCTTTCTTATCGGCGAAAGGCAAGTATACAGAATAGGGCTTAAGTTCGATTCTACACACATTGTAAAACATTTTATCGAACGCCTGCCTACGATTTTAAAAAGCTCATTTCGATTACAGCGCCAGAGAGGGCCGTCTTTTGGAAGTAAATATAATGTGGATTAGATTCAAACGAGTGCAAAACGTGTGATGAGTAAACATTTCGTCTTCAAAGGCCTAGCTGCAACAAAAATAGAAGTCACATCAGGATTCGTCATTGTTGACGAGACCTAGGTCCACCTATTCACTCCTGAAAGGAAGGATGCCACTGAGAGTGAATCGTACGCCGTGAAAGGGATGGTTTTCTGGGATGCCAATATGTTCTGTTAGTCGACTACTGTCCCACTGAAGGATACTACGCAACATTCTTGAAGCAGTTAAAAGAGCTTATTGATGTACTACGGCCCGAAGAACTTTGTTCTGTTGCACCGCAACAATGCTGCCGCCCACACGTATCTTGTAGGCATAACCAAATTATGAAAAATAAGGTTCCCAAAAAATATTTCTCCGGAAAGATATATCAGAGGGAATTCTATGTGATATGTGCCGTAGACGACTAAGCTAAAGATGCTGAACATTTTTTCGTGGTATAAAGTCTACCGAGCGTCTATGTATGTTGAGATTTGTGGGAACTATACTGAAGAATAAAAAGTACGTGGTTTTAAGTCCTTGTCCGGTTATATATACTACTATGTATACTATGTGTACAGCACTGCGGCCTCTAGGAGTCAACGTCCAGTTATTTCTGTGAGGCTCCTGGACCGCGAAAGAAGCCTCAGTGGTGAACAGGTATTTTTATTACCTCCAAGCTTTGGCAACGCCCGTATAGCTCGCTAGCTGACGAGATCGTTTGGATCGCTCTGGCTGTACGTGCCGTAGGCGCTAAGGAATAAGATAGGTACGCGAGGCAAGCCTATTGGAGGAGGGGTTATGATTCGGTCCTTTCCCCAACGGCGTCCTCGCCGGTCGACCCTCTCCATGATCAGGGTGCGGGTCGTGGGAGGCGTGGCGGGCCCTTCGGCCGCGTGAGCCGCAGGCTTCTGCCCGGCCAGCGCTCACGGCATATCGGCGAACAGGCCAGAGACGTATTGGTCGGGACGTCTTTGTACCAAACGTTCCACACAAAGTGAAGTGCTTCTCGTTATTGTTGTTGTTCCTGCAGCAGCAGCTGCTGCCGCCGTTCTTGTTCCTCGACCTCATCGGATTGACAGTCGGACACCTAAATCGAGGAATCTAGCTGCGCACACAAAGCCTCACACCGCCCGAACGTAAGACGACCCCTATGAAGCATTGTCCGTTGCAGCGTTGCGACATGTTGAGTATAGCAGCCAATCAACCGAAATCCAAGATCTCGTCGAGGACACCGCTTCTCCAGCGATTCCACGTGCCCTCCCACCTTGTCCTATCGAACCCCCCTGTACAGCCGAGAGTTCCTGCCCCTCGTTTGTGCACAACAGGGCGGTGGCGCTGAGACCCGGCAAATATACGAGGAGTGAGTGATAGCCAGACGGTGGCCGGGATATCATGAAACAAAAGCTTAAGTAACAACAAGGCAGGGTTTGTTTGAGTCACATTGTCTGCAGCGTGCGACGACAACAGCGGCAACATACGTGCCATTGGCGGGGGGTGAATGCAAACAAGTGGCAGTACGTTGTCTCCCATGGGAAACAATGGCAAGAAGTCAGAGGAACGAGAAAGGGAAATCACAGTTGCGCTTTTTGGTGGCTAAGTAAGGTGCCTATTTATAACTTAGTGCGCGTGCGTTGTGTCTACTTTACTGCAGTAGTCACGTGCTCAAACGCAATAACGTTCTCCTTGTTTAGTCGTCGGTCTAAACAGTTTGCCACGCGTCGCTTGCTCACCCTACGTGCATTAAAGTGCCGCTCGTGGTGGTGGTGGCACTGTTGTTTGCGGCTGCTGCGGGGCGTGATTTGTTACACTACTGGCGAGAACCGGGGCTCGACGCCGGGGCTCGGCCGAACTCAGCTATCATTGAATGTCGCAAAAGCGACACGTCCTCAAACCACTCGCCCCTTATACCCGTGTTTGTCGTGCCGCTCCTTTCGCCTTTCCAGCTGCGCCTGTCACAACGCATACGAGCAGCCAGCCACCTTAGGTCACCTAAAGGCTTCAACAGCAAACGAAGTTGTTGATGTGAGAAAAAACACCAAAACATAGCGAGAAATAGAGAAGACGCGCCAGTTTGTCCTCGCGACATGAGGATGTCGAGCTTTCCACACAGCCGGCAGACGTTGCACAAGCTGACTAAGTGCGTACGGTCCTTGATGTGAACACTTGCTTGTTTGTTGCTGATGCGAACCTAACCGGTGTGAACGGCCGAGTGAGTTCGTTGTCGTCGTCGTCAGGGGAATAACGGAGAAAGAGAGAGAGAGAGATAGAGAGAAGGTTTTTCTGACAGCTTCCTTCGCGTGTCAAAGAAAAAGTCAGGTGACAAACTCTGTGGATTACGTGCGTTCGATTCCAGAGCCTCTGTGCTCCCGCCGCAGTGATGATGATGACGGCGGGGCCAGCAGGAAAGTGACACAGCCCGACGGGCGAGCGAATGTCGCCACTTGTGTGAGTTCGCTCGTGCACGCTCGTGCCTGGGCCAGAAAACCAACACCTCGAGCCGGATAGACAACACCAGGCCAAGGTAGCTAGAAAACAATCATTTCGGGGCTGACTCTCAGCCAAGATTTAACGTCCATGGGACTGCTTTGCGCATTGCTTCACAGACGGACCCCACAAATACAAATGTGCAATGATGGGGCTCGAACCCGCGCACCTATGTGTCTACTCCGGTCGCGAGGCGCAGACGAATGCACTCACCACGCCACCGGGCTTGACGGGCCAAGGCTAGGCAGAAGAACCGGCGATACAACACCCCTCCTTTCAACGGAGGCCCCTGGCTTTTTCAACCCCTTGTTCTGCCTCTTCCCTCCTTCCCTGCTTTCCCTCTGCCCTGCATATCGAAGGCCGCTGCGTTGTGAAGCATGCCGCGCCAGCGCATTTGCGCCATCAGCCGTTTTTACCCCTACCGCTACGTCTACGATTTGATGCAGTATTTGTGAAGCATTTTGCGCCTACTTTCGTCGTATTCTTTTACGATCGTTTACAGGTCACTCCTATTACGACCGAGATAACGATCTATCCCACATATGATAACGTAGTAATCAAAGGCTACTTATGCCGGCCAGCGCGGTTCCGTTTTGATTTACAAGTGCTGTTGAGCGCTCATAGTTGCGCGGCTCCATGACGGCTCCGTGACATTCTAGTTATTTAAAAAGTAGGCAAAATGCTCATCGGTGTTTTGCTCTCAAATGCGATCAGCTTTCATTTGTTCGTCAACAAATCAGTCGTTACGGGAGAACCTGTACTAAGGTATCCCAAGTCAGACAAAACAACCTGAGAAGCCCATGCACTAGTAGTCCGTGGACTGTGGCTCGCGTTGAGCGCATCAGTCAACGGTCTGCTTCTGTGGTGGGTGCAAATCCAACTTAATGTCATATTTGATGGTTGGCACGGTGCCTGGCCACCGATTTACTCCGACTGGCATCTACGTCGGAACAAATGCCATCTTAATGTGCTCGTGTCTATTTGGTTGCCGTTGAGTACGAGACGTGTTAGATAACAATGCTTATAACATAATTACCTGTGAGCACATAAAACATGTTGTTCAAATTTAGTTTACCTAGGTGCGTTAGTTACGTATATATATATATATATATATATATATATATATATATATATATATATAGTCGAGCCCGCTGGCGTGATGCATTTGTGTTCGCCTTGCGACCGGAGGAGACACATAGGAGTACGGGTTCTATCCACGACGTTGCACATTTGTACTTGTGGGGTTCGTCTTACGAAGCAATGCACAAGCCATTCCGTGAGCATAATATGTTAGCTGAGAGTCAGCCCAAAAACGTCTTAAGTAATGTAGTCATAATATTTCTTATTTACTTAATTTTTCATGGGTCGTCTCACAAGAGTTACAAACTCATTTACGTTTTGCTCTAAATACGATTAAACATTTATGGTCGATGTAAACAATTCTATCGGCCATATAAACCACCACTCGTTTCTACGAGTTCGCTAACTAAGATATACTATCGGCACATGCTGTCATCCCCTCGCTTTGCCACCTTTCATTACCAGACGGCAGGGGATTGTAACGATGAGAGCAGCGAGAAAACTAGCTTTTGAGCGACTTTGACGTTTAGAAGCTTAGCAGCGCAAAGGCTGCAAGTGTCTGTGCCTCGGGGAGGAGATCATGAATAAATGATCACGCGCGATACGCAACCGTAGGCTCTACACGTTCAAGTACTAGGAGTCCCTCAACCACCGAGACTCTGGGTCCGGTTGGGGTTGGATAGAGCGATAACTTCGTAATCTTGGAATTACCCGTCTCTATTTGTTTCTCATTTCTAAAACAAGGCCTTGCTTAGTCTGGTCTGCATTGCGCAAGCAAAACGGCAGAAAATCGGATGTGCGCCAGCTGTGTTTACAGTTTCCTCGAATTAACATGTCGGTGCCTATTCCAAGTACGTCTCTGTTTTACTCGATCCCGCGAACACAGAGTGAGAACATAACCAAGTTATTTGAGCAAATTGGATTGTCTCTGTTTTGAGCAATTTTCGAGCAAAGGCCTCTATCGCACAAAACGTTAATTCGTTTGGAACAATTTGTTTGATTGTTCGTCCATAGTTTGGCGGACCGTGGGTGATAAAGGGTTTATAGCTTCTAATCACGCTGCTGGTGCCGGGGCAACGTGTTATTTGTACCTAAAGCTGGCCTTGATAAATCCGGGCATGGACGTAACAGCAGCAGTGTACACACTGCAAAACGTTACATGTTATGTAGTAATGAAAAAAGCTCTACAATATGTTGCCTTTAACCGAACATTTACCATCATCTGCAGTGCTATCTTCAAACGAGCTTGGTGGAGTACAGAAATGCTTTTGAAGAAGAAATTTGCTGAACGTTTTTATAGTGAGGCTGTTAGTGTGTCAATTAGTGCCTCTAAGCGCCAGTTGATCCGGATACATGCAGCTAAGGAATCATATAAGGCTAGTTTTCTGTTTGTTGCAACATGTCGACATCGAGAGTTGCTTGTGTGACGGCTATGGCCGAGAATGTGGCACCTTACCACACTGACCGCAAAATTCCTTTTACGCAGACCGCTGTCACACCTCTGCTAAACGGAAGCTAATACGTGTTGAAAAACGACCGGCAGTCGATTAAACTTGATATATATATATATATATATATATATATATATATATATATATATATAACAGCTTTACCCTACCTGTGAAAACGAAACTAGATTTAGAAAGCAGTAGTGCAACCCATGAGCGCGGGTACTAGTCACTACAAAAATCATTTAGTTAAACGTCATGGCGGCACATGACCGCGACATGAATCAACGGGATCTCACGCTTTTCTGCGCATGTCTTCTCAATCGACGACTTATCTTCGCGTGCGAACTTTTAGCGATCCGTAATCTGCCTCGGGCCACCTCTACCTTTTATGTATTATAATTAAATTAGGCCGAATAGATGGCGGACTAGGCCGGCAGGAAGGAAATCCAGCATGTATACGCCATATGACGTGGTTAAGGTGGCAGTTTTGTATGCGAGGACAGCAGCGTAGAGTCAATGAATGCAGTAGAGCCGTAACTTGCAGAGCATCATCACAGCCGGTAGCTGGAAGTCACACGCGCTGTAAAGACAACGCTTGCGGTCGCTTAGCTGCGTGCTATTATGAATGCATTGTGTCGAAAACTTGGCCATCAAGCCAAGGTGGTCTTACATTGTAACATAAATTGTGTGCTGAGTGTTAATTAAAAGGAACATTGTTTGAAAGGTCTTATAAAACCAGTTAATAGCAGTTCCAGATATATATATATATATATATATACGTATATATATATATATATATATATGTATATATACGTATATATATATATATATATATATATATATATATATAGATATATATAAATAAATATATATATATATATATATATCTCCAAGTAGTTACCAGCATATGGTTCAGCAAAAAATAAGAAACCGAAAGCCTTTGCCCTAGAATATAACATGAACCGCTTAGAACGGTCGTTTTTTTTTGTACTAATCGAAAGATCAAACGCCATCTCCCTTGGTGTACCCCCGGTTCTTGCGTTGCGCTCATGGCCGATTCTATGCGTAGTCTACTTGGCTGTATTGTAGAAATCATATAAACTTATTTGACAGCGGCCGGTCTTATTTTTGCATCTAAGACTGCCCAAATGCAAGGCAATGTTTTTGTCACTAAACCGCCTTTAGGACGTTTAGCCGGTTGGCCATAATGCTAAACTACAATTTACATCAGTGGTGACCATTGCCCAACCGCTAATGACAGCTAGTAGAAAGCAAGCTGTTTCACATATGGACAAAGAAAGCGATAGCATATACAAACTATTAAGGAAAGAGAATGTTCGTTTTTATTGCAGTGCAAATGGATTAAGCCATGGAGGCTACCACGTATAGTGAACCACGAACTCCTAGTGTCGTGACAAGAGAAATTACTTAGTTGATGGAAATGGCACAGTTTATTTAGTAGTAGCGCATTCGTGTGAACAACGAGTCTCTTATCACCTGTTGGTACAGCTCAATTGCTGCAGTGTATGAGAATTCAAGAGGCGGCAAATTAATGCATGGACCTAGACGTATCAGGGACGTATTAAGCAGGCAAAGCAGAAATGCTCCAAAAGTGAGCGGACTTTGTATCACATGTGACGGAGCCCGTGTTTCTGCCTGTCTATTTATTATAAGCATAGTGATTGCGACCCCTAACGGCGTCTCCAAGCACCGACAACCTAGCTCTTGCGCGTTGTAACACAGATTTACATATTTTTTTCCTCCACATATCAATTGAAATATTTTTTTGCATAGGAAATCATGATAGCTTGCGGATAGTCTCGCGCAACTTACAGGAGCAGGTCTATAATTAACTCGATGAGCAGCACGTTTGGCAGCTAGCGGCCTGGACTCGAGTCCTGGAGACAGAGTGAGCCAGATTTGCGATCACGACATGCTCGTTGATTGGCATCAGCTATTGGTTTTGGTTGGCAGCTGCTGTTGAGAACTTTTTGAATAAGCCCCGGTGTTGCCAGCTGAAAGAACGTCAGTGCATGGAAGCAGTGAATAATTCATTTAGAATGCAACCACTCACCCACGTTGCTTGTTAAACTTGCGGTAGCAACCTTGTACGCTGCTGCTGTTAATCAACCTTCCTCTTCTTATACTAATCAGTTTTAATGAGACTTATTGTAATAAAAGTATCTAGGCCACCATCTCGTAATATCAAAGTCGACGCCAGCCTGTCAGAGTAAGTGCGTGCGATGTAGTAGTTACATCGTGAACCTTAACACTCTTAGTTAGGACCTTGATGTCGCCTGGCCCTGCTAATATAATAGCATATACGGTTATCAAATACTACCCATTCAACAAGGTTAATCCACTAATTTTTAGTGCAATGACACATCAAATTTTGAATTTTGACAAAAGTTAAACAACTAAGATTATAAATAAAAATTATTTTTTTATTTCAATTATATTTTGATTATATTTCAATAATATATTTGATTACAGGTAAGTCCAATTCTGATCTTCTAAACTCAATACAAAATATATAATCTGTACTTTACTAATTAATTTTTAGTGTAAAGGCACATCAAATTTTGAATTTGATAGAAGTTAAATTTAATAACTAAAATTATATATTTGGCTACAGGTAAGTCCAATACTTATAGTATTTTCTTATTTTTCTTTTTTTATTGGCGTCTCCTCTTGTTAACAATATCAGTTTTCAATTTGATTGACGTTAGTCTAGTCAAAATTACCGCAGTACTACTTATTTTCGTACACTCTTCTCAGTATTGATATTGCATAATCACTCTCCTCAAGTGCTTTGGTATTTAAATAAATACAATACTATACGCGTGTTTTTATAATAATTATTAGTACTACTTGGAATGGTATATTCGTCTATTTCCTTCGATGCAACAAGCACATGATGTCCGATCTAGCCCTTGGACAACCTCTTAGAATCATAGTACAGAGGCTGTATAATCAAGCAAAGAAATAGTGTCTTGGCAATCACGTGGATCAGATAGCAACATATTGGAACAAACAACAAACTTGTTTGTCTGTGGGAGCTTGCAGGGACTGGTAAGCTTAGCTGCTTGATTGGTCTCAAGAGTGTCGATTACCATCAACTCCCACCAACAAGTGGTTGCAGACTGTTTATTCTAAAAACTGTACTGAATACTATTCTAGTAACACTATATATATATATATATATATATATATATATATATATATATATATATATATATGTTTAGTTAACTCAAAATCACGTTTTTCAGATTTCTTAGAGTGCACTACTGAGAAATACAATGCCTTTTAGAGCGGCCAAATGTATAATGAATTGTGGCAAGGCAAAAGGCAATTTTATAGTGAGTTCTGAAAACAAGTTGCCCTGCATGCAACAACAAAAGTGAATGTTGTCGGTATATTCGGAACTGGTGGAACCGTGTTCTTAAAGCCGTTCCATGATTTGTCGCCCAACGCGTAATACTAATGCCAATAGTAGCATGGTACCGCTTCTTTTATGCTCTGTGAACGTGCAGATTCTAGGTATACTCTATAGGAAAAGCATTTTTCTAGGCTTCCGGAAATAGACTTGTGTGTGTATTTGCCCATTGAGTCAGGATTTCCTGCACGTAGTTCACTCGGAGATTTCCTGTCGGCCGAGTTCTGCTTAGATCGCTGCCTTCCGCTTGCCACTATCTGCGAGACTATACTACATAGCATGATATCATAACCGCTCTCCACGCAAATGCAAACATATACAAGATACGTGTCCTACTCTACGAGTGGACTATTGTTAAGACGGGTTTTATAGCAGCTAAATGATGTGGCGCCTTTTGTCGCGTAATGTGCGCCTATTGGTGAACGTGCAGCGTTCCAAACCAA
Source organism: Dermanyssus gallinae (assembly GCA_003439945.1). Taxonomy (NCBI): domain Eukaryota; kingdom Metazoa; phylum Arthropoda; class Arachnida; order Mesostigmata; family Dermanyssidae; genus Dermanyssus; species Dermanyssus gallinae. The sequence continues at coordinate 149,254 of QVRM01006742.1, forward strand.
ATCGGCCTAAAAGCACTGTTGTTGAAGGTTTATCACATCAATAAATCGAAATGCGCTTGTCTACCGCGCAATTGTGCATTCCTATTGCTAATGTTGTCGTTGTTATTGTTGCCTTATTTCTATTAAAAGTGCTGTTTTTGTCTTTGTTGTTGTTGTTGTTGTTGTTCCTATCGCTCGCTGAACTGGTGGTGTTGCTGTCGTAGTCGTAGTATTGCCGCTATAGTCATTGTTGTTCCAGAGGAACTCCTAGACAGCCCGCGTACTTCGCGTGTTATACACATCTCTAGTTCAGGCTGTCATTCATTTCTTTGCAGTGTGCAAGTACGCATGAAGGTCGTCCTCGTCGTAGGTCTTCGTCGAGGTGTGAAATAGTGGCTATAATCGTAAGGGCTTTGTCGAGCGCGCGTCCCAAAATGGAAACCCGCCGCCGTTGAGTGCCTGCGCCAACCCATACAACGGCGGCAGATGAAAACGAGAACTTGCGGATGAGCTTCAGCTAGCCAGGCCAGTTCAGGCCAAGACAAGCCAAGCACAACGAGCAGATCGCCGCAGAGGGCGTGAGGGAGATGGGGAGCTTCGGACACGAAACAAACAGCGCCTTTCGCGGCGCAGCAGACCGTCTCGGCAGCAACTTGCTACTGCACTGCTGCTGCCGCTGCCAGGGGGTTCTAGGGACGACCGTGTGTTCGTGCGTGCACGCGGTTCAGCGGCCGACCGAACTCGTGTGTAATGAGGCCGACACGCCCCTTCGATCTGCTGCCTCTGCGCGCTCTTTGCAGCCCCCCCCCTATCCATACACGCCACCCCTATTTGCCTCCGAATTCGTCCATCTTCTTCTCGTTGTTGTTCGCGCTACTACTTCGAGTGCACCTTCGAGCCACCGAGTCGTGTCCAGCTTCGTAGCTTCAGTTGTCTTCCTCCTCCTTGCCCATGGCCGGGCTGTGAGGTGCGGGTTGTATGAGGGTTTGTGTGTATGGTTTTGATTCATTTGAATGGGCTGACAGCCCGCAGCTAGTCAGCCAGCCGCCAAATAGACAGGCATACGACACACGAACCCCGAAGCACCCCTCACCACCCCCCCCCCCGCCCCCTCCAGAAATACATGAACAAGAACAACGATACACGATCTTGTGCCGCGGGGGTCACAGGCACACCGATTCAACCACCCACCCATATATGCACACGTCCAACAGTGGCGTCCGACTAGCCTATGCCTGCCTTTATGTGCCCGCCGTCCTTGCTCGTCGCCCTAGGTCGTTGCAAGGCTGTCTGCTGCTACTTTGCAGTACTATATTTTAGCCCGTTTTCTCGACATTCAGCACAGTTCAGCTGTCTGACTACACCAATAAGAACACCAGCAGCAGGACATAACAATGTTGGACACTTACCGATCACTGGCATTGGACAGCCATTTGCCGTCATGCCGGGTCTGCCTGGTTGCCAGACTATTCTATGGGAGGTCGATCTACCACGCCATACGCGGCCTGACGAGGGCTACGCAACCTGATGGTGGCCAGAGTAACCCGACAACAAGATGTGGCCCGAGTTGTTTCTCGAGCTGTCCAGCCCTATTGTTGGTGGCATCAATAAACGCGCAACAGCCAAGCATTTTTCGGCAACAGAATTTCCAGAACAGTGTGCAGCTGAATTATGGCTCGGAGCAAAAATGGCTGTAGTAAACGGTTGTTTGGCAGCGGCGTTTCCTCTCGAGAGCAAACTTGTATCCTCTAGTTTCAGCTATGACCTGCCCCCCCCCCCCCCCTTAGCAGCGGTTTTCTGCGGCGATGCGAACGAATTGTATTCACTTCCTACTCACCGAGCAGACGACTTTCCAGACAGCCGACTTGTCAACCGCACGTGGTGACGTCCGGCGACATCCGGGACGAAGACGACTCGTCTCCTAGCTCGTCCTGCCTACACTGTGTGAAACCATGACGCTATAGACCATGTTTACCGCCGGCTCTCTCTCTCAAGCCTTGCCGCCGCTGATCCATCCACCGCTAAAGCATAAATCGCAGCTGTGGTTGGTAAACTCTGTCCGATTCCTGCACAATTGAAAACTTTGAATATAACTCCTCTTGCTTACGGTAGGCTGCTTCGCTTAGGCATACTGCTATTACAAATTACTTCTATCGTTAGTAGCTCTACAACTAGTACGTACACTACTACTACTACGACCATGACGACAACGATGAATGCGTACACGATCTTTAAGACGATAAGCTTTAAGACGAACCAGCATTTTTTGACGATTTTGCATTGCAGTAGCTGGATCAGTAATAGGCTGCGTTGAATTCTCAGCCTCTCGCCAGCCTGAGTTGGTCTCTTTGAGCCACAAACGCCGCGGGAGATCGTTTTATAATGATCGCGCTTAGGACGCTTAGGTGCTGGAAGAGAACGCCGGCAAAGGACGCAACGGGCGTCGGTACTCCGGTATACGAACTAGCTCCATTCCACAGCAGCTACCACTACAGCAGCAGCAGCAGCAGGTGGGGGGAGGATGGCATCTGCATTGCTAGCGTGGCCCCTTGCCATCGATTGACTGATCAAGAACTGAACGGGTGTGTACGCGTTGGGTACGGGGACGTGCGGTGCATGAGGAACATTTGCGCGGCATACGAACATACGAACCGCCTATGAAAACGACAATACTTTTGCCTTGGCGGACGAGTGCTACTAATACGATTGAACATGTACAGCCAGTCACCCATGACTGAGTTTCCTTAACTTCTGTGCACAATTGCGTATAGCCTGCCTCTGTGCATATATATATATATATATATATATATATATATATATATATATATACGTACATGTCAATATATTTGTATGTTATATTACACGGTATCCACTCTAGCTTCACAATAGTGGATCACCATATTGAAGAAATAAAAGCAGTTTAAAACATCAAAAGGGGCGAGAGTTTGATTGTTGTTTTGTCATAAATTACCAAGAGCCTTTGATATTGATGTATCCCTTGTGCTCCCTTGTGATTTTATGCATTGGCTTCTCGTCTATAGCTTCTATCAGAAAACTCTAGAGATGCAAAACACTGATTGAATATGGTACCGACTTTTGAAGTGGTTGCGTTGGAGATGCTTTTTTTAACAGGACTGCGACAGCTATTTCGGTTCTAGACTTAGTTTGAACAACGCAAATTGACTGCGTAAACGCACAGACAAGCGTCTTTGCAAGAGCGTTTATTTGACACCGCATCAATTAGCCTAAGCTCCTGGTCCTGCATGAATCCAAAAAATGTTGCTTGTCTGAAGCTTACGAGTAGTTTGTTTGCATGGCGGAGGGTCAAGTGGGTATACATACACCCACTCTCACGCGCCTATTTTAATACTCAGCATCGAGCCACATCAGAAAATAACATCACATCGTAAAAACATTTTGTTATATTCCTCCAATACAAACTCCTTGTTTTAATGTTTCTAAAACATACATCTTAATTAATTTTATTTAAATATAATATTAAATAGTGTAATACTCGCGGCGTTGTCCTGCCGTCCTACTAACTAAAGCACACGTTCCGTCGCTCCGTCCCGCAGGTGCTCTGAGGCTTAAGCTCACTACGTAGGAAGTCTTCCTGTACTTTCTTGCGCAAGAACTTTCCTCTGAGCAATTTACCTTTTGTCTGGCTTCTTGCATTTTGTGCGTACTTCTTTTATTTGCAGAGACGTACGAGGGAATCTACACATTATTGCATTTGTTTCATTCATATTGAGTATGTATATCACATTGACAATTATATCGTAGTCAGTATCTTATTCGCGAGAGCAAGGGCAATGATCTGTGCGCTAGGACCAGGCAGGCTGACGCATGGTACTTCGTACACGCCTGAGAGCGCAGACACACTCCGTGCACTCCTCGTGGGAATTTGTATTCGAACAGACCAGGTGATGATAGCCATGGACTATGTATCTGGTATAGACGTGGCGATTGTCACATGCAAGACCACACCAGAGGTGAGAGGCACTGAATGTATCTAGGTCTCCAACCTCTCGTCGGACTTGTTCAACCTTTTTTCCTATTTTGAAATAACGCTTCTGAATGGTACTGTATGCAGCGTCCTCAACCTCAATCGAATTCCCTTAACAATTGATGCACTGCCTGACAGTAGGTACACAAAGCGGCTTCTTGCCCGCATTGACAGGCAAAGTACGTGCTTTAGTCCGTGCCAGTATAATGGACCCAAAGCCCCAGATACCGGAAAGAGTCGACAAATTCTAAGGATTGACCGCCGCAACGTATAACGTTTTGGCAGCCATTTGACCTTCTCGACTGAATTTTGCAGCCTTGGTATTCATAGCGTATATTTTGCAGGTCAGTAGGTCCCCTTGTGGGGTTCCCACATTTTGCCTTACCCGCAACACTTTTGTCAGCGTTGCAGGTATTACGGTGAAAAAAAAATCCTTGAGTTGCAACGTGTGGACGTGGCAAGTTATGACTTTTGTGTATCCTACTTGGGACTATACAGCGGCTACAATGCCTCTTTGTTTTACCATTATGATCTTTTCGACGGCAGATTATATTTAAGAATGTGTTCTTGTATTTTTTATTGCCCGGTTAGTGCCTAAAATCGCTATTGTCAAATACAGACATCCCAACTAAGCGAAGTCTAGACTTGTTGTCCTATATGCTTGTAGGATTGCATGTCCAATTTGCGTACCCACATTCTAATTAGTATCGGTTTCAAACAGAATTTGCCTTTTTCATCACCTTTCCTTATCAGCTGGAGTTTATTACTTTAGTGTTACGTGTGCTTATTTTTAGGGAATTAAACTATCAATAACATTGCAGCAATACACAGGATCACTGCAGACGAATTGTGCTAAGGAAGAACAGCAGTAAAACGTCGACATATCTGAACGCGTCCAGCCCGTGTAAAGTTTATACATTTTGAAAAAAATATTGCTTAATGCATCTTCGGCAAAATTAGGTGCATCGATATAACGGAATAATTAGAAAACCGCAGCCTTTATAATTATTCCGTAGGTGTAACCAGGCTGGCTAAACGGTCAAACACAACCTTGCTGAATCCTCAAAATCTGCTCATCTCATTGGGCAAATACTCAGGAATTTGATCTTGGCCTAAATATATAACGCGCCTGTGATTGCATGTAGTCATTTGGGTGGCTTACGTTGAGTAACCCGTGTCCTTGCATCTACTTGTGTTAGCTTGGGTCTGCCTAACTACCCCTATATAGGATGATTCTATGGAATTGCAGAGCAAACAATGCACTAGTTAATGAACAAGGCCTAGCTCTAGAAAGATACCATCCACGTGATAATCTGATTGTTGGCAGCATACCATAGTACATCAGGAGCCTCGAGGAATGAAAGAAAACCCTTTTGGCTTTGCATTAATTAGCGAAATAACTGATGCAACGTGAAACCCTTGCCGTTGGCCGTGCATCTCTAGAGGTTGCATTGGAAGTTCTCTTGTAACCACAAGTAATGCCGGAGCACCCTCCAGTAGCCGCAGGCGTAAGAAATCGTCCTGCTTAGAAACCGCGTCAACGATGTCTGCTGTGGGCCCTTATTACGAAACAAGACGTTTGTATTATCTATGGCGAATCAATTTCTCAGTTGTAGCTACATTGCATATATCGAACGGATTGCCCATGTGCTGGCAATTGTAAGATTTTAGTACTGTGCGTTTATGGAATAATTACAGATATTGCAAACCTTAAACTTAATGGACTTTTACTACCGCTGAGAGAGCGGTCATTCTACTAAAGCAGTGTACTAACGTGTCCACAAAAATAAATACCAGACGCTTGTAACAGATCCGAGTAGCACAATGATACGAGGTACGTATTGTAAAACAATGAACTCCAAAAAGCTTCTACTTGAGAAATAACCGCATGGGCATCATTCCTACGTAAGGCTTGACTGACGTCAATGTATTTCCTTACAAACCAGCCCAACCAGTATAGTAGCCCAGAGCTCAGGTTAGTCAGTGATGCTAATATTCAGGACGTTGTTACAGAGGTAAGTTTGATTAGTGACCTCTCCCCGTTTCACTCTGAGCAATAGGCTGGGCGATTTGGTTTTATCGCAATCGTATTAAAGCTTTTTAGGTAATCTGTTTTTGGTTCCTTTGGCTAGATTGTCTTTTCTTTTGGTCTAAAGGTCCTAGGATAGAGGCAAAATCCTAACATTTTCCACGACGTCAGTAACGATCCCTCAAACTGCATTTAATGTGCGAATGTACGCAGTCCCAGTTTAACCTAAGGTTCTCGCTGCTGACCCACGGAAACGTGACGTCGGATGTGGATATTTTTGTATACATTCTACATAAGGTGAAAAAGTATCGAGCAACGTGGACATACGTGGCAAATACATGGACCAGCGTTTAAAAGGTCACATGCTCAAGTTCATGGCCGACCACGCACTCTTTAGTCAATTTGAGTAAAATTCAATAAAAAAAAAAGTTCGATTGCCTTTTGGTGATAATGGCACCGCAGGCAGGGATCGATGCGACTGGTACATCGCAATCTTCTGTGGTTCCCGAGCTCTTAAGTCGCGCACTAACGGGGTCTCTTATGCACGGTCCAACGCATATATTCGTGGTATCGTCCAAACGTTACTGTCATAGACGTAATGGTAATGGGAAGGCGCAGGTAATCGGGTAGTCGGACGGGACCTCTGCTGGAGAGCAGACGACAAATAAAGCGCAGAACGGAGAGAAACGAGAGCCTTCGGTCTCATACGCTCGAGCGCCGCTTTGACGGCCATAACCTTTACCTGCTAATGACCCAAACAACGCTTTTGCCTACTGTTGTTGTTGTCCCTGTTGCTGTAGCGTGGTAGCACGTTTCGAAGAGTGCCATGCTAGTTATAGACGAGCGTTGTTGATCTCAACGCACAGACGACCCTTGGTGAAGTACTTTTACATGCCAATTATTATTGGGCAGCCCGCCGACGCGGGTCAACATGGACCGCGGTGAACAAACATTAGGAAACTCGCGACGACAGCAACAACAACAACGAGCGGTTTTCTTCCCATCTCTTAGCGCAAAGGAGCGGCAAATGCATCTGTCACAACATATATATATATATATATATATATATATATATATATATATATATATATATATATATATATATATATATATATATACATATATATATATATATATACATATACCAACACAGTCGAACCAGCGTACTTTCCCGGCTCCTAGGCTTTTTTTTGTAAGGCATCGGAAGTGCATGATGCACGCGCGTCATATATTCTAAGGCTCAATGGGCCTTGCCAATATGCATGTATGCACCCACCTAAACCTTCTTGAGCGATTTTGCTTGCTGCCCAACACACTTGTGGTGTTTCTGTGAAAACCTTTGCCAAGATGACGTTTATGCACTTGACTGTGGGTTTGGGTATTACTGAGTGTCATTCCAGATTTATATATATATATATATATATATATATATATATCTAAAGAAACAAATGTGAAAGACAACACGATTCATCGGGTGCAGATAGGTCTACGATATACAACTATCCAAAATAGCTTGAGATATATGATTTCGAGTTACAGCTAAAATTAGCACTATTCAGTGCGTGCGCAGTTATGATGCTGATGACAAGTTTATATGACGTGTAGCCTGGGGAGAGTCTGGCACGTAAAGGAAGTCTGCGGTGGCTTAGATGGCAAATAAACGGGTCCAGTCGCTTTAAGATGAAGAGACACAGCGCCCGGCAAGACGGTGGACGGTGAACACACACGCACAAACACATATGACCATGAAGTAAATTAGGTACAAATAGGGCAAATAGCCCCGCCAGTCCGGAACACACGACAACAATAACAGTGGCTGGCGACATGCAACTGACCGAAGGAGCTCGAGGCTGGTGATACAGACGTTGGCCTCCTGCCTCGGTACCACCGACTGACTCACTTAATGTAGCGTGGAGCAACTAGCCATTTTGGGGGGCCATTTGGTGACCAACAGCCAGCTAATAGGCTTTTGGACGAGCGAGAAAGGTTCAAGCGCGTATCGCTTGTCTACTCGTTACGGGCTCGTTTCCGCAGCAACCAGCCGCCGACCTGGGTCATCGTCGCGACAGTCCCTCGCTGTTTCTAATTACTCTGTGAGAGACAGCTCACGGTTGTCAAATGAGCGGAAGCAGCAATAGCTAAGTTGGATGTGCTAACCCTTCTTTCCTCTGGTTTTCTCCATCTCTCCCTTTCTATTTATATATATATATATATATATATATATATTTGCAGCTCTATTCCTATATGTGTATATATATATAGGTTGGACAAAATGAAACTGGACTTCTTAGATGTGTTTTTAAAATGCCCGCCACGCTTCTGAGAAGTGCTGTATTTCTTCTACTGTGTTTACAAAACAGATATCTATTTGAGCGCAAAGCGCCATAGAATCTTCGAGAGCTTCGTAAAGTGATTCCATTCGTTATTTTTCTGATCGCGTTTTTGCCGGCCTCCAAAGGAAGAGACGCAGTCTTATAAATAGAAAAGGCGTTATCTTTCACCAAGACATGTGGCTAACAGTCAGGAGCATATTCCTGCATAGAATTACACTTATATATAAATCCGTTTTCTGTTTCCCATACGCACGAATGCGGATCGAAAGGTTATGATGCACATGATAAAAATAACATGCATTTAATCTTCCAAATTGCTTTTGTTCTATTTAAAATGGCTCATGTGACCTTCTTTCTCATTATTCTTTTAAACGCGTCTTTTGGAATCGAGTGGATTTCCCCTGTACTTTCGAAGCGCTGTTTCTTCCATTTTTTTGTGGGCAGAGAAAAATTGCACAGAGTTGCGTATTTTTCATGATATAATTGGAAGTCAGTAAGAATATATGCGCCGATGCGTTGTCGTGATGGAGTATCCAAGAGTTGTTTGCTCAGAGTCCAGGTATTTTGCGTCGGATTTTTTCGCGCAATATTCTTTAAAATTCGACCGTAAAACCAGGTGGTAAATACTCGTGATATACAATTCTCTTGTAGTTGAAAATAACAGTCAAACGAACCGTGGTGCTGGATCTGCTCTGTCTAAATTTCTTCGATCGATTCTCTCCTTGGATAAGCCACAAGGAGAATTTGGCTTTGGTTTCGATGTCGTCTGAAGGAGTCCAGGATATTCCGCTACCCTGTGAAAGATTAATTCGGACATTTCTCGACGGGCGTTTAATTTAGAAATTTAACATTTTCAACAAACTTGCTATGTTTCTGACGCAAAAAATATCGGTGAAATATGTTATACCTGATCTATAAGATATCTCCAATTACTCAGCTATCATTTAGATTGTAATTCGGCGATTGTTGAGTAGGACATCATAAACTTTTTAACTTTTTCTTCCGTTATTGACGTCAAAGGCCTTGTTTCAGCTCCATAAAAATTGCCGAACCTCCACTTGTTTGAACCAAACTTAAACAATAACGCCGCCGCCGATTTGCGAAATGTAGCCTGGGTGTAGCTGACGAATGGCGCTTCTAAGCAAAATGATGTCCTTGTCTAGCGGCAAAAGATCCAACGTACTAGAACTTGCTGATCCGCCCTCGTTAATAAAATTGCGCTTTATAGTGCCCAACATATAGAAGCTCAATTAACTTAAATAATGAATACAAGGCATTATATATATATATATATATATATATATATATATATATATACGGTCGCTATAAAATTTAATTACGCCAACATATCGTCGCTGCGTCTTCTATACGTATGAGGTCAAGGTCAGTATCGTGGTCGTTGTTGTTGATGAAACGTTACTGGAAACAATTTTTTTATTAATCTTTGTCAATTCAGGAAAGCATTGCTACCACGCTGCACGGTTAAATACGAAACATGCAGGTATCTGTGTCACATAAACGTTGTTGTTGTAAGCTAACAACAACTGTACCAGATGATTCACGAATTTGTAAGGAACACCAACTTCTATAACAAAACGAGCCGAAATCCTAATAGTGCCGAAGATGTCGTATTGCACTGCTATTTAGCCGCTTATAAATCGCCTGCGATATTAGTCTATTCGAGAAAATTTGTATTGGATGTTTAGGTTTGTAAAAAAACATTGCAGCAGTATTGTCTTCAATATTGCCATTGTATTACTGAGTATAGTAAATGTGCGTCCACAAACTGTTAAACTGTCGAGCACATCTTTTCGATGAGCGATACGTTTACAACACTGTTGACAATGAATCGTTAGGTAGCTTCTCGGTTTGTAGCAAGCCTAAATAAATGCCATAAAACCTAATGATGTGTACGTCGAAGAAAATTGCGTATGTACTTTACAACACGAGAAATTCAATCATTGTATATATATATATATATATATATATATATATATATATATATATATATATATATTATATATATACAGGATCCCCCAGGAAGATTTAAAAAGCCACACAGGGAATTGAAGAGCTCGTTAAAGTAAAAATTTTTTTCCAATGGAACATGGTTTCTAAGAAGTCTTGTTTTGGAGTAAGAGTGACATTACTTAAATCCATAACACTGGTGTTGTTGCCGACATAGGAGCACAAAATGTGCAATTGCTAGACAAGAGACCTCTTACTAGACCTCTTGCGGTGGTAAGAGGTATTCACCGGCAGCCCTGCATATATGCTGGCTCACATATTTGCTTAAAGCTATGTATTAGAATGTTGTTTTTCAATTATTAGGGAATCTTTTTTTGGATTAAACACTTTTGTTAATATATGGGCCGACATGTGTGGACTCGCTAGTCATAAGTTAACTTAGGCTGGAACTTTTCGAAGCTATGATCTGAATAATGTGGCGATTGTATTTACGTTCCTGCAAGAGTACGCATACTAGAAATAATTACACATATAAGCATAATAAATTCCAAAACACAGCCATTTATGTGATAATACGGACAATTCTATGTTATGTGATTAATGTAATGTTAAAATTTCCTGTAAACGTATGTATACATAGTGTCCGTTTTACTCAGAGGTACTAATACTAAAATCCTTTTACATGTTTTGTCGACTGTCTTGTCCGACATTTCTATGCGACGAATTAGCAAGTCGATTAAGGCCTTGCCGTTATTTTCACTACGGGGGACTTGCGCTTAAGCTTGAGCGAGTCACCTGTAACAGGTATATACATTTTATTTATATAACTTCGCTCTGTTAGCACTTTGGAGTGGGCAATTGTCTCCGCGCGAACGTGTGGTCACGAGTTCCCTAACCCAGGGTTAGCCCAGTTAAACAATGTGCCCCGAACAGACACTGCAATTCCTCATTGAATGTCGAGCGACAGCCTCTGACGCGAGAATTTGGATGCTTTGCCAAAAGATTAAGGCTTCTACCTACACTCTGAGTCAGCTCGAGCGTGAGAGGACCTGCAGCTCCCATAGTCTCGAACGCCAACAGACAAAACTCGTGCGGATAATCGATACTAGAGTATTTTCTGCATTTGTTAGCTTAAGCTAACCTGAAAGGATGACCCGCACCGACTATCGCAGGGGCTAATGCGTCGGTTACAGTTGCATCCCAAATAAGCATGCCGCGGCGCTTAAAGGGCATCAAAGTCAGACTGTCAGATTTTTTTCCATCATCCCAGGATATATATATATATATATATATTTAAGGCGATTTAATATTCGCTAAACATGTCTACCTAAATACGCATGTCTCCCTTTGATATGAGGGTGGCTTAGAACGCCAGCAAAGACGCACTTATTAGGATATCACGGGTTTCCCCATCAATTCGTGTGACAGCATGGTCGCCGGCTCTCCGTGGTATGGGAGATAGGTTTATCATATATTTTCAATGAGCATTGGTCAAAGAAAATTGGATTAACGACAGGAATCGAAACGGCGAAATCCCGGTTCATGCCAACCCTGACGAACGCACTGCCCCCCCTATAGGTGACGTCATAAAGAACGCAGCGATACGTTTTAATGACCTCTTCAGGAGCGCCCTGTAATTAGATGGTGGACTCTATTCTTAATTAATCTAACAAATCTCTTCTTAACTATCGACGTTGGCTATTAGCCTCCGGCGCTATTGCTCTTGTTGTTTTTGCTATCGTCGCCGTTCTTTTTACCTACTTGTTCGTTATTGGAGCTTTTGTTGCTATACATAATACCCGCGTTTCATTTATGTTATACGCAACGCCATGTTGTTGACGACGAACCACGGCCCGAGGTTCGCTTGAGACTATCCGACCTTTGCCTGCGAGGTCTACCCGCATAATGATCTGACAACTGCTGGTGTCCTTGGGAGCAATGCAAGCTATTTACTTTTGGTCCTGTCGGCCTACTCAGCCCACACTTAATTACTCAATGATTGAACTCAGACTAGATACAATTTATAGATTTAATGCGAAGTGGCTTTATTAACAAAGTGTAAGATTGCATAGCGACCTCATTAATGTACTGTAAATAGATAGGCAGCGCTACGGTATGTGAGATCATCTCCTGATGAGGATAGGTGAATGCATAAAATTAGAAGGTTTGATGTACTGGTGCTTTTTGTGGAGGAGTGCAAAGGTAGGTACGCACTTTTGCTACGAACAGGGCATGTTCCTCTAATCAACGTCGTGTAGGACTTAACCCCAACGGTTGGATTTTGGTCCGCCAAGACCCCTACCCACAAAACACGCATTCGCCCCTAAGCTTCACTCTCGAGTGGCCCTGATATCCATATGTATGATCCATTACGTCAAGTGGCGAGGCCCTAACGAATCATGTGGTCGAGGTCACTCACAGGCTACCCCATCAATCCGACGGGCTTGTCCCATTACCCGCAAACCTGTTTGTTTAGAAGCCACGTTATTTGTTGATGTCGTAAGCACAATCGGTTCTTTTCTGCGCCTGTCGAGCTCGACCTTCTGTTTTATCGCTGCAGTTGCCATTGTTTAGCCTAGCCTCGATGCTATACCGCATATTTGCTCCACACAAACATCTTGATATTACTATTCGGTTGGTCTGACGTTTCGATTCCTTGCTTTTCTTCTTCTTGGGCCAGTCTGAATTTTATCAACGCTTTGGCGATTGTCCTTGCTTGCTCTAATCCATTGCAGTCTAGGAGAGTGTGCTCGGGGTCAACGTCGATATTGTCCGCACAATGCACGCAGGTTTCCAAGGGAGCTATGCCTATACAAATGAGATAGCTTTAGAAACATCTGCCACCAGTGAAACAATGCGTAACGAACAAGTGCATTTGCCCGCATTTCCTCCTTTGTATATTGTTGTCTTGTCATTTACATTTGCGTCCCAAAGTGGGAAACCAGCCAGTATTAAAGCTGTGTGCGAGCTGATCCTGCGTGCGTGCTCCTTCTCGCCGCTGTTTTCTGCGTGCTTCTTAGGGTCATTCTTGCCATCTTCGTGCTGAGGGTGTTCGAACCGGGTTGGCGCTCCAAAGAGCGCGATTGATTCAGTGCCCGACAAAAATAGTCGCCGGCACTCGTTCGGCCTGAGTATGTTTGGCAGGACTTTGCCAATGGCATTAGCCACTTAAGCCGCCTTGCCCATGCACTTCCTGATGTGGCCAGGTAGCTCGGGACAGTGACCTCACGAAAAATACCCCTCCACGGTAGTCGGTTAAGTCGGTCATTCCTGACATCCAGAAAGACTGCCACAAAGAGCTTCTATTTGTATACCGGTTGTCCATGAAGCAAGTCAATCGTAGTTGTTGTTCGTTGTGAAGCTGCAAGATCAAATCTGTTCTTGCGAAATTCTTACTGGTTGGCCCATAGGACGCCATACAGCTCTGCGAACGCCCTAATCCAGTCTATTGCCATTTTCCCGTTCGTTAGCCTTTAAGTGCCCTTGCTACTAGAATATTTCGGTTGGCAGGTAGCCCTGCTTACTGGTGCTTTGGTAGTTCTGTATTCCAGCGAGCTATTTTGGCATTGATGCGGCTGAAGATTTTTGACAAATTCATATATACACAACGTACAGTGACAATAAAATAATAGTGTATTATTATGTGTTATTGTCTTTCAGGTTTCCATAAAGATGTCATATTAAATACACATTTGAATAGCATTCAAGTATTTCTAGATGCAAAATCCCATTGTCATTTCAAAGCATGTAGTTCCTCCCAGTATAAGTATATAATTATTTATGTATACAAATAGATATATCGTGAGCACTACTTGCTGTCTGTTTTACAAACTGGTTTGCAAAATTTCAGATTCTACACTATTTTAATTATGCTAATTTAGATAACATAGGCAAAATAGTTGTGTTTTAACTTGACATTGTTTGACATTAACGCCACTTTACGTTGTTTTCCAGCCTATATTCAATTGTTTGTGTTTTTCTCTATTTGGCACTGCTCAAATTGACACTTCGGTGACGACGACTGCGAAATCAACGCATATCTCTCATGTCTTATTGTCTGTTGGCCTATATAGGTAGGAACGAATGCTGCATTTTTTCCAGTATGATATCGTGATGATGAGTGTATACTTTTTTATATTATGCTTACTAGATTAATATCTAATATTAGTAATTTAATTCAACAGAACATAACCGGGTAGTATTTAATATTGAGATGACAGTACTACTATTAATAACCATTTAGACTCAAGCCAAAAGGTCTGAGTGAAAACAATGAGTTACAACCTGATGGGGTTTCCAGCCTCTATGATCACACGACAAAAAAAGTCTTTGTCTGAGATGTAATTGTCTCATGCTCGACGGTGTTATCATATCCTCGGAATAGCTTTCTAGAGTGTGAATGGATCGCAGAACACGTTGATTTGGAAAAGCAAAGAAAATGTTTTAAGCTGTCACGGAGCTACGACGTCACATCTATTGCACTGGAGGCACTGTATCCTTAAGGTGTCGACGCCGCAATGTTTTTAAGAGATATCACGAAACGCACGAAATAAATTACGGACGACTGACGCGAAGCGATGTTTCTGAGGTAATTTATGTCATTGGCTGTTTGTAGAGAGAACGCAGCTTCTATTATAAGCGTCATGGACTAACACAAAATAAACTGCTAAGAGTTTATTCAACTCAATTGTAAGAAATAAATACTAAGAAAAATTAGCAAAGATAATCGTCATAATAATATGTATTAGTAGTTGTGATACCTGTACAAAATAATAATAAACCTCTGTTTCCAAAAAGCGATTATAATTATTGTTATCAATATTACTATTATACATATATATATTTATATTGATTGATTTATTGTTTGCTTGGCATGTATACCTAACTATATACCAGGCAATAACAAATGTCACCCTTTTATATCAGGGGAGCTTAGAGCGGCAGCATATATATTACCTACGCATCCATATAATCCATGTCTACTTCAATACCAACTGAGTATTTGCTTTCCATTGTGATAACCTCTTCTTTGCAAAATTGACCAGGTCATTTCCAACATTTGGTCCTAAAGCTAGGGCCTCCGACAGCTCTATATCTCTGCTCCTCCCTAAGGCTATGTCTTCTTTAATAATATGCTCGACTCATTCTCTAGCCCACACGCTCGACATTCTGTACTTTGCCCCTCCTTTTATTTGTATTTAGCTCTATGTACTCTTGTATCCAACATCCCTGCCCTGGCATTTGCCAATAGCCCACTCGCTCTTGAATTATCGTATACCCATTCTACCCCGCCCCTTTCCCGCTTTTCCTTTCCATACATAGTTTCCAAACTTGATCTGGAACCCATCGCCAATTTCCATTTGTCTGTATATGACTTACCCGACGGCACTTCCATCCCACACAAATGCGTTTCCGTTTCTATCATGATATCGACAGATCTATTTTTTGGTAACTTATATAGTTCTTCCCACTTACTTTGCCTCCCTCCTCTCATATGTAACATGGCAACCCGTTCGAAAGGAACATTGCTCATACGCTTTCCTTTTGCCCTGCTTCCTCTTTTGGATCTTACGTCAACTTTTATCTCCTCCTCTCTATGCCACTGATGGCCAACCGTCTGATGACCTCCAGTACCCCCTTGACCTCCACTGCTCCTATGTGTTCCCCCTCCCTCGGGAAGTAGCTCCCGTTGCCTTGATTCCCCCTGTACCCGTTGTCCCACTCTTCCCTGTATCCATATTGTCCCCTCCTTTCTCTTTTGTCCCTGTATCTGTTGTCCCATCCTGTGTGTCTGTGTCTGTATCCTACCGTCCCCCCTCGCTTAAATGCCCATACCGCGTGCCTGAAAAATTTGCGCTGCTCCGATTTTGTTGATTCCACGTCTGCGTCCCTCCACCGTGTTCCGTTCCCATATGTCCTACTTGCGCATTGATTACTTTAATAACTATAGCCCTAACATTGTGCCAATCGCACGCCCTCTTGCCAATTGGCCGTGCCGCTAGTACAGCACCTACCTCCCCGTAGTGCACTCCATCAGAGGCCATGGCCCTTGGATTGTCTTGAATGTATTCAAGAGACAAGTATTCGTAATTTGCTGCCCTGACCAACTGTATTATCCTCCTATTCACTGCCCTGCACGTACCCCGATAGTCTCGTCCTTCTTTAGCATTCACCACCATTGGAAGTGAACACACTGTCAACACCACGTTTTGCTGTTTGCAAAATTCTATTAGGTCCTGTACCTGTGTGCTAATCGTATTCACAGCACTTTCCATATCTCGGGCCTGAAAAACATCTACCAGTCCCCCATGAAACAACAGTCCATGTTCTAGATTATTGTACATTTTAATAGCTTGCTTAGCTGCTGCCACAATATCCCTTACTCCTTGGCCCCTCATAAAGATAAAATAAACTCCTCCTGTATTAGTAGCCACCCGATTAACCTGTTCCTCTATTCTGCATACGTTTGAATCCCCGGCAACTACCACCCGTTTTCCCATTGGTCTACTAGCCACCGCCTCCTCTGTTCGATCGGTTGAACTTATCCGAGATATCTGCTCTTGCTGTTGATGTTGCTGCTGCTGTTTCTCGACCGCTAGCACCTTTTCTTCTTCCTTTTGCTGACTAGCCTCCTCCTCTCTCTTCTCCACTCGTATCCGCGCATCCCCTCTGGCGATCTCGTTTCTGTTCCTATATATATATATTTATATATATATATATATATTTTGCATGCTAACCAATGTTACAGTCGTGAATTCTGAACGTATTATTGCAATTATTTTAAAGAATTACTTTACTCCATGGCGCCTAAAATAGATGCCGCGTTCCCTCTTGAAGAAGCTATTGCTGTTGTCGTCGTCGTCGTCGTCGTCGTCGTCGTCGTCGTCGTCGTCGTCGTCGTCGTCGTCGTCGTCGTCGTCGTCGTCGTCGTCGTCGTCGTCGTCGTCGTCGTCGTCGTCGTCGTCGTCGTCGTCGTCGTCGTCGTCGTCGTTGTTGTTGTTGTTGTTGTTGTTGTTGTTGTTGTTGTTGTTGTTGTTGTTGTTGTTGTTGTTGTTGTTGTTGTTGTTGTTGCTGTTATAATCACCGTTTGCGGCAATCGAGGTCGTTGTTGCACCGTGACCGTACGTGCGTGCCAATGTGGCGCGGGGGTTCAATGCTGCCAAGCGAGTGAGCAAACGACCAAGAGAGCCAGGTAAAAAATGGCAAATGACACGGAGAGAGAGAGTTACGCAAACGAAAGAGTGAAGTAACGTAGAGAGCAAGTAAGAGAAAAAGAGAGATCGAGAGAGACAGACGGGGGGGGGGAGACTAAAGCGGGGCTCACCACCGAGACACTCAGTCCGCGGACAAGTGAAGCCAACAACAACAGCAACAGCAAGGGCGATGGCGGAGAAAGCGTAGGCGCCCGCATAGGGAATGCCATAGCAATAGCAACCATCGAGGTTTGGGTGGAATCGAATGAACTTCGATGTCACGCCGCCGATCTCGTCGGACAAAAAGTGTTCTTGGGCGCTGCTAGGGTGCCATCAGCAAGCCAGGCGTTATGGTACGGCCGCCAGCATTGCCTTACTGGTCTGCTAGCAAGCCAGATACGTAGAGCTGAACGAGACGCAGATATTATAAAAATGGTCGTCGTTGTTGCAGTTGTTGTCGTCGTCGCTGCTGTAGGGGAAACAGCTGTAACAGAGGCGATGGCGGCAGTCTCCCGAAGTAATTTCACCCTCACAGGCTGTGTGGGTATACATATATATATATATATATATATGACCACCATTATATCCAAAATCCTCATGAAAAACATTGTCCTCGAGATGACAAGCCTCCTAGCCCAGCCCAGCCCAACTCAACGTACCGACACACGCAGAGAGAGAGATACAAACAGAGGTAGGTAGAGGACACGTGGCTGGCTGGCTGGGTGGCCCCTGTGTTTGGCCGCTGAAGAACCCGCCAGCTAGCACGCTTTCATGCTTTAACGTTCTACGTTCATACGATCATAATATATGATCGTACCATGGACGACATGTGTACATGTGGAGATAGGGCGAAATTTATTCGAATTGGTAATCGCGCCAGCAACGCTGTTTGCCGTCGACGTGGTTGTTGTTGCGGTTGTTGTTAATGTTGTTGTTGTTGCAATTGCTGTTGTTGTCGTTGTCGTTGCTGCTGCTGCTGTCTAAAGTAGGTGGATTCCCCCGTTTCCCTTGGCTGCCCTTCCTGTCCTCGACCTTGCCCTCGCCCTTAGCTCGAACCGCGTCGACTGGCCCCCGTAGGTTTAAAATGAGGCGATGAATCAGGATGGTCACGCGGGTTACGTTGCGCCGGTCAGCAGAACCGGCAGGACCATAACGACGACTGCGATAGAACGACGAAGCAATCCACGAGCCAAGCAATGAACAAAAGAGCAACGCGACAACTACGTCTCGTTACGCCACAGGCACACGCAGTTAGGGTAAAGGGGGTGACAGGTGCACCAACATGGTAGTGCCCCTGTCAAGATCTCTGCGACCTCTGCGAGTAGTAGAGGCGATAGAAGAGAGGGAGTGCTCGTTATCATTGGTCAACGTGTTTTGCTGTGACCCCGAGTAGAAAACTCGGTGTCTTTTCCTTTCTCTTGGTAGCCCTGAATGACCTATCGAAGCAATATCTTGATTTCTGCTAACTGATGCTTAGCGAACTTTAGTGCGCATGTGCGCAACCTGAGACAGAAAGAAAGGGGAAAGTTGCTAGAATTGCTGAGCAAAGAAAAGAAGTAATGACGTGAATATTAAAAATTGAACTGAAAAATTGAAGAATTGACCGTAGTCCTTCGCTTTTTCTGATTAAGTTTTTGGCATCATCACACAAGTCGTTATTTACGTAAAGTGTTTGACAATGTGTTATAATATAATAATAATAATAATAATAATAATAATAATAATAATAATAATAATAATAATAATAATAATAATAAATACCTACTGTTTCAACAAGAGCAACGCATTTTTTTGCAATACACGTTTTTACTACGCAACGTTGGCAATACGAAATTAGACAACATTTAACAGAATTAGTTATTTATAAATTTCAAACTCTATTAAACTGTATCTGTTTTTTACGCGTTACTATATTTTACAGCACGTCCTTTATATATATATATATATATATATATATATATATATATACATACATCTTAACGCTTGGCACGATAGCACGCATCCTCATGACGTTCCCTTTATTGGACTCACTATATATGGGCTTTCTTCAGCAGATGAGTGTAGCGACAAGACAATGACAGCGAAAACCAGGATATCATCGCCTAACAACAGGTTAATTGTTGGGTCTACGCGTGGGTATGCGTGAGACATAAGCGGTATGCGGGTTCAGGCTCCCGACCTTGCACTTGTTGTTCGCGCATAACGGTGTAAGCCAACAACGATGAGCAGCTGAACTCCACGAATCACGTATCTGTACTCCGTAAATACAATGCTGCTTTCCCCTAGGGCAAAAGGTGGGTTGCTGTTGTTGTTGTGGTAGTACAACCCTCACCTTGGAGGCGTACTCCACCAGTGAGCAGTGAGAGCAGCGTGCTGCAAGTCGCACACAAATCTGGTTGGGAAAGTTTTGTGTACGACTTCATCGTACGCCGCACCGTTAAGCATAACGTAATTAATCGCATCTGGCCGTGCCTCTTTATCGTATGCGCCCCTATCTGTCGTCGACACCGTTCGAAGTTTGCCGGATTGCCCCGGAAAAGGCAAAATTGACTCGGAGGCTCTTTAGTCTGAGGCGACTGGTAATGGCGACTCGTGCGCCCGGCCTCAGCCAGCCTTGATGGCAGAATCGCTGTCCCTGTCGATGGCGCGTCTATTCGTAATGAATGAGAATCTAAATGACCATGAATGCAATTTGAATGTATCCAACTAGCGTTACCCGATAAGGACTCGGGTCGAGGCAAAGCAGAAAACCAGCGCTGTTATGACTGCCATTCAGCCGTACCAGCTGGTAAATCATTTCAATGGAGTAGATCTGGCGTACGAATAAAATTTACACGGCGTTTGGCAAAACGGATATAAACGGAAATTGTTTCTTGGCGGTTTTAATATTGTTTATTGCTTACTAAGATTGCGGCTAAGTTAATATAGATTACTAATGCAGTTTCTGATTGTTTGCTAGACATCGTCCAATTCCATGTTATTATATGTCTTTTTGAGGTGCACCCACCCGCTTATCCACAACTTTTAAGGTACATTCTATTTCGATCAATTCGACAAGGAACAGTTCGGGCGTGTCCTGAAGCAGCGCAAAGGTTTCCTTAGTCCATTAAAGTCCCATGAAGGTCTAAGGTCACCTAGCTGAATCTGGCAGGCGTATAGTTGCCTGCCACCATATGCACATGTCGCCCGGCTGACCTTGAAACAGGCTGACTATTCAGGGGCCGAAAAGCGATTTATCTGAAGTCACCTATGATTACCGAGCGCCAACAGCAGTGACTGGCAATGCCTCTTCTTCGACCTCAATAATTGGTCGCTACAATGCGCTACAGTCATTGCCTAGCTAAGCCGTAAGAACATTCCGAGAGAAGACAACGACTGGAAAATGCTTAAACACGAGAGAGAAAAAGACGAGAAGGATAGAAACAAAGACGTTTTTGCCTTCGGGACCTCTGAAATCATCGATCGGATCAAAACCGAAAAACTGTACTACCAACGCATCTTTTAGTATGTCCTTTATATAGCTCTTATTGTTTTAGCCCTTTGAATAATGCAAATTGTAACTTGACTAGCTTGGACTCGGGGACTAATGAAGTGCGCGCACACAACCATATTAATGTGCAAAAAAAAACATAGGCAAAGGCAATCCACACCGCTTTCCAGTCAAACATGTTGTAAAATAAATGTTTGTATATGCTCATTTATATCAATGAATACTTATACGCTTTCATATACTTACAATGCGTCGTGTACTTTTTTAGAAAATTTCGAATCGAAATTTTTGAAATTCCAAAATGGTTGAATCTCGGAGGCGGGTAAATGTGCAACGCAGCATAGGCTGCTAGGCATATTGCAACAACTACCAACCCACCATTATGAAGCGGTCCAGGATTCAGCAATGATCCATTCTTACGGCAGCAATGCACATCCACGGGGGCGCATTACGCCAACAGTAAGAATCATTGGTGAACATAACATAGCTTGGTACAAAGACTAATGCCACGTATAGTAAAAGCTTGTTTTATAAAGGTGCATAGACGCGATGCAGATGTAGTGTTTTAGGCTATGTGCGCATCCAGTTGTCTAGATAAATTGCTAATAGGTAATCTCATGATAGAATGGCATGCTTCTTGAGGTAGAAGTTTGCGGCGTTATGCTTAAATTTAAAAACGTAGATTGATATATACAGTCAGCCTGTAACCTACTTTGATGGGTCATAATACGTTTTGGATAAAGCATGCAAACACTTTCACAATGGTTGTCGAAGCTTGCGGACGTATTAGAAAGCCGGCTCCCTATGCTTGCTCTGCATTATTCATAAGACTAAAGTTCTACCCCTTCATAGTTAGGCACCAAGCTGAACAACAACAATACATTCGGCATCGTCGCCGCCTTAAGGATGGGAGCCATTGCTAACAGTGCAAATAATTTGAATACTCTACAAGCGGGGAGATGGTAAACCCAATATTAAAATTATTATAGAAAGTCATGAGGGGTAAGCGAAGTCTAGCAATTTATCATATGTTGGTTGAGACCAGGACGCCTAATTAAAGTGCATTTCCAATTTAAACAGCAAAAGACAACAGAAACTGTGCCTTGCGTCGATCACTCGTGACTTTCTCATACTTTGCGTAATTTTGTGATACTTGAATAATTTATTAGGCTCTAAGCTGATGAGGCCCAATGTCTCTAATGTAACAAGCATAAAACAGTAACTTTTCGACAGCTATTTTTTTCGAGGTTGAGTACTCTGCAATTCATCCAGACTCCAGTTTTGCGTGTCTTGTAGCTCACTCTGAATATTTTAACCAGCTTAGTAGTCTATCGCAGTTAACCGCATCGCCACACAATGCAAAGAGCTGGGAATAGCTGTCTAGATAATCAAAATCATATAAAAGGAGTTAGGACACAACACGACGTCGAGTTGGCGTGACGGCAGGACGTTGAGCCAGCTAAAGGGATACTGTGCTGCCACTAAAAGGGCACTCTCTCCGTGATGTGATGTCTTCTCTTAGTTCTCTCGCCGATTTCCCGATTTTGCTCCACGGCAGCGGCTAATCTCAGGACCCCCCTTTACAATTAGGAAAACTTGCTTTGTTACATGCATATTTTTCCTTTTAAGCTGATATTAGATTCTGCCTATGATGTACAGATAGTTTATAGTTTTATCGTAAACAAATCTCGGTGAGTCGAGCCTTTGTCGCGTTGGACAAAGAGCTGCCTGTGGGCGCAAACATGTCAGGCGTGACCGAATTTCTGACAGGTCTTTTTTCGTAGGATTCCGGTCAGCGTCAGCAAAGCTTCGAAGATCGTCCTTTAAGTCCGAGCTGTCCCCGGGAAGTACCCCTGTGGCCCTCCGGATTACGCTATCTCGATCTTGAGGTGTATGGCGCATATAAATGCGCACAGGGCGTGTACGCACCGTTAGTTCACATGCTATAAATCTAATTGAGAGGTTCTGCTTACAAGCAGGATGTTTAAACAGCCTTGAAAATAAGAGTTGATCTAACTATATGGACGTCTAGAGTCATTGAGTGTTGACGAATTTTGAGACGTTCCCAGCAAGAGACTGCAGGTGGTAAATGCTCGGTTGGCAACTCGGAGTCTGTACGCAGATTATGTGTGGGCGCATACACCTATTCGCAAATTTTCTTTGCACCTGCCGTGCACTATGTTGGGTTCCACATATAAAAGGTGCCTTTTCGATCGTAGTTGGTACTGCCGAGCCCAGGGAGCTTTACAGCCGCTCCTAGCACCGCTGTGAATGATGCCGCATTATAACCGTTGACAAAGCATTCTATGACGCGAGTTTCCGATACGAGATAAGGGCAATCATACTTTGTGCATCTATTTCTATCCCTTTTTGTGGCGCCGTCGTCTAAGGACAAGTGCGGTACTCACGGTTATTTAGCAGGGGGTCGCCAGTTCAATTGGTGGAATTTTCTTCGATCGGCCAATACGGTCGAATCCAGGTAGCCATGCTACCACAGAGACCGTTGAAGCAACCCTAGATATTTCAGTATGTTCGCTCTCGGTACATCGCTAATATGCCTCACGTAGACCACAGATGATAATCTAGACTTAAGAAACAACATTTTTATTTTTTTTTAATTCTAAGGTTATCCCATTTGTGATACTTAGTGGATCTGTGTTTGCGTTGACTTTAAAAATCTTACCGGCAATACGTACCTCCAAGTCCGGCATAGTCTCTGATGAGATCGCAGGCTGGTTCTAGCCGAGTTTCTCCAAGCTATTTGTTTGTATCGTATTTGTCATCCCGTTCAGCGATGACATATTTTGCTTGTTTTGCTTTGTCCACCCTTGATTTTTCAGCAGTTCAGAAGGTCCTGCTTGGTTTACTCAATCTTCACGCTGGCAATTTAGCCCAGGAATGCTAATGTATCTAAGCAGCGAAGTATTCTCACTTCACATACTTTATCTAATCTTTTGGCTATCATTATAATATCTAAACCTGTCCGACCCTCCGCTCATTGAGGATATGTCTTACGGCGATCCAAAGACTGTAGGGGACGCAAGCTTGTCTAGAATTAAAAACAACCCCCTTAAAACTGTTTTAGTTATCATTATAATATAGTGCTTTTAGCTAAATCTGACGGCTATGTGTTCGGTGCGTTAAGCTATATCTCACACTGAGACACGGAGAGCGCCCGGCCATACTTTACAGCGCACCAGCCCATAATTAAGCAGCGCTACGCTGGAATTAGCTGTTTAACTAATATTGGCGCTACGCTGTAATCTTTTTCAGTCCACCATAATAAATTAATAACAGGAGAAGAACCGGGCATATATATATATATATATATATATATATATATACTTTTTTAAATATTACATTACCTTATGGTATTGTTAATTACATTACATTGCACGTATTCATTAAGTCTCGGAAACGGCATCTGTTAATCATGGATATATATAGAATATGTTAAATACGCATCTCTAGAAAATGTCAGCGACCTAACGCCCAGATAGCTCGCGCTGACCGACATGTTTCATGATGATATTTGGTCAAGACGAGGCCGCAAAATATGCAGCAACACTCATCGGAAGGGTTATGGTACCCAGTGCGATAGCACAGCTTGTGGTGGAACCCATGGACGAAGTTGCGGGTGAGAACGTGACGCTGCTCGGTTCCATACCTGTATTGCCGGTGCTTTGTAGAACGCTTCTGGCACTTCTTCATCTTCTGTTCAAAGGCACTTTGAACAGGAGATACCGGGAACATTTATATATATATATATATATATATATATATATATATATATATATATATATATATATAATATATATATATATATAAGGAAAAAAGGGGAGCCGACATTGCTATATAAGTTTCTAGCGCATGATTGTGTTCTCCGCAGCTTGTTGGGGAGCCAGTCAAATAATTGCTCACGCCACTCATTTTTTATGAGGCAATGTATTTCTGAGCCTCAAACTCTTTGAGTGCTCGATAACGCGCGGTGTTATCCGGAAATTCTTTTTTAAATTACTTGTACTTTCCGCATGCTTTGTCTGGCAATACACATGCCGCGAGAACCTAGTAGTCATAGGCATAGTAATGCGCCTACGATTAACACATAATAAAAACATACTGACCTGCGCACAATTGCTGATTCTGTTCGTAAAAGCTAATTAGCCGCTAAACTGCGTAGGTGTCTGATAAAAAGTAGGCACGACAGTTTTTAAAATTTCGTAAGGCGTCGCATGCGGGGCTTCAGCGGATGTCATTACAACACGTCAAAAGTTAGAGAAATCATCGAAAATTTACACTTGACTTTTCAAAACGCCCGAACTGCAGAACGCGCTGCCCCATAAAAATGTTCTTAATAACTAGAAATTCCGCCGAGGTCATAATTTGGGCAACTATTTCTCTAATGGGGTGGCCCTCTGCGGCCTTGCAGCCTGCTTCTCAAAGAGACGGCGGCCTATCCCGAATTGAATCCTGTAATTGCCCGACAGTAACCCCGTCATCTTCCTTTCCTGCAACTAGTTACATCTAGGTAGGACAGCCTCCTTCAGCAGAGTTAAGTGAATATTTTTTTTCGCTTTAGCGCTTCTGCGACCACCTCTCAGCTCATTGTGTTGAATTATTTTTGTTAACATCTAGTAGGATCAGAAGCACTTATTCCTTTGCTTTAGGAGTATTTGCGGCCTCTCGGCCTGCCCGTTCTACGACCCTTAAACATAAAGCTTCTTTGAATTCAATTTTTAAGTCCAATATATTCACTATAACGAGTTCAAAGAAATTTTCCTAGTTGTCAAGGCTAATTGACCTTGACATAGGCTCCTTATTTCCGGGTTTAAAGGCAAAAACCTGGTTTGTCTTCTTTCTTGAAAATCTCTCTTCTCTAAGCACTTTGTTGCCCAGAGTTTGAAAGACCTTCGGCTACTGCTGAATAAATAGTTTGAATGCCCCAAGGGTGTACCACTGGGGCCAGGCTTCTATCCAGGCGCGGGCCAAAGCAACTAGCAACGCTTTAGGGCTGTGCCGCAAAAACAGAGTTTATCTCCCGCAGCACGTCTGGGAGGTTCGAGAGACTTCTTTTTACGTCTGCGCCTTACTTTTAATGATGAGGTTTCTTTCGGGCGACATCATACTTCGCCGGTTCGAAGTCGGCTTGTCCCACATCTACCTCGCCGTCCTCTCCCTCATTCAGGTTCCCCTTCTTGGCGCAAGCTCCACATGCTCGCGTAGGTCCCTTGGACCCCCGCGATTTCTTAATTCCACCAGCACAGTAGGCTGATGCTTGTCTACCTGTCTATTCTTTGCTTACGTATCAGCCACCGCTTATTTGTGTATGTCGTGGATTATTCATCGTCCTCCCCTACAATACGCAATCCTTTACCTCTCTAGGACCACTCACAGCTCAGCACTAAACACAGGATACAACTTATCGTCACAACTGGAGGAACTGGGGAAGCCGGTGGAACTGTGCAATGTGTTCTGTTAGCGTAATGTCCAACTATAAATGCCACAGCAATAATGGGGAATTGGCTACACGACGACAAACTCGTATCAGCCAGAGCCAGTAACGTTGCGTCAGTAGAGGTGAGAGTGCCAGTGAGTTGGCATTAAAGCAACGAGTACCTTGGTGTAATTATGCCAAGCACACGTCTCAAGAAAACGAAGATAAGAGGGGGTTTCCTAAGCTGCTACATAGCAAAGTAGCGTCAATGGACTTGTAAGATGCTGACTCATAAGCTTAAGGTCTTCGACATAGTGTAGAGACCGTTTTAGAACTCACTATATCTGGTAGTTAGTTTGATCTTTCGATTTATTTGCGGATGTTAGGGATCAAGTCTCTAAAATGATTCCCGTGTGACCGCTCAATCGGGTTACATTAAGACGATCGCTTCGTGAAAGTTTCCTTCTTATCATCCTAGTGCGGCTTTTCGACGCATTTTCTCCCGCTTTGTAGAAAAAAAGCTCTGTAGAAGATGTGATATCGGGCCGAATGCTGTTAACCTTTCGTCACTGTCGATTTTACTGAAGAAAAACGACACTCGTGCGCTAGCGCAACTTGCAAGTGCTAATCTTATTGACCGTTGCTTCGATGTGACAATGAACAATCGCAGAAGTCAAATAATGTTTTTAGCAAAATGTATTGCAAGACTTGAAACAATCAATATGCTTGCCTGGCGTGTAGCCAGAGAATCGGACAACACGGCGGTTTCGTGGGCGTCATTGCCTACATAGTCTCCTTTTCCACCCTTTATTCGGCAAATAAAGGCGCTTTCTATTCTATTCTGTTTATACAGGTGAGAACCAGCAGAAGCGCTGACTGTTCGATAATCCCTTACTATCCTTAGCGCAACCACATTATATGCTTTGCGCAGCAGTGCTCAATTATTAGTTGTGGCCATAGTAGGCATCATACATACCGACGCTGCATTATCGACTCGGCAACTGACAAGAGTACTTTTGGGGAGTCTGAAACCATAATTATAGCAATATCTCTCGCCGCCTGCATGGTGGTTGCCATAGCGTCCCAATTGTCGGGGGTTTCCCTTAAGCCATATATATATATATATATACATATAGGAGTTCAATCATCAAACATTTTATATATATATATATATATATATATATATATATAATATATATATTGTTGTTGAAGCTAGTTCTTTCATTCTTAGATCCCAGGGAATCTGCCTAGAGAATAAGTGTATGGCTTCTATGGACGTCTTGGGACTTACCCGTGCGAACCTAAGCCCCATAGGTTTTTATGTTCTATTTAGTAGTATACTTGTTGTAACCCTGGTAATCATGCGCTCTCATAGGGGTGCATATATACAAACGCTAAAAAACGGTGCCGAGAGTCAGTTGGTCCACTAG
The DNA here is from genome assembly GCA_003439945.1 of Dermanyssus gallinae. Taxonomy (NCBI): domain Eukaryota; kingdom Metazoa; phylum Arthropoda; class Arachnida; order Mesostigmata; family Dermanyssidae; genus Dermanyssus; species Dermanyssus gallinae. Next base: position 177,116 of record QVRM01006742.1, read on the forward strand.
TGCACAGAAGATTTATTCGCAACTCTGTTGAGGCTTTTGCAGCTTTTTGCTGCATTGTGCACATAAGGTATTTCTGTAAGAGCTTTGTCCGGCATCACGCCCAGGTACTCAATAAAGGCCATAGATGTTACTGGATGTCCTTCTAGTTAAATTCTTTCGAGGGCACTTCAGACATTTTAAACGAATTGCTTCTATTTTTTGTAATGCCAATTCGAGGCCTAGCGTGTGGAGGATTGACGGATATCCGCCAGGACTTTCTTGGCTGTTTCTTCTAGCAGATCCTCGTCAAGGATTATAGCGTTGAGTGTCATATACAGAACCCTGGGGGAACCCACGTGTGATTGCATAGTACACATACATCTTTGGAGGTAAATGCTCGGTCCTTTAGGCATAAACGAGGGCGGATCCAAATATTTGAATTGATTTTGCTTAATATTCAGGACTATATAGCCCTAATCTCAACAAAAATATATATCCGTGTTAACGATTTTTACTCTAGTCTATCTAAAGGCAGCCTGAGTAACGAATACTGCGTTCAACCAACGGGAGTTACTCCGAGCCGAGGCAGATGTAAAATCCGCTGCATTCATTCAAGCATCTAAATTTTAAACGTTTCGGCCTGACTCTTAACGTGACTGATTTTCGCACTGCTTTATAAACAGTTTCCATAAATACAAATCTGCAACGGTGGAGCTTAACCCGCGCACCTATGTGTCTCCTCCGGTCGCGAGGCGCAGGCGGATTGCACCCACCACGCCACCGGGTTCGACATTCAAGCATCTATACGTGCTGAAGTGCCATTAGCACATACTTCTAGCAGTTCGTACGCATTTGCTTATCTTAAATATTAGAAATTGCAATTATAAAAAAGATCATTAAAAAAAAATATTTTATCGAGTACGCCTCACAATCGTGACCCGATTCCTCCGTGAATGTATCACCTGCTCCGCTCTCTTCACAATTATTTTGATGACCAAGAAACATCAAGTATTTGGAGTACACTATATTGTCGGCTCCCACCATGTCCAGTGTCACATCGATTGTTTCCATATAGTCTTAAATGAGAAGCATATATGCGAGATGTCAAAGAAATAAAAGAGATATAAAAAAATGAAGAATGTTGACGATTGGCAAGACAAACCTACTATTTGTTGCTGTAAATGTGTAGATACCCAACCCAGCTAGGTTGTCAATAGAAAAGAATGAGTAATAGATGTAGTTTTCTATTTTACATCAAAGCTAGGACATTATATTTGGGCCTTTTTTATGCAATTCGCAACCGTAATATTTCGAGATATAAAACCAATCGAACTCAGTCCGCCATATGCGTTAAACGTCATGCACACAAGCGGCGGTTGTGATCGACACAAAATTCCACCTGAGAAATTGTTTGACGTCGTCGATACAGAAGGAGAGCGAGGCAAATATATTGCTGGCCTTTGTTCTGAGGCCATAGTCGCCACCGTAGTATCATGCCTAATGCCTAATGGCGATAGAGGTCACAACGGACACAGCTATAATGAAGTACTGGATTAGTTTAGAAGGAAAGCAAGGACGAGAGAAAGTACATATATATATATATATACTTTCTCTCGTCGTATATATATATATATGCACAGGCTGAAAGCGTAATTGCTAAAAGGACACCTGGCAAAAATACACGAGGCATTGGCGACTCCAATCGGAGGTCCGTGTATAGCATCGTAGCAATAGAGCACATTTACGTACACAATACAATGTCTTCTACGTCGTCCTTCTACACGAGGCCGCAAGCCACGTCAGCAGACAGCTGGAAGCAAGTTAGTTAAGGCGTTCGTTTCATTGCATTCTTCGTGCTCTACGGCGCAGCGTGGTAGGCAGGAGGCGGTCGAAGTGTGGACGTAGGAGTAATTGAGTAGAAGAAGACGGAGCCTGTAGTAGGAGTGTGGAAAAGGGTTGCCGCGTTCGTTGCACGTGGAACCGTTTTTGGACCGCTGAGACAGTTCGCAGTTCTGCTGCACGCTGTTGTTTCTACCTGGTTCACGCCTGGTGGTGGTGCTGCTGCTGCTACTACTGCTGGTAGGTAATCACCTTCCAGTGCCGAGGCAGATGAACTACAATAGTCGGTGGGTGCAATAATCACATTATTGGAAAAACGAGGCAATTGGGGACGAAACGTGTTTCGAAGAGTGGAGTCGAGAGACTGGTCCACCAGCAGAGAAGCAAAAAAGGATGTAACGAGTTATTTTAAAAAAATAACCACTAGCAATGATAGTAACGTGACACAACATTTAATTATATGCTTAGCATTTTATTTTAATAATATCAATCTATTATTAATAAAATAATCTATTACTAACTATATGACCATAATGTATCGCAATGTACCAAATATAACGACACCAAACTTAACGTCACGCAGTACAACGTGACGTTTTTTTTTAATGGGAGGCTTCGAGAATTTATAATACACATGCGTCGCTGGCAGCTGTCAGAAATGAGTGTGAGACTCACAAAACCACCTAACCCGTATTCTTCGCCTATACCACCCCCCCCCCCCCCCCCGCCGCGGGCTTGCAATTGCGTGGCATTTCTTCAGGAAATATCACGTAACCTTAAATAACGTGACATGACAATAAGGGCAACTGCGCTCACGGGAGCTGTAAAAGCGACACATACCAACAACAGCAGCAGCAGCAGCAGTAGCACGAACAACAACAAAAGCAACAACAACAACAACAAAAAACAACAACTTATTGGCGCGATATCAAACTATCTATCGCAAAGCACTGACTTCCGCTTAAAGTCAGTTAACACAAGCAAGATAGATAGAGGAAGCACATACAGAAAAAGAGAAAATGAGAGAGAGAGAGAGAGGGAGGGAGAGTTAACAAACACCCAGGCACACTAGTCTACCTAGTGCTGCTAGCAGATTAGCGTCCGTCGTCCAGGTGGACGGACGCAGCTACTCAGCCGTACCCAAGCAACCACGTCACGTACGCCATGTGGAGAGGACCGGCCCCTTCCACTGCGCAGCAGAATCCTGCGTCTAGTCAATTGCCAACACGGTGTCGGCCCTGCTACGTTACCTCCTGTATTCGCAAGCAACGCCGACCTAACGCTATCTATTGCTGAGATATGTTTTATCGATTTTCATCTTATTCTTCTGCTAGTGCTATATATATGTATATATATATATTATATATATATATATATATATATATATATATGCAACACAGTCGCCTTTAATCTAAAGTTTCCGCCGAAAAAGTTTTCCAATTCATTCGTGTGAAAGGATGCCGTACGCATGAAGACTACAAGTTAGAGCAATTCGGCCGGAATCTAAATAGATTTTAGCTCAATATCACACAGAGGCCCTGCGTAAAGTCGTATCACTTCAAGGTTGCAGCAGCAGAATACAGAACTGACAGGTAATTGTTAGCATTGACATCGGCTAACTAATTTGTTTATCACCTCTATGGCTCTCTTTTTCTCTGTTTTTCCACCTTGACATTTGTATCAATTCCGCTACCACTTAATCATCCAGAACGCGCATGTTAATGGGCTGAGGCGTATCAAGGTGAATTATTGTTTATTGCCTCGTAAAGTCCTTGACGTTGTCGGAGCCCTGCTGCCGACGCAAACATTGGTTGGTTACCACTCAATTAAAAATTTTAGTTTATCCTAGATACTTGTAAGCGCTACTGATAAGTTTCAGGCAGCGTATAATGAAAGGTGAGTGATGACCAAACGAGATGCCAGATCGTTAATGAGAATGGCTCGAACCTGGGTCGTAACTCCTAGCATGTCAAAACACTAGCAAAACTTCGATCGAAGGCCTGCGTCAGGGCCTGTTTGCGTGAATACAAAATCGTCTTAAATAAATTAACTACTACTGCTTTTATTCGCAACTTAACGATTAGCTTAAGTTGATAAGCTAGGCCTGGTTTGCACAATCGTATTAAATTTAATTGGCATCGAGAGACCAGCTAGGCGACGGGGTTACGGCTACCTCTAGAAGGCAATTTGTGTCCCCAATCTGCTCAAATAGTGCACAGGTTCACCAGACGTTTTTCTATTTATTCTCTGTCGAGAATCATTTTATTTTTGTTTTCTGATTTCGTGATATCATACAGGGCTGTATCCCATGCGCCAGCAATGCCGCTGCGTGGATGCCGTCATGAGAGCACATAGCGAATGCAAAATAAAGCTAAATGTTTGTAAGAATTTTGTCTTGCCTTTAAAAAACGAAGTGATCGTTAAATTTGCCGATTTCCATTTCATATTATATGCTTTACGGTGTACCTCACTTAGCTTGCGGCAATGACTACCATTTAGAGTTTCTAGTCTTAACCAAACAGGAGCAGGCATAGGTCAGTACCAGCGATGACCAGAAGAAAACTAGACCAGCACATATCTATCATCAAAAATATGAGGTGTAACATTTTATTTGTTTTATTACTGTTTTTCCAACTATACATTCAAGCACATGTGTATATACACGAATACACAAGTTTTCGCATATACTATTCCGTATATGCGGAAATTCCGCGTATACTATACAGGTACATTTGAGTGAAATATTTGCGTCGAGTTTCCCACAGATGCAAGAAAACGCAACGGTGCGAGAAAATGCCGAGCACAAGTATTTCGGTGCCACAACAAGTCATATGATAAGACAATACGTCATATTCATCGCACAAAAAGCACTCACAAAAAAATTGTCGAAGTGAATTAGGCTAACCTCCAAACATCACACGTTCCTAATACTTATCTAAATCTTACAATCATCATCATTATATGTAATTCATTCATATTGAGTATAGACATAACATTGACACTTAAACAGTTGTCAGCGGCTTGCGGCATGTCATTCGAAAAAGGCAGTGCAGTGATCTCTTTGCAAGGGCTAGACGCATGAAACTTCGTACACGCTTAAGGGCACAGTCGACAGACGTACTCCGTGTACTTTTTGCGGAAGTTCGGATAATAATATATTATTTGTTCGTAGACTGTTATATTATTATTATGTAAAAAATAATATATTCGAACGGACCAGGTGATGATAGCCATGAACGATGTATCTGGTATAGACGTGGCCATTGTAACATGCAATACCAGACCAGAGGGGAGAGACACTGAAAATCTCCGGGTCTTTAACTTCTTGTCAGATTTGTTCAACTTTATTTAACCCATTCCGAGATAAAGCTTTTGAATGGTACTGTACGCGGCGTCTCGTCGCGAATGGCTTCAACAATTGGCGCACAGCCTAATATAATATACAAGAAGCGGCTTCTTACCCGCTTTGACAGACAATGTACTTCATGTGCATTGTGAAACAACTCTTAAGCAAACCAAAGTTAGCCTGGCTGAGGTGGTCCCGTCTGTTAACCTCATACATCGTTTTTGGAACAATCTTGAGGTAGAAAAGTGCCACTACCGTCGGAACGGATAGTCGCCAAACGCCGCCTACCTCTCCATAAAGAAAGATTTGGGCTGTGCGCGCTGTCTCGACAATTTGCGTAGTAAAGGTCGTCCTATATAATAAAGTCGAAGCCCCAGATACCAGAAAGAGTTGACGAATTCCAAAGATTGGCCACCCGTAACGTATAACGTCTTTGGCAGCCAATCGACTTCCTCTTCTCTAATTTTACAGCATTGGTCTTTATGGCGTTTATTTCCAGCACCCTAGAAATAAGGAACATCTCTGCCAGAAAAGTGATGCGCTTGATGGCACCTAAGTCCTGATGAGCGACCACTATGTCATCTCAGCGGGTCAAAATGACTTCATCAGGAGATCTCAAGGTGCTTTGCCAAAGGCTTTGACTTCGAATTCGACAAATGGATTCCGGGTTTTACCTTAGCTCGTTTTACCTCTGATTGAAGCAAATTGATTACACCACGCGTTGCGTTCCCAACCTCTCCGAAAGCTGAATTGCTCCGGCAAAAGGGTCTGGTCGATCACGTTCTCTATGCGTTTAGTTGCGAATACGCAGAAGATCTTTGTAGTGTCTTTGCAGACGCTATACCGCTGTTTTAGTGTGAGTCTCGTCTGTCATCGCCATGTTTGCTCTTAAACAGCAGAAGGCCTGGCTATATGCCAGGCGCATTTGTCCCTTTTCGTGATCTCGTTAAGGAATTCATATAGATGGTTTGCCAAGATGGACACGAAGACTGCACCAAGGGCTCGTAGTACACCTGGTCTTTAAATAGCAGATTCATAATATCATGTTTTAATGTGAGCGAGCGCTCAATCATTGGAACCAGGAGTACCGTCTTCCAGTGATATTAAAGACCGGTCAGGTGACTCGTTACTCGTGTTTGTCGCTGAGCAGGTGGCCCGCCCCTCTAAGAGTTCGCGCAACATAGCCTGAGGGCTTTCGTTGTACTCTTTAAGCGGTCAGACTTCCTCCCGTCTAGCGTATTTACGTTTATGGCCATAGCATAGCCTTATGTAAGCTCTTCTACTGTTAAATCCTGTCTGGCCTGCGTCTGGCTAGCAGCTGCAAGCGAGGGTGACTTTACCCTCGCTTGGGACAAAAGATTGAGCGCCCCACGACTCTGCTCCAGTCTGTTCTACCTGACTGTACTTCTCATGGTTCTCTCTAGTAGTTCACAGCAAGTATCCACATCATGGCTCATGACCACAGAGCTAACAACCGCTAAATGTGAAAGGTCAACATGCCTCGTGGCAACCAAATGTGGATCGCCTCGCTGTTTTGCCTAAATATTTGGATTATTTGCAACTGCTGACGTCGCCAGGTTTTTCTTTGCAGTCATCTTGAGAACGTCAAAGCTTTTAACTTCGCCATCTACAAGAATACTAAAATTAAATCCGTTCTGAAGCTTCCGTTACGACGTTTTATACGTGTGATCATTGCGTGCATTTGTACATCTCAGAACAAAAAATATCTATCAACTGCAGCAACTCGTCTTTATTGTTAGTAGTTCCACTATCGTTACGGGCATTAAAGTCGCCACCAACGATGGTTGGCATAGATAGCTCGCAACCTGGTATAATAGAGCGTTTCAGCGACCTCTGCCAAGTCAAGACGACTATTATATGACCCCCATAAACGAGAGGCTCACACACAAATCGTTCTTCGTCACACATTGAGCCGGCGGTAAACGTTTATGTAGGTAGATTGATAATCCACCTACTGGTCTACCAGGGCCTTCCGCAGGCAGAACTGCCAGATGATGGAAACCTCGCATACGAAGTTCCTACCGCTGGTGAGTGTCCGAAAAGTGTGTACTGTTCACCGACGTAAGCATCTCAACTGGCGCTAGATCTTTTGCTTCTCTTGGTGCCTCACCGTTCCAAAGAAGCAACCGCAGAGACCTGATAGTCTCCACGTCAGCATCTCTAGATCTGTTCAGTCACTTGCGAAAAGCCAAACGCCAGGCGATAAAGCTTTCCATAACCTTGATCTTGTAGGAAGCGCCACCAATAGGCCCAACAACGAAACAGGATACATTTGGGCCAGAATTCACTCTTGCTGCACTTTTCCTCGTCGCCGTCACCCAGCACCACACAGAACACGGCTTCATTCCCCTGCGTCCGCATTCTTAATACTGCCTTCACAGAAAGGCTCCTGCTTACAAGTCATGTGTGTAGGTTGACAGCTGACGTTTTGGCCGCGAGTCGTGCTACTCTCATCGCGCTGAACCTGCCTGGCCCCATCATACACTTCGATCTCTCACTCCGTCAGCCTTTCTGTATACGATGCTTTGTTTTGCCGCTCCTCCTCCTCCGTTGGACGGTGACAAAACCATAGTTGTCTTCCTCGACTTTTCTCGCCTCGGCGGTGGTCTCCGTTGGTGATGTTGTGACCGCTGCCGCTTTTCTTGCCTGTTTGGCGTGTTGTCATCTATCGGCTCATTTACTTCAAAGGAGAGGCTGCCCTTGCCGATCTCTTCGGTGGCGCTCTCACATGGCAGCTTTGTTGATACAAGCCGATATCCGCCTTGCGCCAGCCGTGTCTTTGTGTTCTTCCGCGCTTTCCGTGTTACTTCCGTCAGTTACTTTCACGCTAACCCTTTCTTTTAGCGTGGAGTTCAAACGCCCCTCCATGATGACAAAGTGCGCAAGTTGTTTTAACGGCGCTGCTTCATTACCGGCGACCCTTTGCTGGGGCTCTGTGCGTGGTGCCCACAGCTTCACTAAGTTCCACTGTAACACACACAAACGTAATTTATTAGGACAAAGTTGGGTTTCTGTAATTCACAGGATTTGCACGACACAAACTGGGCGTCCTCAGGGGGGCACTGACCATAAACACCCCCATGAAGCACGGTCAAACAGCCCTGGTTACAAAGAATCAGTTTTTCTCCATTTTAAATGGCAGCAAACACTTTGCACATTTAAACATAACGATATCAAACAAAAAAGAACATGAACTTTACAATTCTAAGTGCCAAAATGGTGCAACAAAGCTCCGGTACAGAAAAAGTTCTAGAATAAGCCAGCAGTCAAAATTCGTTACACTCCTATACTCCGTCACGAGTATCCTTCGAAAATATGTAAATATTTATTTCCGTTTAAGTATACACGCTGAATTAGATCGAGAGGCCGCCATGAAAAGCACAATAAATGAATATGGTTATACGAGTACTCCTGGTCATCTTGGTCATCGAATCGTTCATCTAAAACTTCCTACTAATTTACGTACGCGGAATCTAGGACACATCGTTGTGTCAAAGGATTGCTGAAAATTCCGAAAGATTACAAACATTATTATCAGTGTGATAACCCTGGATTTATAAGCGGCGGCATCTACACCACCCCCCCTTCCTGCGCGGCTGTGTATCACAGATTCAAGTGCGCCGAGCTAAATGCCCAGCAGCATCCACAGTAAGAGCGTTTTGGGCTGATATTGATACTCTTCTTATCCTTTGATTTTCGGTTAAACCGGCTAAACCTCTTCTTATTCTTATAATCTTCTAAATTGTGACAAGAAACACCCCAAAAGTAACAGCAAAGAGAACATAAATAATATCTAAGCACACAATATATATATATATATATATATATGCCTCCGTTTGGGGCACACTTCTGAAGTGGTGTCGGCCTGACCTCATCGAAACGGACACATGACAGCCACAATACGCGCCTACTAGGCATATTGGCTTAGCTAATCCATCGTGATACGTGTAACATATACAAAATGTATTATATTGAAAATAAACGTTAGACTATATCTATATATATATATATATATATATATATATATATATATATATATTATCCAAACGCATTAGTAGCGTTGAGTATATAGCAAAAGAGAGTCTCAAAAAGTATGCATTCACTTCGACGTTTAGCTTACTGCACGGATCTATTTTCACTTGTAGAAAACTAGGGCTAGCCGGGAGGAAAATGGCATGGTATGGCGTGGACATTACGTCGTTTACAACTGGAGAACGACTTCAGAACAGACAATGATTGCAGAAATAATGACCGTGTTAACAATAATAGCAGTCAAACTCCTTTGCTACGTGATCAGCCACATACATTGTAGCAATGCAGTCGGAACAAACTATCTCGTGTTTTGTCGAACAGCCGACCCACAGCCAACATCGAGCTGTGGGCAGACAATAGGCTTATACGCAGGCGTTTGTAGCAGGCAGCGACATTGCACAGACAAACCGCCTACAAACGTGCCTTTATTTAGCTACATTCCTATGCAGATACACGTGTTTGTTCAACCCGGCTATTCGCTCAAAGTACAGCCGTGACAGTATACGTTGACATATGTTTCTGTCTATGCATAGCTCGAGAGATGTGACCCGAACATGGGCCGTGGCCGCGAAACATAGAAACATCGACATCCGCCGATACCCAGACCGAATGGCATACGAATAATTCTAATTCGTTGTGCGGAAACGTGTTCTGACAGACATCCAAAGGGCACAGTAGGTACAAGTAATATCTGTCGACTTTCTGTGCTGTGCAGTGATCCGGCTCTTCGTGGTAGCTCTTGCCAAAGCTGGTGTATGGCCTCGACAGGCCGTGAAATCATCTGACTCCAGCAACTATGTTTTGCGGTGTATAGGAGTGTTTAAACTATTTATGAATCGAGATTTGTAGTCGCCAATAAGAACGCGAAGCTACTGCATAGACTTAATTATTAATAGACACTCCGACATACTGTCAAAGTGCCACTAATTGTGAAAGTAGTGAAGCTTTGACCGATGAAGTCGCGTATCCAGCTGTTTAGACAGTTTAAGATCAACAGGAGGGGCTACATTACAGTCCAACGAAGAACATGAAGATCTAGAGTTACGTCAAGTTACGTCACCTTTAGAATGGGGTGCCTGTGATGGTAGGTATATCGTGTACGCACCTATACACGCATGATTTTATAGAGGGCGTGAGTTTCGCTCTCCCCCCAGAGCGGGACGTCTTCGTACTGTATTGAATAACCGGCGTTTATTATTATTATTATTATTATTATTATTATTATTATTATTATTATTATTATTATTATTATTATTATTTAAGAAAGACCCCTCCAGAAGCGCCTGATGCCACTGAGATTCAGCAACGAAGAAAGGACTGAAGCCCTTTTAGTTGGAGTTGTGGTGGAGGGCAGTTCCACCTTGGGCGTAGACTGTCGACCGCTGGCGAGGAGGGGTCGCGCCTGAATGCAGTCGTTTCTCAGGCGGTCAATGTCAGTGTCCGTCGAGATTTTATATAACGTCGGCGTCATAGACGTATCGCGTGGACCAAGAGCTTAAACGCCGTCTCTAGAAAGCTCTGAGGTAATCCGGTTAGATGAGCGTGTGCATTTTTTTAAAAGTGCCCTAAACTTTGCACCTGTGGTAGCGTATTGCGTTTATATAATTGCTTACTGCATCAAACGTTTACAAGGAATAGAGTACCATAGTCATCAACACTGGCAGCCAGGTGCGGTGATTCACTCTATAATCATGCACATGAGAATCATACTAGCTAGAGCAGCTTTACCCCCATTACTTCGTAGGAGTCGAGAGAGACGGACTTGTGCCGTCCGCATTTTGGTGGCCGTCCGCAATATATTGCTGAGGATAAACTGTTAGCGGCCCAGCAGTTATTAATTAACTTTGATAATAAGCCGCCTGATGGAAGAGCGGGGTACTGCTACATCTGCAATATTACTTTTTATTAATAACATTGCGCTGCTATCACAGCGCATCTGCTTCAGGTAGCAGCAGATGCAGCGGCAGTTTTGTGGCAGTAATCTGTCCCTCACCTAGCTGGCGCTCATCGCTAGGAATACGACGGAAACGTGGCGTTCTGACGTTGGCTACCACTGCTGTACCGTCTTCTGTCTACTTTTTGCTTACCTCTGAGGCACCAAAGCCCACTGGCACCTTCCTACGCGCGGTCGCCACATCTACACGTAGAAACTGACATCGAAACAAAGACAACACCAGCCATTGCTCTCTTTTGCTCTTGCTACCTCCAGCCCACCTATGTTTCCTCGCTCGTTATTGCCATATCTAGCTTGCGAAGCCATTGCGAACCGACAACGAAATCCCGCTTTCACGCCGAGAACGTAGGTCGTTCGTCGCCATACCTCCCCCCCCGCCCCCCTTCCCTTTTCCTTTTCTAGATGCGATATGCTCTGCATAAGCTTCTTTTTCTCCTTTGCCCTCTGCATCCTTTTGCACCGCTATCGCTTCTTGCCTAGCCCATAGCCAGCGACCCACCTCTGCATCGCATCATCAGCAACAGCTGCTCAGATCTGCCCTGCTTAAATAGCTCGGGCCTATCAGCCTAATGACTAGGCACACATACATAAATGTTTATGTTGGTAGCGTGGCATAATGCCTCGAATCGAGAAACGAGCGACACAGAGTTAGCTGGCTTGGCACATCGACCTTGAGTCATACGTCGAAATAGCAAGTTGCATACATTATGGTGTGCGGTACGGCGGAACATGGCTTTGTGCATCGTAAAGTCGTCGGCATATTGCATTAGTCGTAGCCATCGTCGTGATCGTCAAAGCGAATTGTAGCGTACGTAGCAGCAGCCGTATTAATAGTAAAAGCTGTAGTTCCTAAAGGAACGTGTGGATATTTTATGCGGTCGTATGCTTGCCCATTCAGGACTTGACAACGCATTGGGAGGATATGCGTAGAAACGACATCACATCTGTTGAGGAGAGCAGAAAAGAGAGGAAACAACACAGAGGCAGAAAAAGACAAAATTAAAAAGGCACAAAAGGCTGCCGAAGTGTTTTTCCTTTGACGTTGTCATATATTTTTTCTCTCTTCATATTACCATTATATCGGGTACCAAACCCGCTATAATTTGTGTTTTATCCAACATCTCCAAATGAGACAGACTGCATCAGAAAACTGTATGTTACGCCAGGTTCGAACCCATTTCTTCTATTGCCGGAAACGCCGGCCGTCCCCATCAATATACCCCGTCTAGTCAATGTGTCATATTTCCTTGCGAGTTCCCTAACGGTAGAAATGCTGGCAAAACAGCTACAGTCGTCCTCCAGTTGGATTCAGATAACGTTCTTTATTTGAGAAGGGAGCGTAAAGCAGCATTGGCTAGATTCTTAGTGGCTAGAGTAGATGAGATTAGAACGACTAAAAGAAACAGACGAGCAGAGTAAAGGGCGTCCCTGGAGAGCCCAGGGACGAGAGCTGGGCAGGCTAGAATAATCTGGTCGAAGAGGTCTATATTATATTTTTACGGCGGGTATATTGCAAACTGGAAACGGTGTCCATCCGATAGAGATTCTAGCCTGTTATACATCTAATAGCAACCGTTATTATTACTCCTAGTACAACTACTTATATTTATCTATAGTATTTTTTATTGTTACTATCTTAACTAATACTACTTCTTTTTTTAATATTAGGGTTTTATTCATATAACCATATTCCAGCGGTACACTTTTGTTTTACATCACTGAGACTAATACTACTACTTCTATTACTACTACTACATGTATAAATGCCTCCGACGCATATGTTTTAAACCTTATCCGCTATAGCTACTTCTACGTATTTTTGTTTGTGCCTTGGGCTTCCATCGATGTTGGCACTCGAATTTTCTGACTTCTCTTCCTTTTAAACCTGCTTTGACCCGTTCACCCGTCCGAGCCTTTTTGATTGCCTTGTCGACACACGTAAAATCTGGGGTTTTGGCGGTCGTGTCGATGGGGGAAGGATAGTGGGGTTACAGATGCCGCTACATTTGGGTTCATTATTGAGACTGCACTCCATTGACTCCTGAAACTATCAGCATTTTACACCAGCCTGTTACCCAGCAAAGAAATCTTGTTTGTAAAGGTCTTGGAATTTGAAGACGAATTTACTCCTCTTAAATTTAAGTATATTTCTAAAACCAATTAGCATTTTCAAGCCTTGGCCTGAAGAGATTATCCCAAAATCATTACCCGCACATCAGTATTTTCGTCTAGTCTCTGATCCAGCCTCCCATACTTGGCCCGGAAATTCTGTGAGGGAATCGTACCATACCTGCAATTTCAAGTCCGTTGCATATATAAACTATAGTCCTTTTTAGACGAACTGACACCAACACAGTATGATAATCGGCACGACTTTATTGACTTTCTTTGTCTAACACTTTGTCTCTTGATACCAGATCGAAAGCGACCTTAAGGTCTACAAAAACGCATACACCATTTTTTAATTTGGGCAGCGCATTTCATACATTATCAAGCAGCTATATTTCTTAAGTAGTTATATACGCTGTTGCACTGAATTGTTTCTCCTAATGCAATGTTATAACTTTGAAATGATTACTCTTTCTTCTAAAAATCGCTCAATCAACTTGCGACTATACCCAAAAAGAGTTTATACACACAACTCCGTATTGTTAATATTTCTCCGCCTCGTGCACCGTGACCACCTCGTCCTTCCTTTTGGGGCCAGTACCAAAGCTGCATACTTCCATGTGAATTTATACATTCGTGGAATAAAGCACAATAGCATGGTACGACTATTAGTGTGTTTGTAAATGTTTGCTCATTAATAAGTCAGTTCCGTTTAGTTACCCACGTGACGCACCCTTGTTCGCCTGCACCACCACTTCTTCTGCTGCTATTTCTCATAGTAGCTGTTCTCCCTCATAGATCTGTGTCCCACGATCCCTCATACGTTACGCTTTCCGTAGCGCTACTCATAAATGCGTTGAGTGTAGGTTGTTGCAGTCTGCATATAGTTGTGTATGTGCCATCGAGTGAGTGTGTGTTTAGAGTTGGAGTTGGCTACCTGTCGAGGGCGGATAAACGCATATGTATGTCTATCTGTATTTCGATGTTATTAATGACACTACTAGGAAGTCGTCCACTTGGTTCAGTATGCAGCACCATGACGTACAATTTTAGCTCGCATCGGCTGCACAATCCAACAGGAATTATAGTGACTATACGATCTGTCTCTTACACTATCATGCGTCTCTTATGCGAAATAAGATTGACTGTTATAGGCAAGAGTTACTGTCGGGCATCTAACATTGCATCTTATAATCGTGCGTCACTAGCGTATAATCATCGAGTCGCCGGCTCCTGTGTCTCATTTGTGCCATTATCATGGCGCTCTTTGTGCTGCTTGGATGATGTTGTTGTTGTTGTTGTTGCTGATATCGCCGCTGTTGATATTGCTGTTGCTGCCGCCGAGACTGTGTGATGAAGAAAGAGGGCGCTATGCCACGACCATCCTGATGCACATTAGAGGCATCGACGTCGTCTTCGTCAACCCATTGCTGTAATTGCCTCTTTCTCGTACGCCGCACTCCGTGATGGGCGCCTAAAATAGCTGGTTGCAGCAGCAGCAACAGCAGCAGCAGCAGCAGCAGCAGAAACAGTAATACATGCAATAGCTATACAGGATGTTTGCAAAAGTTTGCCTAAGATGTATCTTTTTTGTAGCATAAACATAATATATTGTCTGTGCACTTTTTCTCTTTATCTTAATATAGATATATGCCGGAATGCTGTATGCGGTACATACCATGTTCAGCAATTCCTGACATACAGCAGGCTCTATTATTTTAATCAGCAAGTTTCAATGTTGGTTTGCAGTTCGTTGATAATCTTGGGATTGTTAGCGTACACTTGACTCTTCAACTTACCCCGTAGGAAAAGTCTAACGGTGTTAAGTTACAAGGTTTTAATGGCCAGTGAATGTCTCCGTTACGAAAGATTACCCGTCCGGGCCGTTTCGTCCTCGAAAGCTCAGTTGTTTCGCATGCTGTGTTGTTTTGGAACCAGAGTTCACTCGCATCGATTTCGTCCAAATGCGACCAAAGACAATTAGGGATCATGCTGCGATAACGCTCGCCAATCACCGTAAGGTGTAAGAGTATAATCCCATGGATCCTTTAGACTAGAGGCCGCACCAGACTGTCACACATGCGACGGCTTTTTGTGAATCACGTGAAAGTTATACGATTCCCAAATGCAGTTTTGTCCGTTTGCATGCGCATTCAGACAGAATGGTGTTTTGTCGACAGAGTTCATTTTCTTCATAAAATCGACATTATATTGCATCACCTCGACAGTCCAGTTGACACATTTTAGTAACTCCTTATGGTTGGCAGGATTGAGTTCTCACATCAGCTGAATCTGCTATATACATAGATCGCTACAGCCGACTTTAAAATTCGCCAGGATAAGGTTGCAAAAGGCTCAGTTATTAGGCAAGTGGCCGAACCGGTATTTCCGGACATTGTTCCGGCAGCGGCATCGGCGATATTTTCATCCGAGCGAGCGCTTTGCGGTCTTCCCAGCTTAGTACATCACGTACGTGAATCTGTCCTGGCAAACTTTTGCACGACTTCATGAACGCGGGTTCTGACAAGGCCAGTTACGTCGACCATAAATTGCACGAAAGGCTTGCCAGCGTGCCCGTGCAGAGTTGCCCTTTTCGTGATAAATTCTCACAATCTCTACGTCTTCTTGCCTTGCGTAACGCTTCATTTTGATCTGGCAGCCCTACCCTACTATGTTTGCAGAGAAAGCAGATCGCAGAGAAGGTAGAGCTGAGCACGAATTTTCTATATGTGCTTATATGTTATTATTGTTATATATACCTTGTTTCTCCACGTATCTAGATAGGCAGGGTTAGCTAAAATAATTTATTCATATTCTAGTGTAACAAATATCATTCAACCATGCGACCTCTTCACAGTAGATCGGTTAACTGCTAGCCTAGACGGGACCAGTAAAGATTTGTGCTAATTATTTTTTAATTAATTACTAGTATATGTGGCTCTATTGGCGAAACTCTACTGTCGCTCGTTAGTTTTTGTAGGCATGCATTTTGATTCGACGCTTATAGACGGAATATAGTAAACTAGTGAACTAAGCTTCAACTATAAATATCAGATTTGACACTAAAGCTTATTTGGACTAGGATCATTTTCAGCCCTAACGCATATATATATATATATATATATATATATATATTATTTATTAAATACAAACACATGTCTGTTAGTATATTTGCATAAAAGTAGAAGTATTCATAGGCAACCAAATATTCTGGCCGTTATCGAATTGCTCAGTAGTGCTTAATTATTCCTGCGGCCTACCTTCAGAACGACTCGTCACGATATGGCATGTAAGGTAATTTTCTATCACCTTTCGACATTCTACATTCCTATGATACAAAAGAAAATTGGACCACTGCTAAACTGAGAGCGCAGAGCTCCAAAGATCCTACGCGGCGAAAAATGTTTACTTCTCTGTTTTGTTCATGACATTTGTTCACCCGAATTATAGATTGATATATATATAGATAAAGGGTGTGACAAAAATATTTCGGAAGCGATATAATAAATTGTAAAGCTCGTTAAAGCAAATATGTTTTCCGATGGAACATGGTTTCTGAGAAGTCTTGTTTCGGAGTGAGAGTGAAATTACTACAATTTGTGACACTAGTGTTTTTGCCCGACATAGAAGCATAAAATGTGCGAGACAACCAGTCTTCCTATACAGAAACTAAGCACACGTCGTATTCGTGAGAAAATTCTGCTTTATCTGAAGAATATACATATGCATTTATTCAATGTAATAAATCATTCACGGTCGAAACACCTCTGCTCTGGAGTGGTCAGACGTCCTTCGGGAGGAATGTATATTCTGGGGTGTAACGCGGAATCGCGAGGTGAACGCGTCTAATCGGTACGGTGGAGTAGTGTGGTACCCCCATTCCGAACCTCGATAGGGGGGAGGGTGGGGGATCTGCCGGCCTGTCAATTCGGGCTGGTGGGCACTCCCGTTCGGGTCCGCGCGTATTAAATCGCGGTTAAAGGGCGGGAGTGTAAGTATTTCTCTCTTTTGTTATACGGGCAATAGTCTTTTCTGCAAAGTGTCCTGAATATAAAAGAAACAATGTCGAAATTGTTTGAATTCGTGAAATTATGGAAATTTCAAGCTCAGTGAAGAATGATCGCACTTCAATAAATTTGCCGTCCGGAGAAGACGGTTTCCAAATATATATATATATATATATATATATATATATATATATATATATATATATATATATATATATATATATTAATGTGGTCTCTGTTTTGCTGTGCGGTTGTTGATGTTGTATGCGCGTGTCCAGCGTCATGTCATGGCTAGCGGAGGCGTTGCTGGCCAACTGGAGCAGAACTGGTGGCGACCACCCGACCGTGATCGGACTTGGTGTCGGCGGCGGTGGAGTTGGTGGAGGTGGTGGAGGAGGTGGCGGCGTATCATCACTGCTGGACCCTTCCGAGATCTTTCGGTCGTCGACCGAGAGACAGCGGGTACTTTCGTCCTCAACGAACAGCGGACTACATCCCGGCTACCAGAGCGCCGACGTCGGATCCCCCGACGACTACGAGGTTTGTTACCCTACCCCCCCCCCCCCCCCCCCCCCATGATAGTAATGATGATAGCCGACTATGATGATAATTTCCTGCATGGGCTTACAATGTGCGGATCACTTAGTGGTAATCCCCTTCACCTCTAACAAGAGAGAATCATCATTAATAGTCAGGTTTAACACGCGCGACACGTACTGTCGAGTGTGTCTGAAACGAAAACATTTCACATAGTTTTCAGTTTGATGCTATGTCACATTGTCTTACAGTCAAAACCTGCTGCAGCAGAATTCAGTTACAATTTGTTGCTCCTGAAACAAATGCACACGGGGAGGATATTTGACACAGCCCGGTTCAATGGCACACTGCACAATCACTTCTGAACAACTTTAAGCAAAAAACGTTTTGTAACGCATTAGAATACTTCGATAATCAATTTCATCACCGGTCGGTCGATGGCGCATTCGGCAGACAAGCAGAAAGTCCGTTTTGTAGCAACGCTTATATATATATATATCTTTATATAAGTTAAGATGGAATATAAGTATACAAATATTATATATATATATATATATATATATATATATATATATATATATATATATATATATATATGGTCTTTGCCATGACAAAAATGGTAATATACGTCGCTGCGCTTTCTAGGTGTTGGAGTTGCCGGGGGATCCACTATCGGTATCTGGAAATACAGCATTACTACTTGCCCTCGCCATTGTCCTTGGACTGATCATTATAGCGACAGTTATTGGAAACATCTTTGTCATCGCAGCCATACTTATCGACCGAAATCTTCGAACGGTGAGCATACGAGGGCTTCGAAAGTAGCTCGCTACATATTACGAGCGCTCACACGGTACGCGAAATCGTATAGGCGCATTTTGTACATGCGTCCAAAGATGAAGCTAGGAAGCTATAGAGCTAACCAATGAAACGAATGGTGTGGGTGATCTTGTGCTTGAAATCATCTAAAATAAGGGCTGATCGAGTTACGGCGATTATTAGGGCTTCTATTAATTATTTTAGCAAGCCGTAACTGAGATTGCTCTAATTCACTTGCTATAAAGAACTTGGTTAGGGAATCTACTTTGTCGTTCAAATTTGTCCTTGGCGGTATATATATATATATATATATATATATATATATATATATAAATTATATTTGTTCGTGTGCTATCCGATTTTCACTTTTCCACAGCTTACTCTTTATAAAGGTATTCTGTAATGTACTATATATAATATGTATAAGGTGAATGTGTTTATTTGAAGAAAGTCTGCACTTCAAGGTGGAATATAATTATAACTATAATATTGCTAGTCTATACTTAAACTTAAACATTTTGACAACCGTCCAACCAAAACCTTATATATATATATATATATATATATATATATATTGAGAGAGAGAGAGAGAGAAAGGTTGGCAAAGAGTTTTTAAATGAGGTGGAAAATATCTTTACACACATCCTCCGACGCCAGTGGCGGGTAGTGCGGAACTAGACACTAAAGACCACGTCTCCCACCCTCTCCTAATTCGGAATTGTGAGCCATTACGTCAAGGCCTGGTCCTTAGGTCTCCCCTCATGGGATTCCCCTCCCGAGACCAAGAGAGGGAGTCCTATGCTGCTGCGACCCTCTGCTTACTCTACGAGTAAGTCCCGAGTAGGGCGTGGGTCCTATCGGAGGGGGTGTCACTGGAGGCCCAGTGCTGAATCGCGATCTGCGGCGGTCCTCGGCTGAGAGTATCGACGGCAAACCGTCCAGGGTACGGCTCCACTTGCACATAACCTGACTTAGTTTTCTGTTGACGCTCTCGGGTGAAAATACGATCTTTTTTATTTAATATATCCTGTCAAATCTGAATATATACTCTCTTTCGCAGAAATAGTGTGCATGCAGCTACGCTTTCTCGTCATCTCGTCACACAGCCATATAATTTTCGAAAACAAGAAGAGCTATCCTACATCTAACACTAATTTGTTTGCTTAGATCTTCTATGTTTGTTTTTCTAAATTCTATATTCAAATTGTAACTGATTATTGAAGAATATATACGATTCTCAGAGAAACAAAGATACCATTTTAACGTGTTTTTCTAAGTGATGCACAAGCGAATTGGCGTGAAGGCCGGCTGTGTGTCTCGCCTCTATAAATATACTTTTGCAAAAATCCTACAGAGCACGGTGCTATACAGAATCGTTACGGAAGATGACGTACTTTTAAGAGGGGACACTACGCTAGCAAATTGGTCACGGTAATAACAATTGAATATGACCGTTCCTCAGCAGAGGTACACACAGGATCCTGAGAAACAAGCGCCGCCAGTTAATTAGGGCTTCGTTGGCTCTAATCGCCTCAGAGTCCACAACCGTGTAGTTAAGACCCGTCGTCGGGGTGCTGAACAGTTGTTCCGCTGCTGCACGGCTGGACGGTCTGATTTAGCAGGAGAGGCTTGAACGCAAACGCTCGTAACAGAATCTTCTAAATCCGCTAGAGAAAAGTCCAACGTAGTGCAACTACCGAAGTGCCTTTTGGACTGCGTACATGCTGAAACAGTCCGCTAACCACGCAAAATAATGACGAAAATCGTATTTGCTGGCGAGACACTTTGCAGATGTCCGTTAACTTCAATTCATATCTGGAAGGTTTAAATGTCCGGTAACTATTACAGGCCTGTCTATGTTGTCTACACTAGTCTTATAGGAGCCACGAGTTGCAAGGGAATAATAGCAATTTTTTTGCCTGTATCTTGGCAATGCATGCCGACGGCACTTTTTGTTCAGAATAAATTACAAAATGTTCTCAGATAGTCGATCTGAGATTGGCGGGTACTAAATGAAGCAGACGATGCCGACTGAAGCCTGACTTCGCGTACGTCGGACGCACAACGCTCGCATATATTAGCGGATGTCAAAGGCTCTTCAAAGTTGGATATGAAAACATCTATGTTTTGTATTGGCAACCTGACAACAAAAATGTGCCAACAGGTATGTGCAATTAAAATTACTTAAAGCGGTTGTCGACATTTGTCTGCGGTTAGTTAAACAAAATTGGGCGAATGAAGTGTTGCAAGCTTAGGCTTAGAGGCCTACGTTTTCGTCAAACTATCGCTGCGGCATCTTTTGACAAATTAGCCGTATTTTGGGTAACCATTAAGCTCACTGCGCATGTGTTTGGCATTTTGTGCTGTAGACATACAATTTTGTGCCTAACGGAGTTAAGAATTGGTGATGTTATAGCAGCTGTACTGCTTCAAACGACAATCACAGAGCTTACATTGCCATTATAAAACTACATTTGAATGTTGCATTACACAGATATAGAAATTACCAACCTCTTAAACAAATAATGGCATGTTATGGTATAACCGACAGTGCCTGAAACCCGCTCGCGCTCGATCTTTAGAGCTTTGGCTGGAGGGTTCTGGGTTCTTCATATACGTTCTCTGAGATCAATGCAGACTGTCGTTACCGATCTATGATAAACGGTTGATGTTCTAATCAAATAATACAAGAAACTGTCGTCTTAATGCCCAACGTTGGCAGATCAATGTCGCGGTATTCTGTGCTCAACCTAGCGCGGCGCAAATACTGACAGAATGAATATCTGTGTTAATGGAGACCTCATAGCACATTCTTGCGTAGTAGACAGAGCGGTTTTTTTTCTGCCAAACGCGTGTGAGAGTGCATTTTGTCTCACTCTGTTTTAAACAAGATGTGTGCTGTCATAATAGTAAATAATAAAAACAACTTAACAAAACTCGGCTTGAGGTTGGGAACAAGACTAACGGAGAAACACCGGTGTCCGTGCGGAGCACAAGTGGACATTTGGGGAACCCACGGGCTATCCTGCAACAGAAGCGAAGGACGTCAAAGCCGTCACAGCGAGATTAACGAGATTACCGCCCGGGCCTTAAGATCAGATCTACTGCCATGCATTCGAGAGCCAACCGGCCTCCTGAGAAGCGACGGAAAGAGGCCTGACGGTCTGACCTTATCCCTTTTGAAAGGGGAAAGCCGCTTATTTGGAATGCTACAGTCACCGACACGCTCGGCCCCTTGAACATGGAGGCTAGCGCATGGGCCGCTGGCTCCGCAGCACGCAAGGCTGAACGTCTAAAGACCAACAAAAACGCCCAGCTCACCAACGAGTTCATTTTTGTGCCACTAGTATTGGAGACACTAGGGGGACCTGGCCCTAAGGCATGGTCGCTTTTACAGAAGATTGGCAAACGAATGAAACTCACGACGGGGGACAAAAGAGCTTTTGACTTTCTACTCCAGCGGCTATATCTGGCAGTTCAGCGCGGCAATGCGGCAGCAATTAAGGGCACAATGAGGGGCTGCCTCGAGGATAAGCTCGATTGGTAGCACCCCTCACAAGCCCAAGGGTAGTTAGTTATTCATATTCCAACTATAACCACAAAATGAAATAAAACTATTGATTACCTAACAAAATATTTTAACTCTAGAATAATGGTAAATAAATTTAAATAAAACGACTGCCATAATTTCATCACTTCCCCAATGGACTCGCTATGGTCTTATGGCGGAGAAAACACAGCTAACGCCTAAAAATCTGATAACATAAAGTAGAATAAAAATACTTTTTAAGCGAGTTATTTTTAATTTTAGACTATCATTCATCCAACATGGGTTTGGACTCGCTCTGAGGCATACCTTCAATACACCAAAGACCAGACATGTTGAGATATCTAGGATTTCCTCAACTTTCTCCAACCACTTATGGCTGCGAGTCAACGGCCCTGCTGCCATATGTTTTGTCATCCATGTTAAATAAAAGCCGATCTAAGAGAATTCGGTCAACAACAAGGGTTGAACGGGCGACACCGCAATAGATGGCAATTATGACTAGCGCACTAATCTTCTAGACCATGGGCCCACCACGCTGACAACCAGCTGAACCACCCTACCCTATTCAATATTCTAGTTAAGTGTCTAAAGTTATAATTTGTTATAGTTGCTTTTATACATATGTATATATGCCTATATATTTCCAATTAATTATGCAGATGATCATATTCCTATATTCACCGTTAGTGCAGATAAAGGCAGACGACAGAAATAACACTATTAAGGACGCTCCGCATACTTCTAAGGAAGGGATATTCCAGTAAAGCGGTGAGCTAGCACGCCAATATAGTATAAGCCTTCTATCGAAGCTTACACTGTTTACGTGCTTTTGCTGAAGGGCATTTATCAAAAACTTTTCTTGTTGTAATCACTGTTAAATGCTGGTGCATTCGTCGAGCCCTATCTCTATTTCGGCGTAGAAGTGAGTACAATTCGATTAAAAAAATTGTGTTAGCCGTACTTTTTACGATTGTTCTACTTACTGTTTACGGGAGCATATATATACTCATATGATACTGCCAATTTCAATAAAGTTACGTTTGCCGTTGTTCGACTCTACAGAAAAAAGTCTACTGCTTGCGAGAGGGCTATTTGTTATGTTTTCAGCGGAACGCTTGATCTGTGGCCAGTCGTTAGAAACGGGCCCACTAAGTGAATGGCCACAAATGCTAACACGTCCCCTTTCCCTCACACGACGGGCCGGACATAGAAACGATGTTGAAGCACAGACAAGGTAATTATTTATCTGTCTCCAATGGAATTGTATAGTGGTCGTACACGGACAGTCATGGCGCAAAGCGTGAGGAATGTTTCGTGTCCGTACTGAACAGGAAACCTAACTAGAAGGGAACGTGCGGAAAAGTCTCAGGGAAGGATCAGACTTCGAAACGAATGTGCGTGCTACGGACGGCGGGAAGGGGCAACTGCAATTTCTGTAGATGTGGGACTCCATTGGCAAAAACCCACAAGTAGTGTGTCGATGGCAGGGAGTTACACAACGCTCCTCTGAGCAACACGATCTTACCCACTCCTGAAGAAAGTTGAAGACTCTACACCTCTTAGAACTTTTAAGCCTTCGCTTTTGCGTGGAAACTAAGAACGATGTTTCATACTACTTAAAACCTACGACAAATAGTATATGTGTAGATTTTTGCCGAATTTCACAAATTTCATAAAACACAGTTTTTTTCCCTAACACCGCATTTACCAATGACGTCATATGTGCGAACAGACAAAGTGTGAAATAAAAGTGGCACACCAATAACGGTCATATTGGTCGGACCTGTAATTTGTTATGGGATGAGTCTACCGCACTAAGCTAACAAGATCAAACGGCAGTATAACTCGACGTAATTTGTTTATTTTAGTATCTTACTATAACTCTGAGGCGTAAACGTGTGCACTAACTTCATAAAAAGGCAGACGGCATTTAATGAACATATTGCATTTGCGTTATATGTAGGCAGAACCTGTGATGAAAACTTCCTCTTCCACTTGTGACCATTGAAAACGTTTTCCGATTTCTGTCATAAACGTGTCAGTAGTCTTTTCATGGGGCCCAGTAAATGCATTTCTATTTCGCAGTTACTATTGTTGTATGACGTACAAGCATAGCTTTAACGCCCTCATAATGAATATATAGTATATACATGTTTCGGAATATACTATCATTATTATGGGAAACATTCAGTTAGCTGGAAGAGCGGAGAAAATATTTATTCCGGTGAAAAACCCACGCCATTAGACGCAACACCCAAATTAGGAATTAGGGGCGACCTGTTTGGTCTTAACATTTTTTCCCTTAAATATCATCATTCTAAAGGTTGCTCATAAGTCTCTTAAGCTACGGTTTTCAGACCATTGAAAACCCGGAGTTTTAGTCGGTAACGGAGGTAGACTTGGGGTGAGTCCGCCATTGTTCGGCCCACATCCAAAGGTGGTGTTCATTTATGCGTAACGCATTTCTCCCCTCTTAAAAAAAAACATGCGGTAAGGTAAATGATTAACAAATCATCACAATGTTATATAAAATATAAATATATTCTGGATGTCCGAATAAGATAATTCTCAGACTCAGAAATATAGCCAAACTCGGTAAAAAAAATTGGTAATGATGAGGGCGGAATTGTTTCGTTTGGGAATGAGATGAAAATTTTTCTGAGTGTGAGAGATCGTTGTTACCAATCCATTGAAAACTAAGCGAGCTAGAACGGAAACAATTGTTTTTGAATTTCTCTCAAACGTATATCCAATCAACACGTTTAGCTTCGAAATCCAAAATACATCTTCTTAACTATCTCATCAGTTGGCGAATTCGACCAGATAGTTCTTTCAGGCAGAGCACGTCCATCGCCTGGGGTGTGGGTCACAAGTACCACGAACAAAGCTGCGTCTTTAGCACAATATGCATTTAATACGTTCTTTTAGAATGAATGATCTCAAGACCAAATTACGAACACCCATCACGCAAGAGAGCAAAACTGCTCGAGCAGAAAACTCAAATATATAGAAAATGCAAGCATTGCACGGACTGAAGATTCCTCCTGACAAGTAGAAACCTCACCTCAGCAGGATACCGCATTTACGTTCCCTGACAGTTGCGCCAGAGAGAAAACGTGTTAGGTCCGGGAACGAAGGCAGGGGTCTGCAAACAGGTTATCTCACCATGATAGATGATGTAAGGCGAGGTCGGTACGAGATAGCTTCTTTGTAGCCTTTCCCTCTACATCTACGCTACTCGTTGGCTTGGCTGATATACACGTCGTCTTTGCTTTTGTTGCATAATAATGCAGAGTAAACGCACCTAAAATGCTTAGAGAAAGTTCGATGTTTGGTGTGATCGGGAACGCTGACGTGGTAGGATAGACTTGTTGAAACCAATTCGTCTTCGATACTAAAACTTCAACAACGGAGCTCCTAATACTAACGATACACGGTGGTCTTACAATTTAAGTTACGTAAATTTGGACTTCCGGTCTTCAAAACACGCGGTGACCTTTAATCCGTGCTCGAAGCTACCACGTGTTTACAGCGCTCTCCGCCAACAAGCTGATTCAGAATTTGCCGACATCCGGATTGATATGGCTATACACCGTGTGCTTGGGTCGTCTTGCAGATGCCGTTTTAGCAAACGTTTTTAAAACGTTTGCAGGCAATAAATTTTCTACATACAAAACATATTAGTAATCAATCGTAAACGCATTTATGGCAAATAGTGCTCGAGATAATAAACAAAGACGCGGCAAGGTTATATATCCTCTTCATCAATCATTTTCCAGTGCTTATGCACATTCTAGTGAGGGGAACAAGTTATTCGTTGAGACTTTCACCGCGTTAAATTATGCAAATATGGTGCTGCCGGCCTTGGGAGTACCGCGTGTATGAACTTTTGAAGTATAAATACATATACCATACTACTAATACGAAAGCTTAATCTATAAAGCCTGTGATGCAATGCCGCTTTAGTATAAAATTAAAAAGGCAATCCTGCTGGAAAATATCTCAAAGAAATCTCTTTGACAATGCATTCTTATTATTGCATATAATTGTAAAAGCAGAACGGCCATCGTTCATATGTATGCATAAGATAATATAAAGGCACATTTTAACTCGCATATAGCAAGAATGCATTCAATGTAACACATTTTATGTGAGATCTAAGACAAACATTCTGTCCATAGTATAGGTGTCTGGTGCAGATTCTTGCGGCACTGCTATTGCGTGCTATTGATGAAGGGTTTCGGTGCAGTAAACATGCAGCGTTCATTGGAACTTTTTTGACGATTTTAAAGATCGACGCGGACCACGTATCTACAACACCTAAGGCAACAACTTCTCCGCAAACGGCGATGATCAGCTTGATCAAAGTTATCACAAAAGTTAAAGTGAATTGAGGAAAATATTACGCAGTGTCTATTGTCACATATAAATATGAGCAGTACGGTATTGTCACAGTGGGCCGCTTAGGCAAGCTTCTCTGGCAAGTGGCTACATTTTGCTTGATCTACGTGGTTAAATGGCCTTCATCCTTAAGACGAAGGAGTCATGCTAGCAGCTTCATATCATCTCCGCAAACGAAATTGTTGGCGGCTGGTTACACAACGTTCTAAATAACCACGTGTATGTTCAAGTATTTGCCTTATTAAGATCTAATTGTTGCTACTGAATAATTCAGCGTAAACTACTATCATATATATATATATATAAAGTGTATAAAGTAAACGCGTAGATCTGTGCTACGGCATATGTGATCAGATGTAGCGGTATGACTGACTAGATAATTGACAGTATTCGTCGAGTAAACATGTCATGGAATCGGCTGCCCCGTCAGACATGTAAGGGATAATATTGTCGTTCAGTCAGGTTTTTCATAAATAATTTGCTTTGTGCTAGCCCTGATGGCAGTACCGCCGTACACAATAATGCAAATTGTGTGCGCAGCGGTTTAGCGAATGCTTCGTGCACAACGGCGGCGGCGTTAGACGCAGTACCTAGCGAAAATCATGCAGAACACTATGTACGGCCCTATACCATTCATTGTAATTGTTGTTGGGCGACGGCACTGTGTGTATATATAATATATAAATATATATATATATATAATATATGTATATATATATATATATATATATATATGTATATATATATAATATATATATATATATCTATATATATACTATATATTATCTAATAATTAATATATATATACTATAATATATATATATGTATAATATATGTATACACATAATATATAAGAAGAGAGATTTGTCAATTAAACGCAACCGGTCATCACACGTCCAAGTCTGACCAGTCAATTGCACACAATTGATATTCCTATGTCCGCCTAGGTCTGCTCATTTCAATTAGGGATGTGGCAATGGCTTGAATACACCTAATTTGATTGCAGTTCAATTCTAGCACGGGCTGCCAGTCGCTCTCAGTCGCTGTGGTCCAGCTTCCACTTGAGCTGAGCAGGCCTGGAGCAGGCCTGCTGCAACTTGCCAAGACACTTCGACTCGTTACGCGTCTACGTATCTAACGTACGGTGCATTGCGCGCCTCATACGGCAGTCGTTTGGGGCTGCCGACCGCGGCTTCCGCAATCCGCCCTGAGCACCAGGAGCTGTCCGAACGACATTCGATCCATTCACGTTCCGATCGCACGTCAACACAAAGACACACAGCGGAACACTGTGTGTCTTTGCACTGGCATCAGCGGGGTAGTATGCATACATACTGGCAGCCAGCCCCTGTGCGCCGTAGGGGCGAGAAGCGTCGAGTGAGTGGTCATCGATTCGACCCCACACCCCCGACTCACGGGTCATCGGCCCGTGTCGAGCTGGTTATGCAGTCCGTCCGACATTGAGAAGGCGGCGGCAGCAGCAGCAGCAGCGGGCGGTGGAGTACGACGTGCTTGCGGAAATCTGCCTGTTTAATACGACGACGACGACGGTTGGTTAGGTTGAGTCGGTCGGTTGGGCAGGTGATCGAAATGCATGTGGCACCTGTCGCACGTGGGAGGGAGTCGGTTGCTGCACGTGCATATTGCAGCACATGGCAAACATGAAGCTATGAGCGTTAAGTCAGTCAGAACGTAAACCATCGGCTGGCGTGACAGCCGTAATGTCAACGGGGGGCGACATGACGCACGTGTCACAGGCACGCGTTGACTTTGCAAAGCGCAACGGAGATGAAGCTTGAAGCATTGTAAAGAGGGCGGCCAAAGGCAGTGCAGAAAAATGCTGCCGAGTGTTAGGTACCGCGCAGTGCAATGCGTCGGTTGAGGTCAAACGCAAGCATCTGTTGTGCGCAGGCGACGACTTGGAGACGGGAACGTGTCACTATTTTGTATCCTGAAGATACACATACCAACTTGTAAGCGCTCCCTCTTATGATTTGCAGAGCTGAGTTGAAGTTTTTTTTTTAATTCGAATTTAAGAAGACAAACGTCTGTATAATAATAAAAGAAGAATAAAAAATAATATTACGTCTTACATATTTAAACCCTCTCTCTAAAGGTCGGTTTGCGTAAGCCTCATAAATAGTGTTAACCACACGGCCGAGGCGCTCTTTGGACCTTTGTGCCTCACGTTATTGCCGATTCAAGCTCGACCAGTAACGCAGCGCCATTTTTGCGCAGTTCTGGCAATATCCCACATAGATACGCGCATCCACACATATATATATATATATATATATATATATACTCGTACATAGCAATATATTGATACTAACAATACAATACGCTTGCGCTCTGCACCAGCTCTCAAAGTCAGGTCGCCACAGCGGAGGTGGTCATATCAATAGAGGTAGCCGCCCAAGCAGCCTCATAATGTATCATGCGTTCACTGGGCGCGCACGCTATCTGTCCTGATGAAACTGCAGCTCTAACGGTGGCCGGCATGCGGCGCTAGGCGTTCGAATAAAAAAACACGTAGTGCCAGAACTGTGGATTGCTGCGATGAAGTGGCAGCGCGATGACTGTGGAGGCGGTGCAAAGTGGGTATAGGTATATACTAGCCAGCCTATTCAGACTTGGAGAAGTCTGGCCCGACTCTGTTCGTCTAGTGTACCTTAGTGTCTAGCCTATGTATCCATCCACGTGTTTATTCCCGTCCTGCCGTGGTGATGCGATAACTCCGCTCACTTAGGCAGCCATTGCATTGATTATCAGCAGCCCTTCTACCCAAGCTACGAAGGCAAGCCTTCATCGAGTGCGCCCGACTAAGTAGCAGACTATACTACTAGCCCCACGGACGCTTCGCCCGCTTTACCCCACCACCCCCCTTCCCCCCCTCCCCCCGCCCCCCTGAAGATAACTAAGCCATCTTTGCAAACGTCGCGCGGCGGCCACTCGGGAGTAGAAGTTTTTCTCCCTTCCCCATACTCTGCCATTATCACACCAGCTACCACGGGGACCACCCGCGTATCGTCGTAGAGTACAGGGGGACGAACCGAGTCGGGCCGGGACGGATTGCCCCCTGGCGAAGATCGTCTGCAGCCGCTGTGCGAACACCTTTCTCACAGAATAGTCAGCCGGCTGTCTCCTGCCGATTACAAGCCTAGTCGTGTGTGGCGTGTGTATCGCTGTGGTTGTCGAATAATAATAATAATGATAATAATAATAATACTCCTCTACGGCCAGCCCGATTCAGTTGCGTACGGGGAAACCACAACCACCCAAGCGTCCGTAGATATAATATGTATGTATGTGTATATATATATATATATATGGTAGATGCCGGCACACGGATTATCAGGTTACCTTGGCCAGTCTACCGTAGCCTTTTCTCACCTCTAGTTGCCATTCTGGTCCGGGTAGGATCATTTATATCGTTCAAGCGTCTTATAGCAGACAGTGCTGGAAGAAGCCACCGACAGGAACAGCTGCACCAGTAATCGGGTTTGGTATCGTAGACAAAAAAGAGACTTTGCTAAATCTGCCATGACACTTTCACACATACATATTTTGCCTTCCAACGATTTGCATTGAAGGGTCGCATTTAGCTTGACACCGTGGACGCACGTAACTAAACTTAGATCTGGGGCCGTCGTTGGTGTATAACCGATGTTAAGACTTAAACGCTAGACCGAATTGTTGTTTAGTCGGAACCTCCCTCTCTCACCGTCTCGCGTATTCTCTACGGGCAGGGCTAAACAAGAGTGTCCCCTCCTGATTACTCTATTCAGTAGTGTACGCAAAATTACTCCGTTACGAAAGGCATGGATGCCTGGGCTCGCAAGTGTAACGCCGGCACGGAGCTTAACATCTTTGATGACATTTTTCTAGCATATCGCCGAGCTACCTTCTTTTGTATCCTCAGAACCGTGCAGGACCTCTGCTCCGAAAAGTGGATTTCGGTCAAAACGCCGAATTTTCGACAAGTCGTTATGTCTGCGCAGCTAAAACTGCGTCACATTTCTATCTGATTGCATTTTTCAGAGCCGTAAATACAGAGCTTAATGATCAGTGGACGCTAACAGAGGTGGCACCGCCTTAGAAGCTCTACAGGCCTAACTAGCAATATGACGTAACTAATGCTACGACCGCCTCTCCCAAGACGCAATGTTAAAATCGACCACATTTGTAGGCTGAGACAACTCAGTATTCCTATTTTCCCCCCTATATTTCCAAGACTGTGCCAGCTCCTGGATTCAGCACACTTGCCGCAACGGCACTGCTAAGGCTATGCGCATTTTGCTATAATTGACCCACACTTGCATATAACGCGCTCTAGCGGCGAGTTCTGGTTACGAAACGTTTGGAGAGGGATGGGTAGTTCCCCCTAGACGATGGCTGCCAAGAACTTTTTGGCATTGTCTATATGATGTACGCCATTTGTAATGACTTAATGGTTAAATTTAAGAGTTCTTTTCGAGATTTCCAGTCGCATATGTTCCTTCAGCTCGCCGATGGTAACAGGCATACTGACTAACACTTTGTTCTCAAAAAAAGTGCAGAGGCGTGGGGTGGCACGAACGAGATGGCCACGGATGATCTGCCTTCTGGAAGATTACGCACTCACTAATCTTATTTTCAACAAAAACTTTCATAATACACCTCAATGAGTTGTACTCTTGGAGATGTATTTACGTGGAATGGTAGAAAACGGCAACACTTACAAACAACTGCGCCGTCATTTCATATGGCAGCAAACTTTAACACATTTTTACACGACACTTGCCGCACTGAATATAATACAACTAGCGACTCGCTTCCCGTTGTAGCGATGTTAGGTTTGGGTTGGGCAAGCCCTCGCCGTCAAAGTAAGTTAAGAACCATTTAGACAGCATCTGCAGTCAGCTCCTTTCTGTGGTTAGCTTTGTTTTGCGTCCGCATGTCTAATTCGGTATCAAGTCTACAGCGTCTCTTTTATGTCAAGTATTTAGACGACGTTGTGTCGGGGGTCCCGCGAATATTTTGGCAAGGGATCTGCTGACTATAATGGACTTTGGACCAGGAGTGCTGACATTCAAGCGACGCTAAGTACCAGGTGCCCCTTAAGGTAAAGTGCAAGCTATTTAAGTAACCACGGGTGGACTTTCGTGGATATCAACTCCGGCTATCCTGGTGCAATTTTTGAAAAAAATCTGCGCGCTCTTAGTGCCACACAAGAACTTTGCAGCCGCAGGTGTCTTTGTGTCTCCTGAAGAGATTAGTTCTAAACACAGAGATCAGTTCCCCAGATTTGTCTACGTGCTATGAACATATCAGAAACGGTGATCTGAAAATTAAAGGGGACGCGGATCTAGCTGCAATGTGCTATAACTACACTATCAGGAGTGACCTCGATTCCCGTCCCCTGAAAGAGCACATTTTATTGACGCCTATATAACTAAAACGTCAACGGAGATTGTAAATAACCATGTATCCGTCCTGTGTTCTGCGAAACGAGGGACGAAGCTGAGCTGACAAGCCAGGCAATTGATATGCCCTGGACCCTGGGAGCAACACCCTGCGCAGCATATGCGTGACGGCTACAGGTGTCTAACGACCGCTCGCATTATCTTAGATGTTGCCTAATCTCCGACAGATATGGCGGTATTCATAGCTGCCCGTGACACCTTCAGCAGTGGTTTCCTAAGGGCACTTCCTTTACCGCAGCTGGGCACCTTGCTGGACAACACCTTTTTTCTGCACGGTGACCACCCTGAGGATAGGCGCTCCATATCAGTGGATAAGGACGAACTGCACCCTTTTAGCTGCACTAAGGGTCCTGGTAAGACTCCCAGACACACGGGGATCAACGCGAGCCTAAAGAAGGCTCTTTGTAGAGCCGACATAATAAGCACAGATAACCCGACGGCCTCACCATCCCATTAAGGGCAAATGCCTAGTATCATGTACAATGGCTCCGTCATACCTGATGCACAGCGCCACCAGATCAGGGTGGGTTGCTGAACATGTTCAGATCGCAAAATAACGCAAATACTCTGACTTGGAGAAAAGATACTACTTCGTACCCATTTGTATGGAATGGATGAGCCCGCTCAGCAAGAGCACAAGTATATTGCTCAAAGATATAGGTATAAAATGAGTGCTAATACGCACGGCCAGCGCGATGGCGAGTTTCTGCGTCAACAGTTCCTGCTTGCAATGTGTAGGGGAAACATCGCCGCTAGCATCGGCTCTATGGATTGAGGAGCGGGAGTGAGCCTAGGCGAGTACACATTTGGGTCCTACAATTGTTAAAAATATCATTAATTATAGAAATGCATAAACATAACTTACAACAAATATATAAAATATTAGTACAAGTAACGTAGCTGCCCACTTCTCGTGGAAGCAATTTTAAGTCGACTTTTTAGTTGACGCTCGTGGTTTATTTCCCTGGCCGTAATCGTCTTCTCGATTTAGCCAATAATCACAATGCAAATGACAATTACCACCAGTAGTAACCATGCTAAACAGATGCAGTTTTAGCAATATTTCTATTTACAGTGATACAAATGTTTAATGCCAATTATAGAAACAATGTTTACGAGATCCGCCGGTCGGCTCGACTTTGCCATACACGCATCCCTTAAATGTTAATTTTTAGATCGTAAGGGTTTTGTCATTAAATAAGTATTTTAGACTTTCGGACAGAAAAACACATCAATACATCGTATTGATGTGTTTTTCTGTCCTCTAAGGTGGCTTGGGAGGGTCCTGCTGAGACCTCTAGCGGCCGTGCTACTTTCAATGACAACTATTCCAAAAGCACTACTGTGTTCGATAGTGTAGCTCTGCACCCGACGAGTTTTCAACGCAATCTCTACTCGCTACATTTCAAAACTGTTCTTCCGATATCTTCCCAAGTCCATATGAATCGAATGAGAACCTTCACTCAATATGGCACTCTTTCATCGACGTTTCAGCGCAGCGTGACTTACCCAGTACCCACAACTTTCCCACAGCTTCATACCATACTGCACCGGACCGGCATCAGGTATTCATTCCTGCAGCTTCATACTTCTGCGCACTGTGCGCAGTGCCACCGTGCTACATGTGCATTCAGTGGCCACATTTCGTGGCGCGCTGTTGCAATGATTCGATCTTGCCGCGACAACTTTATTTTGCGTCCCCACTGATATGCCTTCTCAAACAGACTTACTTTTCTACGGTACTACGCTACTCATCGTTCGCATTCCTAGATTTGCGCTTCCAAAAGCACTTTGCATCATTGTCCTTTGAGCGTCCCTTACCGATCGTTCCTATCAAACTGACCGCTACTCACTTTAGTGTTTGCCGCCGATGAGATTTCGCATCAGGCGTCCACATCTGCCCATTTCGTTCGAAACGGACTGTCATTTGCTGTCGTAGTTTCGCGCCCGACGACTTGGCTACCTAGATTATCCTTACCCGGAATACTACAACGGTTTGAGATTTTTTCTGGGGTGTGATTGATTCTCTCTCTCTCTCGCCTCGTACAAATATCTAAATCACGGTTATCGCTGTTCTGTTCCATTGTTCGCCATGGCTGCGCCGCCTCTGTGTAAACGTGAAACGGAACGACATTTTCAGCATATTTTTCAAAAGAAACCAATGTACCTCGCGGTTGAGCTTCATCATGACGTTGATTCACCCGGTCCTTTCGACGCTCTGCATTCGTGAAGGGATCGTCGATCTTTGTTACGACCAAATACACACGTACACCTTTGATTACTTATCCAAATGTCATTTACGACTTTACTTCTTGGCAAATGTTCTAGATTTTGATTCATAGTTTAGCTGTACCCTTGGTACTGGTTAAGTGCCCGAACAACTGTGGCTGCCGCAGTATGCAAAAATGCGTAGATAGATGAAGAGAAATATTCCGGCTGTCGTTCCTTCTACAGCTATCTGTCAGTTGATAGCTGCGCACTTATAACGCACTCCTTCGCATCGGTTGGCAATAACGTACCGCCACCGCGGCCACCATCACTTAGCCAGCTTACTGCCAAAAAATACGCAATCTTAATTGCAGGGAACTTGTAGTCAAGCTTTAATCTCGCCCGCCGCCAGTCCCTTTTCGAATCGGTCGGTCTGTCGGATGAGAGACCTACGTCTTTAAAGCTCCGAACACGACGCTAGATCTCGTCTTTCTCTAAATTGTCCTCTAATCCACCGACGAACAACCGTGGCGTCTAGCGAAGAGTCACAGACGCGGCTGCTCGCACCCCACTTCATAAAGACAAGTGATTAGGGCAACGTTGAATGGCCAACCTCACCGAAAATCCTCTCCATTTGCCAGCTTTGTCTGACCTATTCACTGGAACCCGCTATGCACGACAATGGCTCCCCGTCGAAAATTAGACTTAGGAGGCAGAACTACTAGAACCAACTAAATGAAAAACTCGCTTTGATAGAAGAGGAGGCAGGAGCTATGTATACGGCCAACTACTGTCGGAAGTACTCAATGTCTGTCGGTAGGTGCGACGAGAGATCCCAGAGAGACGCCACGGCCTGCCCACCTAGATATCTTCTAGTGGCTGACAACCTCCTGTCTTGGCCACGGCGTTATATTGTACAGTGTAATCCCTGTTGACACATCGTCATGGTTAAGGAGCAGTCGCACACACACAGGAACAAAGGTTCTACATTGAGACCCTGAGCGGCAGCAGAGGCGGCGGGGGAGGATGTGGCCGAGATGCGGATGATACAAACACTATTACAGGAACGCAACACGTGCGGCTTAACCACATGCGAATTGTAGAACATAGCCTCTAAAGCTCGGAACCTATGCTTAAAGTGATAAACTACATTACGGTTTTAATTAACTCAAATAGAGTAATATATGTTGTCTTTCCTTTTTTCAGCTGAGCAAAAGCTTGCCTGGCATATTACAAAAATAATATGCACATACTCATGCATATATATATGTATATATGTAAATATGTATATATATATATATATATATATATATGCTCTTTAGTGGCCAAAATAGTCGCTTAGGCCTATCAAGTCAAAATGCTCGCAGCTCTACGGCAGGTTATTGCAAAGATCAAACATAGCTTAATATTGCGAGTGAGGGAGCTGAGCCGGCGAATATGTTGCTCATCACATTGATTTAAATAGCGCCTGTAGTGGACACAACACTTGTGCACCAAACTCAGTGCGTAGTTGTGCTAAGGATAATCGGGGTACACTAAACGATCAGCCTTTCTGCTGCACCGGCTATCGCCGGTAAAACTGCTCATGCAAGAGATTAAAGCAAATGAACACAACGCCCGTATGTATCCGTGGCGATTTACCGCAAGTTGGCTAATTTTTCGTGTGCTATTCTGCCGCCTCTAACTTATAGCCCTAACCTTGCTTCTTTAGAGTATCACACTCTTTGCTTTGGCGGTGGCATAAGAGCTGATGATGATGGCAGAACTGTTTTTAGACTAGAGGCTTAATCGGTTGAAGGCTAACGAAAAATCTTTAAATAATTAAAACACAAAAAGGGAGCCGCAAGGAGAGGCGGTTAATGCGAGCTAACAAGCCAACTAGCTTGTTTAAGATCTGCGATACAGCCGAGAGCAGTAATCTGTTCCACATGCTTACGTTTTGCTGCTAAAACAAAAGCAAAGGATTCTGGGTGACAATCACCTCGTTCGCTTTAGCAGTCTACTAGAGTCAGGAGACTCACTACGACACCGCGCAAGGAATAAACATTGGACATGTTGACCAGAATCCTGTCCGAAGAAGTCCTAATGTGGACCCAAACTAGTGTGCCAGAATAGTTCAAAGCCATTTGCACAATAGAGTAAAAAACCTGTGTTTTAGTGGGTAAGGCGACGAGACAATTTTGAAAGCAGTTTTGTCGACCAAAGTTTTGTGCTTTTTTAAAGGACTCAGTGGAAAAGTCTACTACTCTTGGCGGATGTGTTTCCCGGGAGACTAGGGGATGCGTGAGCAAATAAAGAGGGCGGTTTCTGCCCGTTTTAATACGCAGTAGATTCCATCAGTTTCTTGATGATATCCTATAAGACAGAAGCTCTTGTGTTCCTCTAAAGCTCAAGTTGGTAAGCGTGCTGCTCCGCCCATGCCGGACACCCCAACAGGGTGTGTTCCGGGGTGTCAACTGGTCTTTCGCCGCACTTGGACGCACGTGGTGCTAAGGGACTTCCCCTGTGGGAACTTGGGTGGTGTAGAATGTTAGTTCTTCTCCCGCTTCGTTGAGCCAGCTTCTGATATTTAAGATCAGGGCGCGGAGGCTGGCACCTGGAGCACCCTGTTGTGAACCGTCCTACTCCTCTTGTTAGAGGTTCTTCTGCGCTGACGTTGCTCGACTTATTTGGGGTCGGGAATATTCGTTAAGCGGCGGCGCTCTGCTGTCTTTAGATCCCACGGGACCGTTTCTGCATTCACGAGGGCCTTCCCATTCAGGAGCGCGCCTTCAGGTGCGGATGAAGAGGCGTTGCTCCCAGGCTCACTTCTTCCTCAGGTGATCGAGCTCCGCCGTCCACCAGTGTTTTGACGTGTGGCGACTCCTCGTACTCGTCACGGGAATTTAATGCACCACGCGAGATATATGTCCGTACGAGCCTGTATCAAGCGTTTATTCACCGCCAAATCAGTAGAAACCAATTGCCTGCGGCTAGGTTGCGGTAGGTCTAGGCGCTCTTGCTCACTGGCCGAGTCGCAGTCGACCCGGTGAACCTTATCTTAGCAGACAAGAAACTTA
This sequence comes from Dermanyssus gallinae, assembly GCA_003439945.1. Classification (NCBI taxonomy): domain Eukaryota; kingdom Metazoa; phylum Arthropoda; class Arachnida; order Mesostigmata; family Dermanyssidae; genus Dermanyssus; species Dermanyssus gallinae. The sequence continues at coordinate 214,442 of QVRM01006742.1, forward strand.
AAATAGTCGAGCATGCTCGGTATTTGGAAGTCTACCTGGACAAAAGGTTCAGAGAAAGTGAACACTTTAAGATTGCCACGACAAAGGCAATGAAGGCAGCAAACGAGATTGCAAAGACCAAACCGAACATCCAGGAAACCAAGCGAGCGGATCGGAGGAGACTTGTGATGTCAGTGGCCGGATCGATAGCCCTCTTCTGTTGTTCTGTCTGGTTTGCACAACAGCCACAGCGAGAGCTAAAAACCCGCTAAGTAAAATTCACGGCTTTGAAGTAATGCCAAAGTAATACCGAGCCTGGAGGGGTGGGGAGGAATCCGGGTTTAGTGGGTTTGCGAGTCTCACACTAGTCACGCAGGCTGCTAGTGGCGCATGTGCATCATGCATTCCTGAAACCTCTCAAAACAAAAAACAAAAGAGCAATCTGAACACGCGTATTTGTATATTACATGAGCTTTCATATATATATATATATCAAGGAGCTCATTTTAATTTTCGGGCACAAATACTAATCAGAAAGTACATAACATTTCTGTTTTCCTTTTCCGTCATAAAAATCAAGAGATCTATCAAAACGTTAATATTTGAGATTACGCAATTCACAATGATGCACGTAGACCACTGTAATAATGCAGCACTTTCGAACCGGAAAAGTTTCACAAAATGTGTTAAAACAAGGCTGAGGCCCACTGGACCTTAGAACGAATTCTTTGGAACCTTCTAAGTAGAGAAGACATCCGAAAGAGCTCTTCTCTAGCCGTCTCAAGTACTTGCCTAAGATACAGCTCTGGGTAGGAGAGTCACACACACACATACAACAAGGAGAGTCCGACTGCAGTTGGCCGGAATGGACTTAACTAAGCAGGCTGTACTAAGATGAGCTAATCGCAACACACTAAGTGCTTGGCTACTGCACGCAGTTACGCCGTTAAGCTCCCTAGACATACCTCGCTTTGTTCATGTTGCATAACAAACTATTTGCTAAAATACTGCTACGGGTGTGGCTAGGACAGGTTTGCGTTTCAGAATACGCGCATATACGTCGCTTATCGTACAGTTAGGAATGTGCACGGCGAAATTTAAGACATCTTAAATCACACATAACCTATGTTAGAGAAACACTGCTCTAACGTGATGACATGTGCCAACGAGAACCGCGTCGAGCATCCATAAAGACGCCGGCCTAGTATGCCTATGCGATGGGGCACCACGGGGTCTGGTTTACCGAAGGACTTTGGCCCTTTGCTGTTTGTCACTTGGATAGAGCTAGAAGGCATATATGTATATATATATATATATATATATATATATATATATATATATAGTTATATGTACCAGACGGCTGGAAGACGGGTCGCGTATAAGCGCTAGATCCAGCCGCTGGATATGAGGTATTGGCCAACGACGTCGCCTTCCAGCACCCAGCACACCAGCGGAGAAGGTCGCATAAAGAAGGCACGGAAGTCGGCCCTTGCCGCAGTAGCATAGGGCCTTATCGGTCGTCGCAGACGACAGACAGGTTTTGTCCGCTAGACACAGTTGTGCGCGGATCCACTACCACTGCCACCACCATCGACCAGCTGTGTCCTAGTATTTTCCACATGGTCGCTTGTCGTTGGCAGCAGCAGCAGCAGCAGCAACGTTAGACGGCTGAACGGCCCGGTATGCAAACCTATACGGCTTTCGGTTCGTGCTCGGCGGTCACGATAGGGAATAAAGGATGTGTGCAGCGCACTGATGACCCACAACCGCCAAACGAAAACAGACACGGGCCGGTTTTTGGGTCGGTGTAGCCGAATGGCACGCCATGTGAGCGATGATTCGACGCACTATTCAATGTGATTCTTAGAAATTGTATCCAACAAGACATAACATGCGTACCTCGTTTCAGCCTCACTGGCGGCTCTTTCTTAGTAATAGATAGATCTAACAGCTGCCTCACATAACGAGAGAAAATGCTCTCTCTCTGCTGGGTAGTTTTGTGGGATTAGTTGTGCACGTGCCATCAAAGTAATATACCCCACACATGGATACATGAAGGTGGAACAAGTTTCGAAACACTCTATGCAGCTCTATACACGTGCGACAGATTGTGGTGCCAAAAATTGAGTGATTTCTGAACACAGACAGTGTTGTGATCGGTGTGGAGTGTCTACAAAGCTCGTTCAGACTCACAGCTATCGCAACTGTCATCCCGCAAGGTTTGCTGCAAAATTTGTCTACAGGCGAACATGTGAAGAGAATCACAGGTGCACTACAATTTGGCAACGTCATTAAAAACGGCAGCATCACAAGAACGACAGCGCCGAGAAGCCAGGCTATAGGAGATATGAAGAGGGCGACGGAGAATGACCTGACTGTTGAAGAGAGCAAATGTGACGATGATTTGTCTAAAACAATTTGCTGTACGTCTCACAGTACTGGCGATGACGTAGGATGAAGCCACGGGCTGCCAACTCGGCAAGACAAGGCGTGAAAACAGTAGCACAGAAAGTGGGGAGCCAAAAAGACTGCGTCTACAGTCATTCGGGGTCCACAAAAGGCTGTTCCTATGGAGGTCTAGCCGAAACTACTTTGCCACTGGCAGATAATATGTTTTTAAAATAGTCGTATAGCTCGGTGAGTCCTTTCTGGTTCCCGAATTTCAATTCATGGACATTTGCAATTCGTCTGAAAGACCCCGGTCCGCCGTTAACAGCAAACCCAGAGTTCACCGATAATGATGCTTTGGGTTGCCTCAATTGTCAAGGTGTCTACGCGGTTAAACGGAAAAATTCAGCCAGAGTCCGACTTTGTGTTGACACTTTGCCTGTCTAGAAAATACGCCTGGTCGGTGAGACATTTAGGATGACATTGTGCGCAAGGTCCCCACTGCAGGGCTTACGATGTCATAAGTATGGACACAGAGGCTCAGAGTGTCTAAAACGAAATGATCCCGCCTGTAGGAAATGTTTATCCGGGACCAGATATGTGTGAATGCCAAAAGAAGGTTCAATGCGTCAACTGCGGAAGTGTCCACGCATCCAATGATAACAGTTGCAGATTTAGGAAAGTATACAGAGCAGCCGAGCGAGTCAAGCTTACCGCGAAATTCTCTGCGCGTTCTCTAGCCTCAGTAGGTTTGCCACCGCTGACAAAAGAGCTATAAAATGTCAGCTCTAGGTCCGTCGAAAGGTAGTATTCTTACACGGATGTCATTCAACCAGCCACACAATACCTTAGGCAGGTATTGATGTCGAGAAGCTGCTTTAAAATTTCCATCCGCCTATGACGCCGAAAAAACGGCTGCCTAAACAAAAACAAAAATCCGAGCTTACGAAAGATGCCTGAAATTGCAGGAAAAAATTATAATGAAACTATAAAATAGCTCTTTGCATAATATCACAGCTGTCTTAAGCATATGGAAGAAGATAAGGCCCATGGTATCAGCATGGCTAAAGAACCTTATCTTAATGTGAGATTGGCATTCGAGACGATACTGAAGATCCACAGCTCTTAGCACTTCTGAGAGCTGCTGATCGCAGTCCTACTCAAACAAAGGCCTTAGAATGCGAACCAGCAGTCGCAGAAAATTCGAGAATCCACCGATGACAACCCAAAAAAGGGTCTCTCTCTCTCAGACCCCACATGTTTGCACCCATCGGAGTTGTCGTGTAAAAGGACCTTTAGTGGACTGAATACCTACATTACTCGCCTGCACTCCCCGGTAGCACTGTTATACCTTCACCACAGCACTGCCGAGTGTGAATGGGTTGCAGGACACGCAGATTCGAAAAAGCGAAAACAAAGTATCTCAAGCTGTCATGGAGCTACCACTTTGTGCTTATTGCTTTAGAGACACTAGTCCTAAAAGTGCCGACTTCGCGACGTATTTTGAGGTATGCCGCAACACATACAGATGTTGCGGGCGGGTGACGCCAAGCAGTGTTTCGAATACATATGATGTCATTGGCTGTCTGTGGTGGAAAATTGGCTTCTAGTCTGGATGCTATGGGCTTACACGAAATTAACCGGTACAGTAAAAAGTTACTTCATCGCAATTATATAACGTAAGCACTAATAACAAACGATTATTAACAATCATCATCATAAACATCATTATTACTTAAGTATTGCTTGGACGTGAAATTGTACGCTTTGTAACGTCTAAAGTCTGCAAGAACTTTTGCGATTCGTTGTTCGAACCTAATCAGTGTACGAACTGGTATATTCCATCATAACTATTTCATTTCAAATACTCGAGAACAATCGTTTTTATTGTTAATCTCTTCTATTAAATTATATGCGTCCAAATATCGAAGTATCTTTAACAACATACAGATTTGCAACTTTATTTGAGGACGTTTGTAAGACATGGTTGCCATTACGTAGATATCTAGACGCAGATTTTCGATACTCGCAGGGCTTAACTGGCACCTGTTAGCGCTAGTGGGCTCCTATATACCTACATATAAAGAAAACGTACATGAGTACCGTGTAAGCCGAGAACTAGCTTAGAAGGTGATCTCTTGCACTCACGATATTCCATTTGTGCCTGTATTCGGCGTATGCGTACTACAAATACAGAGCTCTGTGTGGGTAGAAATACCGTTATGCCAGGCCCCTTTTATACTTGAGAATTGTTCGCTAAAACGCAAAGTTCTCTAAAACTCACCCCTGTTAACTGTAAATCTCCTTGCAGCAATGAGTGGAACGAAACGTGAGTTCAGTAAACCTGCTAAGTGAGAGGTTAATTTAGTCTATCCTGTGATACAACTAATAACACGTAGTAACGCGGCGCTCGAAGCGATCTATTACACTCCCGGGTCGACGGCATTCTGTCTTCTCTCATGACCTCTGATGGCAGTAGTAACGCTCCGTCTGTAGTTTTTGTTTTCTTTTTTTGTTTCGTTTCAATTCGGTATCATCCATCGGCAAAGTTCTAGGACTAATTATTTATGCACGTACATTCGCTTAAAGACGTCGTCATCGCCTCGTTCACATTCATTTGCTTAGTTTGGGCTGCTCAAACTCTCGGCGAATTCTGGAGATCTTCTCACGCAAGGCATGACTAACGGTTGCGTGTGGAAAACGACTGTAAAGATCACGGCCGATCGGTCGTACTATGCAAAACGGCTCTCCGAGAGCACCCGACACAGAAAGCTGCTCAAAACGTAGTGCGCTCAGGCAGAAACTAAACGATTGCAGTCCAATTACACTTAAACGTTTCCTAAATTGAGCTAGGTAGCAACATACGACCAAATGTAAGCACATCACACACTTCCCTCGCTCATGTGTTCGATGTGCCGTTTCATGAAGCATGAAAGGTACACCCATGCAAGATCTTACTCTCGAGAGGCTCGAATATTGCAAATGTCGTTGCATACATTAAGAGCTTCCACGCACGGCGCCCGTCGTCAGATATCAGCACTACATCAAATCGTGTATGAACACTGAATGAACACATACATTTCGAAATAAGTTAGAGCATTCCTTGAGCATCGGAACGTATTGCAGACTTATGAATTCTAGCAAAATGATCTATTACGTTCTGCAAACGTGAATGAGATCACGATTACCGATCAACCTACAAGCGGATACGCGCTTAGTGACGCTTTAAGTCAAGGACAATTACGCTCCAATAAATGGTCGCGCGAGTCTTAGATCAACATAAACAGTGCAATGAGCATTTTAGTACGAAAATGTTTGACACGTTCTCACATGTCCGCCACGGAGAGAACACGACTATAGTTGATCAACGCCTTTACACATTTGTGACATCCTGAGCCACATACATTCTACCATGTCGAAAGGAGTCGGCAGGTCTGTGTATTTTGTTCATAAAGGCCGCAAAGCTAACTGTTCGTTTGCCCAGTCACGAAACACTTACTGTTTTTAAAATCTTTTTATATAAAGCCTGTATCGATCAAGCCAAAGCCTCAGTGGTCGGTTTCGGTTCACTTAGAGATGGTCACGTCGCGACCCAAGCAGAACAAAATGAACAAATACGTCGAACTGACATGAGCCCATAACTTTAGCCCAGTGGCCTTCGAGACCTTGGGACCATCGGGCCCCCTGACTGAGAGCCTACTTACTAGATTGGGCAAGGGTATAAGAGAGCCGCACAATTTTTACGCCAGAGAGTTTCCATTGACGTCCAGCGAGGCAACGCGATCTCCATTTTGGGATCGCTTGCCGAATGGTGCAGGCTAGGGCTGTTCTAGGCTGAAAGGTAACACGTTTACTTACACAGGATTGTAATATAAATTGATGAATAAAAAACATCAATTAAACGTTTAATTATAATGCTATTTTTACTTTTAAACGATGACCGTAAGTTTAACGAGTTGAAATCAAAGGTCTGGCCTTCACTCTTTACAGCGTCGCGTTTTACTTTATTCTCCGGCAGCTAGTTATTCAAAGACGCGTCCTTAGCTGTGCTGAACAAATGGGAAAGCATTAAGCGCGGAGAATTGCATCCCATCAATCAGAGAAACTTCAACGCATATCAGTACGCGCTCAATGCACGGAAGTGTCATACTCGACGTTGCCTTGTGAAGAAAAAAGAATAATTTTCATAGTGATTCACTGATTTTCACATAATCGAACTATGCCAAGTGTAATACAATTGATTGGGACAGTAGCGCTTAGCTAATCTTATTCACCGCTGTATCAATAAAATAAACTGCGTATTAGGATATAATTCAATTATATTTAATTCACTCAGATTGAGTATAATATACAAATCAAGATGTTTCTTCATAATACTCTATCTTTTTTACGCTTTTGGCGAAAGAAGTAGTGCAACGATGTTTTGTTCAGCGCTGTGCATTTCACTGCATGGTACTTGGCACACCTCTGCAGGCAGAACCGGCAGGTGCACAACTCGTACTCCTCGTGAAAAGCTGCGTTTAAACATACCAGGTAGTGAAAACCATGCACTATGTACCTGGTGTATACGTGGCGACTGTCACGTGCAGGACCAGACCAACGGTGCACGGCATTGAAAACGTCCAAACCACCGACCGTCTGGCCTGTTTGACTTTAGCTACCCATTCAGAAATGAAACATTCGTATGGTACTGTACGCGGCATCTTCAGCCTTAGTCGGATTGTTTCAGTAGCCGGTGGACAACCTGACATGAGATACACAAAGCGGCTCCTTGCTCGAATAGACAAGCAAAGCACTCGCTTCATATATAATGAGAAACACCTCTCAAGCTGGTTAAAATTCGCCAGTGTGAGATGGTTCCACACCCTGTCAAGGCCATACATCAGCCCCAACAATCTTAAGCATGAAGAGCCTCCCTGCTGAGAAAACGGACAGTTTTCGGACATTGCCTACTTCCCCGTAAAGAGAGACAAGTGCCTTTCGTACTGTTTCGTTTATATGCCCTGTGAACGTCGTTTCCCTATAATGAACCCGAAGACCAAGATACTGGAAAGAGGTAACAAACTCCAATGGTTGGCCGCAGCAACGTATAACGTCGTTGGCAGCCAATCGACCTCCACGCCTGAATTTCATGGCTTTGGTCTTCCTGGTGTTTATCTCAAGTCCCTTCGAGACAAGGAACGCCTCCATCATAGAGGTAATGCGTTTGATGGCAACTTTTTTTGTTTTGTTTTTTTGTAGAGGTGGAAAATGCTTTACGCGCACCCTCCGATGTTAATAAAGGGTAGTGTGGGACTAAACGCCGGGGAAGAATATAATACTCGATCCAATCCGCTCGTTCTACATACTAAAAACCACCTCTCCCACCCTCTTCTGGTTCGGAATTGTGAACTATTACATCGAGACCAGAAGAGGGGAGTCCCGTGCTGCGACCCTCTCCTTAGTCTACGACTATGTCCCGAGCAGAGAGTGGGTCCTGCTCGGGAGTGAACACTAGAGGCCTAGTGTTGAATCGCGATCTGCGGCGATCTTCCTGGCGACATTTTTCGCGCATAAGCCCGTCTAAGTATTGGGTCCCGGCGTGCCAGTCCGTTGTCGACTTGAGCATGTTGGCCACGATGGTCGTGGTCGGGCTACCTTTGTGGACATAGGAGGAGCCCGTGCGGTAGGCCGCAAGGGCCTTGCAATCCTCTACGGTGTGCGCCGCGTCGTCGTGTGCGCCTGTGGTGCAGAGAACGCAGATATCTGTATTCGCCTTGCCTATCCGGAAAAGGTACGACTGGAATTGTCCATGCCCTGTAAGCACTTGCACGGAATGATATGTAAGTGCTCCATTGAGCTTATACCAGGTTATGAGGTCTGTGATTAGGCTTCTTGTCCAGGCCCCTCTGGTATCCCCAGCTGGTGGGTTGGACCACGTGCCCGCCCATGTGACCAGGGAGTGCTCCCGTGCTTGGGTCCATGAAGTGTCGCCGTCGTTCTTGCGCTTGCTTCTTTCTTCAGCAAGTATGTCATAAGGGATCTGGCAGGCGAGCGCCAACAGGACGTCCGTCGAGACAGTCCGGTAGGCCCGCGTGACCCTGATGGCCATCGCTCTTTGGGAGCTTTGTATCATGCGCCGTGCCTTTGCGGTCCGCAGCGCCATACCAGCCCATATGGGCGCGGCATACAGAGCGATGGCCTCTGCCACGGCCGCTAGGAGCAGCCGCTTGGCGTGCGTTGCGCCCCCCTCGCGAGGAAGGATGCGTGCAAGGTTAGTGGATACCTTCGCGACCTTCTGGATGATGCTCTGGATGTGTGGCAGGCCGGTGAGACCTGTGTCCAGCGTTACGCCTAAGTACTTTGCCTCCCGTTTGATAGTCAGGCGGTGTCCTGCAAGTTCTAACGATGCTTGCCTAGTACGACGGCGGCCGGTTAGATAGATAACCTCGGTCTTCTGGGGGGCCAGCTCCAGGTAATTGTCGACCATCCACTTTTCTATTCTGAAAAGAGCCGTGATCGCTCGCGCCTCGAGCACCGCCTTCGTTTTCGCGGTGACCACCAGCGCCAGATCGTCGGCGTGGGCGATTATGTCCACCCCGTCAGGCAGGTCGTCTCACCGCAGGACTCCGTCGTATGCTATATTCCAGAGGATCGGCCCGAGCACTGGGAAGACGTAATGGGAAGTTCACCAAATATTAAGTATAGTTGTTAGGTGCCGTGAAATGAGCCTAAAAGTTGTTATTCCACTCAATTCACTCGCTAAGACATGCATATTGGTGGTGACTTTATAATTTTTTCGCAGCGTAGCTGTGCCAAATGTCAAAATCTCGTGTTTTAAGGTAACCCGATACTCCAAATGTCGATAAAAGTATCCGCTGTTACTCTGTGAGCATGTATCATTATGATCTTTACACAATCGGTTATAATAAATGCGTGAAATGTGGCAAACATGGGTGGCCCTATATTTTTTTCAGTGACTGTATGAGGTTTGCCCACAGGAAGACACATCGACACAGTGACTACTATAAAAGAGATAGTACTGTTGGTAGGCAACAATATTGAGAGAGAGAAAGCGTGTGTGTTACAGGGTCTCATCACTACTTGGTATGGAAATAGTATAACTGTTGTTTCTTAGAAATTGCAAAGACAAATATGCATTTATTTTATTAATCCACCTAATCAGTATATATATAAATAAATTATATATATATATATATATATATATATATATAATAAATTAAAACATTGAAACATTACTATATTCGCAAAGTCAAGCTGCTTATTGAGGGTATCCTCGAGCAGTTACTAGCATGATGGCTCTCGCACGGTTCCCCACATCTGTCACGGATGTGTAGTTCATTGGCGTCATGAAAACCCACTGTTCTCCACACTACCATGATGAAAACCATGCACCGCGTAGCGAGCTGCAACGTGGCGGTTCTTACGATTCGGGCTTTACATGGCCTCATATTTTTACGGCCCCGATAGGAGAAAAATAGGATCTACCTCGGCTTTCTTATAAAAATATCTCTTCTCTTTACATTGACAAATAAGATTCGTGTAGGCCGGTTTTTTGGGCGATTGTGTGCAAGCTTAGGGCTCCCTTCAGGAGAGCCCTGGGAATGTAGGCGTGACCTTGTTAATTTTCCGCAATTGAGTTACACTAAGCTTATCCCAGATAATTTGCACGCCATATGATGTTATTGGTGCACTTTTCAAGGCAAATATCAATGTACAGGGTTAGACATGGTGACAAAAATCGTGATTCAAGATTGCATTTGATCATTAACGTCAATAATGGCAACAAGGTTGGCTGGGTATGCGTAGATAGGTCTTTCCCTCTCTAAACAAAAAGCCAAAAACTTTTATGTATCATCACATTTCCGTGCTCCGTGTTTTCAGAACGGTGCTCTAAAGGTCAGCTGCTCGTTTGTGCAGCTAATGGCAATGTATTGAAAAAGTTACAATGGAAATTCAAGTTAATCGATAGTTGATTAAAGGCAAAAACCACTGTTACTCGAACTAACACAACAGTGTATACGCTGTGAGGTAAACCGTAACAATAATATCTATTATTAGTGGCGTTTCGTCATAAAACAAACACTCGCCCTACTTAGGGAGTCTATTCGTGTAGTTGTAGTTTATTAGTAATATTCTCTACAATAATGACGATATGTTTGATTTCAGGTATCCAACTACCTCGTACTCTCCCTTGCCGTGGCGGATTTGATGGTCGCTTGCCTAGTGATGCCGCTTGGTGCCGTTTACGAGGTAGGAACGGGTTTAACTTCTATTCACTATATATGAGCGATTGTAGTAAAGTTATGATTTGGAAATGAACTATAACAATAATGCCTGTTTACTATGTCTAATAGACTTCATGATTAATCGCGAGAGATCACTAAACCTAGGTTTAAAGCACACCCGGGCTACCAAGAAACACACATTAAATAGCGAGAACGTTTTGCATCACCACATCTACGTACACTATACGCATTGCTACAGCGCAATAGAACTGTCAATATACAGGTCGTTCTTGTATCAACCTGTGACAGTATAGCCCTATGGCGTTCCGCAGACGAGTAGATCCCGGACCCGATCGGTCCGCTTCTCCCTATCACGACACATGCCACGCCGCAATTACATATAAACCTGGCAGGGAATAGGATAATTTTCCTTTCCGTTCCTTTCCTGATTCCCCGTAATAACATACCAACATTATGCTACCACTGTTAAAAATGACAAACTTCTCTCAAGTTACGAGGAGTGCAGTTGTGAGAGCAGTACTACCCCAAATGAAAGCAGAAATGACTACGGCTTTCGCAGAGGCGTCGCATGACACCCCGAAAAAGGTATACTTACTCCGTAGGCAAGACGGGATCTCGCGGTGAGGACGAGAAAGAAATTTCGAGTTGAATTGGCTACTGCTCCTTTCAGGCGGCGCGCCTTGAACTCGCGCCTCGAGTTACTCATCTCTTCGCAGCCTCGTTTGCCTCGTTCGCTGGTTGGCCGCTGAGATGAATGAAAGGCTTTCCACAATGACAGCTGGCGCCGTGTATGTGACTACTGTAGCCTGTTGTGAAGACAAATTGTGTTTTCTGCTCCTCGCGCTCTCCCGCCCCGAGAAAAGCGGCTTATCGTTAAAGCTTAGGGCTGGAGCTGAGTAGCGCTTGTCACCTTTTAGCTGGCCAGTTCTCTCGTTGACAGTGAGCGTGCCTCTGTATGTGCAATTATCACCTCCTGTTACGGTTCTCGTTAGCTACGAGACCGGGAGGAATATCAAGAGGGCACTGCCGTTTGAGTAGCCGATTTGCCGAGTAGAATGCGACGGCAATTTTAGCGTAACCCGCCAAGTGTTCTAGTTGATGCTAAAGCCAACTTCAGGGCATGACTTCTTATCCCTGACATCTGATGTGTGTTGGTCTACATACATAGCAGAGCCAACGTAGAAATACACCCGGGCCATTCGTCAAGAATTTGCCCAACAAACTGATTGATTGATTGGTCTAGTACAACTCGGCGGAAAAAAAATCCAATGGAACGAGGAGGAGAAAATGTCTCTTTTTAAGGCAAAAGCAAAATACCAAAAAAATGAGCTTTTTATCCTGACATATCGTCACTAAATCTGCGATTGCGAGAGTCCCAGTCATCCTATCGACAAGCCAATCATACCTGCATGTTTGGAAGAGAAGTACCTGTATCTGTTGAATTGTACTCTACGTTAGCTTAAAACAGAACAAATGTTGTATTGAAGATAATCCTTAAGAAATTAAACACTTTGCAATTCTTATAGTTTGACTTCTACGCTCGATTTGAAAAAAAATTGCCGAGTCGTCTTTTACCTCAAAATGTGTTGGGCGAATTCTGGAAGACTCTGATATATATATATATATATATATATATATATATATATATTATTTTTTTTTCAATGTGGCAATAGTTATTTATAATAGTAATACATAACTTTGCCTGCAAAATCATATTGTATGGATCAGGAAGTTTGTAGTAATGCATAATGTTCGTGCGTCACTTCGAGCATGCGTGACTGCTGTGGGACATACGAACCCGCTAGGCCGGAATTCCACCCTCGCCTCCTGCGACATCTGCAACGAATCAATCTAACTTTGGCGACATCGACTACCCAGTCCGTATAGCACATATTTTACGTAGAACATATGTACACATATGTAGTATATGTGCTATACTACAGACGTTGAACGGCGATGCAGCAAAGTACATCACGTTGCCGCGGCATCAATAGCATATTGCCTCGAGCCACAGCACTCAGCATTATTGCGCTGAAAAGTAGTCTACGTTTCTTACGAGCGCATGTTTCTCGATTTTCTGGATTTGTTTATGACCGCCTTCAAAGCGCCTTCATAACACAAAGAATTCCAAGATGAAAAGCCCAAACCGTCGGCAACCGATGACGGCGTACGCCACACGCTGAATGGAAATAATACCTTAAACGAGATGGTGCCAGTAGTAACGAACCGAGTCGGTAGGCCATAGATAATCGTCGTTCCACAAATAAACTGCGCTTTCGAATACGACTACTTATAACACGACGCTGCTTATTATGATACAGCGTACAACACACTTCACCGATTCTTCACCAAGTCAAGGAGTTGCGCGTGAATTCTGCCAATGGCGTTGTTATCGGCAGTTGACTGCAGCTATGTAAAGCAAGTACGGTAAACTGCTTTGAGGAATCAAAGAAAGACTACTCGTGAGGCGTGAAACAGTGGCTCGTCTAACCACGAACGCCGCTGTGTACGATATGTTCTACACGCCTCTACAACGAAACGTGCAAAGCGCAAAAACGGTAAATCATTATTTATACAATGCGCATAAAACCTCAACGTTGCACCCTATAATATCAGTGGGCTGCTGTTTTACAAGCAATACATCGCTGCATGCGACACCTGCTTGCCGACATCATAGGCGGCATTGCCTGCGGTGGCTGCAAAAAGTCGTCGAAGAAACGGCTATATGAAGCCAACGACTCGGCTGTGCCGGAAAACAACGTCCATGCTGTTGTTGTTGTTTTTGGGGGTAGCGGTGGTGGTGGTTTCGTTGTCGTTGTTGTTGTTGTTGTTGTCCACCGTTCTGACCTAAAGGATGGCCTATGTCATACGCAACATCAGAAAACCTGTGCAAAAATGCAAAAGCGGTTCCAGACAGAATACAACCGCCCAACCGACACTGGGCACTAAAGTTCGGCTCTGAAACGTTTGCTCTCGGTGCAAGCAGTGGCTATAACACTGCGAAGCAGTATCGGTGGTAGTATGATTGGTACAATAACAAAAATATTAGCCTAAAGAGGTTTGATAAACCTATTTAATGTGCATACAATTTTGTCGCACACGGTGGATGTAAGCTACCTATGATCTGCTGCGGCCATAGCATTTACGCACACGTGTATGCTATATATATATATATATCCAGCCATTACTTTTACATGCGTATGACTGAATCTCACGTAATCCACATACCCCCTTCTGAGAGTTCTGTATATGCTTCTTTGGCTCATAAGATTTATTGCCACTATTCCGAAAACCACCGGCTCCTATGCAGTACTGCGTGTCCAACTGTAGCGGGAATTGTGCTTGGCGCGGCGGTTTATTGGCAACAAATTCGGATTATTGCCTACTTGCCTGTATGCAACATTTCCTGCTCTCGTAGAAGTAATGGCTCGCATACTTGAGCTCAGTAGCCAGCCTGCCTGCGAACATGAGCACGGGGGGTAGCATAGGATTCGAACGGGAGCACGCGCCACGATTGCGATCATGCTGAAACGCAGCCTACTTCTACAACCGGATATCAGTGATTCAGCATGTATCAAGGATGTGTGTTGGTCGAGTTGATGTTCTCGGTATCTATCTACGCACATTGTCCGCGACCACCCCATTGGTCGGGCTCTAGTGGCGGTCCGGAGAGCGGTCCCCACCGATGGCGTCTGCCCTCGGTTGCGTCACGCCCGCGTCTTAGCATGCTTCGGCTATGCTCCTACGGACGTCTGTGGCTTTGACTACTGTGTTTCAATATCGCGGACGGATGTAGTCCCGCCGTTATCGTTAAGTTTCGTCGGCCGAACGCTCCGAGCCGCCAGCCGAGTGATCCAATTGCCAAGCAGTCAAATAGCCCGCTCGAGTACAGCACGATCGATTATGTGAGCTCGTGTAGGACATCAATCGTGTGGGCATGATTCACGCGATTATAAATTCTAATTTGTAACTAAATAATAATAATAATATTTGTGTGTAGATAGATGGTTACGTGTCCGTTTTGCCGACGTTTCATTTTTCCGATCTATTGGCGTTGGCAGGTGAATCAAGCGTGGATTCTGCCGCCGGAGCTGTGTGACGTCTGGACGTCGTGCGACGTCCTCTGCTGCACCGCCTCCATTCTTCATCTACTGGCGATCGCCGTCGATCGGTTCGTATTTTTAGTATTATTATTATTATTATTACTATTATTATTCTCCTCACAATTAGACTCATTCGATCTTGTTGTTTCCTTTTCGTGTATCCGTTCGCCTTCTCTAGCTTAAAATTACCCTCTATTTTTCGTTTCCTATCTTTCCTTAAGTTGCTACATTTAGTAATAGTAGCCAATTGCTCAGTTTGTTGAGATGAGCCTGTAAAAGCTAGAGAGAGACACACGACTTGAACAAATCATGATTCTGCAGCAAGGATGAGGCTTGTCTGCCTACACTCATCAATGTTGGCACCACTCGTAAACATTGCTTGGGGCTGTTAATAAGTGCGGCCCGAACCTGGCCCGCTCTCGTTCCACTCATTGCGTATTTCCGACTTGATGTCTACCCACTTCTCTCCAAACGTCTCAGCGAAGATTCTACCTCTTGTAATACGCACTATTGCACCCTGTAGGTATGCATATATATGTATAGCGTGCGCTAGTTGCCTTTAATATGATTTGAGTGTAGTAGCATGGGTGTATCTATTCAAAATAGACTACGCATAATTTTCAATACACCATTTAACTGTATAACCTGTATTGTTGTGTAGATACTGGGCGGTGACGTCGATCGACTATATGCGAACAAGAGATGCCTCGAAGGTGAGTATTCGTAAGTAAGCAAAGAGGTAAGCCTGTCCGAAGCTCCCACTTCTATTTCTGTAGGGTCCTTTATTAAATCAAGGCACGAACGGCAGACTAGACGGTTAAATTGCGTACGTTCCAGTTCGGTGCTTGCGGCCAGGACATTGGCCAGTTTTGAGGGGCAATAAATTGTATCGATCAATTTTAGCATCAATCGACGAACTACAATCATCGCGCGTTTGTCGCATTAACTATTTTCGTTCGTGCTACCGCTACTACAATCGCCAATCACCACACCAAAATCTCCCACACGGAACGCGATTTCGGTGTCTATAAAGTTTTCGGGCTGACCCTCAGTTAAGATTTAACGTCCACGGAACTGTTTTTCAGATTGCCTTATAGACGGACCCCATAAATACAAATGTGCAACGGTGGGGTTCGAACCCGCGCACCTATGTGTCTCCTCCGGTTGCGAGGCGGAGACTCAATCCACCACGCCACCGCGCTCGACCGATTTCGGTGTCTAGGCGACACAATCAATGGATAGCCATTCGCATCACAGTTTTGCTAACAGTATTCGTAAACACAATTTATTAACACGACGACGACGAACCGTTACTATGGGCGGGGGGCGTGAGCGTGGAATGTAATCTGAGCCACTCGTTTTCCTGTCCCTCCCCCCCCCCCCCGCGAGTACCTCAAGGCCATTGGGCGCTCTTCTTTGTCATATGCAATGCTTACCTGCATGTTATTGGTCTACATATGCATACCGTATGATGCTAAATACATGGAATACGACGATTTTGAACTGAAAAAATTATCTGCCGAGACTGTTTAAAGCCAGCGTGATCTCATAAAACTTCAATAAGCTGTAAATGGTGTTGTGCGCTGGTTAAAAGTGCTGTTATCCACGCGTAAATGCGTCATGTTGTTAGATTAGGCATTTGGGCTGTAGCTATGTAACTGATGGTGTCAGTTATAGTTATATATTCTTACACTACCTGCATCAATTTTAACTCGCGATCATCGTTTTCAAGTGTCTGCTGAGATCGATATAGTCATTCAGGTAACACAATTATATCAATGTCAAAATTTGTCTTGTCCGAATTCATACGATTTTGAGCTGTTTCATTGCGAAATTTTCAGATGTATAAATTTGTCTGTAGTTTTTAGACTGCTGCACTGCTCTTCGGTCTGGGAACCGCATTTAATGAGATATATAAGTTTTCTTAAGAACATTTAGTAGTAGTTTGTAGAGAAAACGTTAGTCTGGCAGAAATCGTATTACTACTATCAAGCCAAAACGTGCGATTTTTATTTCAGTTGCAGCAAGCGAGTCCAGCACACAACACCTTTGACGTTACACCGAACTTTCTAAGAAGTCGGTACTCTGTTTGCTGGACGGCAGTTGCACTTACTGAACACATAAAAAATACGTTTGCTTGACATTGTGTCAATGGGAATACACGAGAAAGGTTTTCAACCTTATTCCTGTCAAACACTTGGATTCTATAAGCACACTGACTTAATTCATCTACCGTTTTTTGTACAACACGACTCTTTTGTGCAAAGAAAGGCGTTGTTTTATTATATTCAGTACCATTCATATTCTCAAAGTAAGTGCCTTATGCAGCCACGAGTCGCACGTGTATTATTAATAATATAATAATGTTTATGTTGAATTAATAAATCAAGACAAATTATTGTAATTATTAGTTACTTGTTCTTAATACGTATCAGAAAGATGCTTAGTTTAAGCTAGGCGAAATATATATATATATATATATATATATATATATATATATATATATTATATACGTCTGTCATTAAATGTTCAAAGAGGGAATGCCGCCTCGATTAGAGGTACCCTGGCTAGGTGGACTAGCCCTAGCCTGGACCTAATGCTTTGAGTTATGCCCTAAGCGGGCTGTGTACATGTTCTTACATCACAATTGTATATCTTATACACATAAATAAATGATTATATATATATATATATATATATATATATATATATTCATGTCTTTTGCGTTAATTTCATTACATCCAGGTGGGCACAATGATAGGCGTTGTCTGGCTGGCGTCGCTAATCGTCTCCATCGCCCCTATCTTTGGTTGGAAGGATCCCGAGTTCTACAACAGGTCAGTAGCAACATAGTTGACCTAATGAGAAAACTATGCACCTGCCTAATGATAGTCATCATCTTGTTCATTATTCGCACCCCCGGGGGTGTTTATATATATATATATATATATATATATATATATATTAATGTACACGGCTTGTAAAAACATGTTATAATATATATATATATATATATATATATATATATATATATATATATATATATATATATATATATAAGTGTACTATTTATGAAATATAACATACAAGCTGTGTACGAGATATCAAATATTTAAGCATTTTTTGCATTAATCAACTATAATTGTATACGCCTAGTTATTTTAATATACGCCTTAATGTCTATCCATAGTTTGCCAACGGTCGCAGGAGTGTTAGCGTGAGCATAAGATCTTGAGGGCCAGTAAATGTTCCCGCAACACGCGATTACGCGTCCGGGGCATTTTGTCTTCAAAAACTCAATTATGCTGTCGGCTGTGTAGCTTGTCGCACATACTTTGTTGGAGCCAGAGTTTGCTTACATCGATACCGTCCAAATTCGGCCAAGACAGATAACAACAAAGAGTATCGTGCTGCGATTGTGCTTGTCAGTCACTGTGAAGTGAAAAAAAGGTCCAATGAATCCCTGCAATATATTGTTCTATTGTCCAAATCTTCCGTGTAATCCAGAGGTGGCACCAAGCTGTCCCGTGTGGCACTTGTAACGGCTCCTCTAAAATAAACTTTGCTTATTCATCACTCAATTGAGATTTAAAAAAAGGGCTTTGTCAGTAAATATTTAAATCATATATTTTACGAGATGTTCATCACGAGAGAAAAGTGGAATGAACCGCTGACAACGGTCCGTAGGCTTGAACTTTTTTTTCAGCGGAATCCTACTGATACATCGCTAGATGTATCAGTAGGATTCCGCTAATTCATTATCACCGTGGTTTTCTATAAACGCAAACACAAAACGCTTGATCGGTCGTGACGAGTAAAACCGCCAGAGAGCCACTTTCTGGCATTGCGACTGAAGAGTTTCGGGGAATTGATCCGACAAAGGTCTTGAGGAATGCTTCTCGAGATGGTCGGTAACCGAGACGCTTGGGCATGGTCCTCCATTTTTTTTATACACCAGAAGCATTCCAAATGTTGCAGCACGACGTCACCTTTTTCAGTTTAGGATTAAGGTAAAATAATTCAATAGAAGTACTTCCACGAGTTGCGTTAAGGCCTAGCATTGCAACCTAAATCGTGTAAGCGGAGTCAATCTGTGGAAGCTTGTGCGCCCCGTAGACCCCTAACTGAATCTCTACGTAATGAGATAAACTAGCGCTAAATCTGAATTGCCTTGGCCCCGCTAAGAATCAGCTAGCATTTGCCTTCTTAAGTAAGGATTCCATAGCTGCGTATTAGTAAAATAAAAGTTTAATAAACTATAATCAAGCCGTCAATGGGTCACTTATCGGCCTCATACGACGCAATAACCAGTTAGTGGCGTAGTAGTTGGGCATAATATAGCCCAAGTGGGAATGCCACTTCAGGCATTCGTGGACCATACGGCCGAGACACCTCGCGGCCTCTATAAGAGTCACTTCTTTACCTACAAGGAGCAGTTAGCCATTGCAAAATAACATCGTCTAAGGAAATCGAACTAAAGCACAACCTGGCCTCTGGATTGGGTACAAACGAACCTACTCGACTATGATTGCTGAGCACCCAAGTTCCCAACGCATCTACGAAACGTAAGAATAATTAAAGCAATGTAAAGCTATGGTAAATTCTTCTTAAATACCTTAGAGACATAATCGACCAAGGATTTTAGACGGTAGTCCAAGAATAGTGCTTTTTTAGACATATTTCTTTTTGTAAATCGAAGTCATCGGTCTTTAGCTGTTCTACGGATAATTCAAGTCATTAAAAAGATACATTTGATCCACGTTCGGTGCAAAAGCGCAATAGATCAAATGTTTTGCATATGACCCTACAATGCGGAATTTTGGGAACGTGGGTGGGCAAGGCATTTTTTCAACACTCTGCGTTCAGGATAATGGCTTTTCGTCGGAAATGAAATTCTGCACGTTATCTATTTGCGCGAAGTGATTGAAACTATCCGTGGCCATTGTAGGCGTCACGTCGGTCAAGACGTTAAGTCCTGCTAAGTACCGCTGATGGTTTGTGGTCGACCGCTATGGCCTTCGGACTAAGAAAGAATTACTTTTAAGCGAAATTTCTATATGGGACATTTTTTTTTAACTTCTGTTTTTAAAAATGAAGTAAATTCTGGGTAACGATCGGGTCTCTTACTCCCCTGTAGCCGTTCCGCTTTCTGTCTTAGTCTAGTCACTTTGTGTCAGTACAACCATGAATAGTAGAAAAAATACTCATGGCATGATGTCGATTGCGTTTGCTACCGAAACGGTGCGAGGTAGTCTAAGGCGGACACAACGTCGTCCAACGTCGTTGCCGTTAGGGTCTGATGCCCACCGGCGCGGTGGGTCTCTAACTCTTGCACTCTTCCGCCCCCTCGACCTCGGTGGTGACTCGGCAGCTCGGGATTCACCTTGTGTCTGCTTGTTGTTCGTTGTTTTGTTCGTTTTTCCTTTTTTCGTCCGTTCTGCCGCCTCACATTGCGTCATTCTTTAGCGCGCCGTGGCTGAAGGCGGGCTAGGTCATTTGTCCACGAAAAAGTTCCATCCATCTGTCGATTCGAGTTCCTCTAGGGATGGCGGTGTACCTCCTTCTTATCGCCGTTCTACCGCTTTTGCTCGCGCTGTTGTGTGTGTCCGCTATGCTAGTACAGCTGTCACACCGCCACACCGGCTGCTGTTTCAGGCGCCCTAGCATGTCCTGTTCCTCTCGTGTTGCGTTCTTCTTCGCAACGGAGCCACATTGGCTGGGCGGCAGCGATGCTTACAGCAACATGGGCGTCAGACGATCCCCAAACCCTTCAAGTGTGCCGAGCTTACTTGTCCTCCTTTCACGTCCAAAGACACCTCATGCCTTTTCGGCGGCATTACCAACTACGACCAACCATCCCCTCGTACGGTCGGCGTTGTCTGCTAGCCGCCTGGACGTTGTCGTTGCCCTCTCCCCTCTCAAGCGCCCACTCCGATAGGTATTACGTACGCATGCGGATCGGCGTATGCGTTTATTTTATACGTACACATGTATGCCGACTTCCCGTTTACTAGCAAATAAAACAAACGCCACAGACTTCGCGCTCATTTGGTACTGCACATACTCACAACTGTTACTACTACGAGCGCAACTACTGTTGTACTACAGCGACATCAACCACAACTTTGGTTGCTATCTTGGCTACAGCAACAAACGCAACAATAACAACAGCAACAGTAACAGCAACAATAACAAAAACAACAACAACAAGAACTGAGCTGGACAGCGCTTATCGTACGTGTCGGCCAATGAAAAGCACACATGTACCCGACGCCTCCAGCACGCCCAGCATCATAGTATTCGTTTTTCGTACCCTTCCGAGCGGCAGTGCTCATGGCCGAATGCTCTGTGGCCGTGTTATCCGAGTGACATTATTTTCTTTCTCATGATGGTGTTCAGCGGAATTGGACGACAAGTGCACGACAAGTGACGAACAGATTTTAAAAAAAATGTAGTAAAATAAAATGTAAAATAAATAAAATAAAATAATTGTTTAGCAAGATGCAGGCCGTCTACAGTGCTGGTATATAAGTACGCCTGATAACGCTTGTTTGAAACTAGACAAAGCATACCTTATAGAAGTCTAAAATAAGCTATCCCGTGTATATATATATATATATATGGCAGCCCAACTATATATATATATATATATATACAGGGTGTATCAGGAGTATGTGATATATGTAATTGTAGAGCTCGTTAAAACAATTTTTTTATTCAAACATGGTCTCTGAGAAGTTTTGTTTCGGAGTAAGAAAGAAATTACTACAATTTGTGACACTAGTGGGTTTGCCCGACGTAGAAGCGCCATATGCGCAATTGTGAGACAGCCAGTCCTTCTATACAGAAACTAAGGCCGTCGTGGTCGCGAGAAAATTCTGCGTTCTTCGAACAACATAAAACGGAGACCAGAACATGCGATATGGTCGTTTAGAACAGTATTCGCAAAAATAAAGTCATTTTATTAGCTTTCACACCAAATACCTCAAAATCATTACCTTACGACCACGCCCAGCGCTCAAAACTAACATTCAGGCAAACGCACATTTCATGACGAATATTTTGGCATTAAACTGATGACAATGCGAGGCTGCGGACTAATTAAGATTTTTCGGCGGGCATGTCGAGAATAAGTGCATGCATAAATGACTGTGAGACGACGTTCACTATCGTCGACGTGTCGCGCTACAGCCGCAACGTTGCCACACTAAAGTGATAGTGCTGTCTTACGTAGTTGCCGCCATATCAAAAGTGAAGGCACGCATACTTGCTAGCATTTTGGCCTACTTCAGCAAGGGTGTATCAGAACGTTAGGTACATATTTTGAGTTTTGGTAGAGCTCGACAAGAACATATATTTTCCCAAAGGAAAAAGGGCGGAAACGATTTGGCAACATTTTTCGGCACGTGAATTCTTCAATGTAAAACATAAAAACTATGGCTTTAGAAAAAAAAAGCTTAGTTACTTGGCAACTACTAGCATTGGATTTGCTATTGCCTAAGAACAGTCTCGTCGATATGATCGGTTCCTTCTTGCGTTGACTTGTTCTGACGCAAATGTAGAATTTGCACAACTATGTAGGAGAAAAGTAAGCAGTATAGCTATTTTTACTAGGTTCATCCTCACTCCTAAACAAGACGTTTCCGCCCCTCCTTTTATTGGAAAAATATTATTTTCTCACCGAGCCCTACAAAACCTTAAAATAAGTGTATAGTGTTATGATAGACCCTGAAAAACAAATATATATATATATATATAGGAACGCCCTGCGGTGAATCTGTTACTTGTGATGTTACATACGATTGTTGAGTATATCGTTTTTATTTCATCGCTCTACTATTATATATCACTTTTATATCACATTATATTTATTTTTTGAGAACCCAAGCATTGTAAGATGCAGTTCCGATAATAAACCACGTTGTCAAACCGTAAATCTGACACGCATATACGCCTATAAAATTTACACACATATGTATACTTCAAAAGTGACGATTGTCATGTCTGGTTCTTTTGCTCTCGCTGTGTGCTACATTTGGTGGTGGCCAACGGCTGTGATCGCGCGTCATACGGTCGTGGCCCCCGGCCGGGTGTTTCATACCGTCGTCAAACTTTTCCTTCACCGTCCTGCGAACCGAACAATACCGGAATCGATAACCGCCGGTTACTCGCCACTCCGATATCCACAGACTGCTGAACGAGAAGAAGTGTCTGGTGTCTCAGGACGCACTGTATCAGATTTTCGCCACGTTCTCATCTTTCTACGTGCCCCTGTTTCTCATCCTCTTGCTCTACTGGAAAATATTCAAGGTACGCTCGCTGTACGCTATATATATATATATATATATATATATATATATATATATATGTGTGTGTGTGTAGCAAAATAGATACATCACTTATTTTTCGTATATTACATTATGTATGTGGGACACATATTACGGAGGATTAGCTAAGCCAATGTGCCTAGCGAAACGTACTTATACGTCAATCCCGACAGCTCCTGACAGGAAAAGACCGTAAGCTCAAGGGTTAAATGAAAAGGTCTGAAGGATACCGCGTGGCATTTTCCTTTTGTGGCAGCACACACAGCAGCCATTATCAACAACAACATCGGCAGGGCAAATTGGAAGGGCACGTCTGGAGGCAATGGTCTAGCAATTATTAGAAAAGCGAGAATTATCATAACGCAGTGCTTATTGGCACTAATGGTCGTGTGGCCGCCCGTGGATAAAATGCGTGCGTTTGTGTGTGATGTATATAACTCGCGTGTGTGGATGTTAATTGCATACTACGCTAAGATTTATTTTCGGAATCGCATCTTGGCATGCGGAGAGCACTACTGACAAACGTATACACGTGGCGATGGACAGCAATACAAATACAGCTAACAGATGTGTTTAACCAGCCAACTATGGTACAGCTAACCGTAGCCATTCTGTTAGTGGGTATTGTGTTTTGTTAAATCTTGTATTACCACTGTTCATCGCGATTCCTCTAATTACAACGTTGATCTTGAGTCTGCAAAACTTTGAAGATATACATGCGTTCAAAACGTATCGTATCGAAATTGAACCCGCGGTATCTAGTTTTAGAGTTTTTAGACAACTCCGCGCCCCATACCGTCGACCCCGTTGACGATGCCAATCCCCTGTTAGTGTGTATTGTGATCTAATCCCTTAGGCTATTATTAATACGATCAAGGTAGTATTAAGTGTAACAATTAGCATCAGTTTAAACACGACGAGCCGGTGTTCTGCATCCCTAGGTGGCTCGTCAGAGAATACGGCACAAACCAGGAAAGAACCAAAAGAACACAACAGGAAAAGACCGTAAGCTTAAGGGTGCCGACAAAAAGGCCCACTCCAATGCTAAAGGAAACGGCCAGCAGCAGGGTTCTCAGCAGAACCAGGAAATACACAAGAACGTAAAAACAGCGGTTCTCATTGTACAGAAGGTGAGTGCCTATTGAAAGTCTAAATAGCATGACGCTCTTACGTTGATTTATTCGCAGCGGAGTAGACTCCGTAGGAATGGCTGTTACGGAATAGGCATATATAGATACTGCAACGTATGCCTGCATATATATATATATATCACTTGTCTTGTTTATATATATATATATAAGAGTGTAAACAATATTTCTGTTGGCAACAGCAAAAACAAACTTTTGCCAGGACATGGTAGTTTCACTAAGCAACATAGTAGCCTACTTCTTCAACGGCACCCTGTTATTTACTAATTAGCTTCCGGGTTTGCCTTGTGTAGGAATTGTTATCCATAGAGTCAAAGGCCTGTGCTTCATTATGCACCACGTTTAAAATGTACAATACACCGTTGTTGAAAAGAACTTGCGTACAAAACGATTAAAGTCACAACGAGTTTTTCTGGCCGCTAGCCACGGATATTGATGAATTCGCGACTCTTCAGGTATAGATAATAGGATTGTAACCGTTGGTAACGAGTGATTTTATAACACGGCAATCAACATGTTTTATAACGCTACGGCAAGGTAAGTAGGTACAGTTACACAGTTCAAAGGGACGCTGGATCTCTCAACTATTCGTTTAGCAACTTTGTTGTGCACAAGTTGTACATTGGAGACATCATTGTTGTGAAACAGCGACAGACCATATGTTGCCACAGTACGTTACTCTAGGCACAATCAGGGCATTAGACGTAGGGTGTGTGCGTGATGTAGACGATCTTCTTATTAAATGTCGTAAGTGTAAAGTGCTATGTCGTATCGGTTACATAAGTCTTAGCAGGGTGGTTTTCCATACTGACAAAATATATTATTATATGTGCTTTGTATATACAACATAAAGATCTGGTACAAGTTGCTATCGGAAGTGGAAAGTTAGGGAGGAGCCCCTAGCTATAGCCCGTTGTATTTTTTTAATATGGGTTCTGGTTCGATCCCAGAGGTTTCAAGTTAACGTCGCGTCCGAAATGTCACTGCAAGCACAGCAAAATATATCTCGGGCGGGTTCTAAATTGCTAGCGCCATCTAATTAAATTGTTTGGCTACTAGCATTCTCGTAGTAAACCTTATTTTCATTACACTACTTACATGTTCTAAAAACGGGACCTTGTGACGCCTAATGCACATGCGTCACTGGCAGCTGACAGAGACTGGGGTGGGACTTAAGAACCAACTATACCCGTGTTCCTCTCCACCCCCACGCGCTCGAGATTGTGTGGCATTTCCTCGACACCATGAAACAATCTTGCTTCTCTCTGTACACCTCACCACCTCTTTCGACCTAGGGAGTAAGTAATTCCAAGCTTTTTATAGCCTGACAAAAATCGTATGATCAACTTCAAGTACCTCCACAAGTTTTCGTGTGGCAGCTATCAGGTTGAGCTGTGTTTTCAGTCGTAAAATGCTATACTCTAGCACCGAGAAGTTTTCGATTCTTAATTAATCGCCTAAGTTAGTCGTTACTACAGATGTTTGCAAACCGTTGTATATATGTGCGTTTGGTCCGGAACCATCTTCACGAATAGCAACTTTGGCTTGTTAGATAATTCATTCATTCTTTATTTCGATTTAAATAAAATACAGAGAGACGCTTGCCTTATTAAATATGCGATCTTGGTTCAGAACAAAACTTTGACGAAAGCAAACTTAGGAGAGCCTTGAAAACTCGCTGTCGTAACTGCGGTGCGAAGTAGCCGAGTAAATTCCAGTATGTGCATCTTCTTGCGTGATTTGTCGGGCATTCTACAAAACCGAACACACTTGTATGCACACATACCACTGACTAAAGCCGGCCCGTTTACACACAACACAGTGGTAGCTAAACTAGAAAAAATAGAACCATTAAAACATGCCTGTTTCCATTGTTGAGCTTTTTTCACTCGTTGTGGTCATCCCGGAGTCTAAGAGAAATGAGGCCAATCTCAGCTCTGTTTACTTCGATTTATATAAGAAAGAATTTCTTGGCTTTTGTTTAGGCTCGTATCTTTAGAAAAAAATGCATGGTTGTGTGTGCCTCGCTTTTTCGAGACAGAGCTGGTAGTTTTCCGTAGTCTCACCTAGAGATAGGCAGCTCTGTTGCGCGCTGTCCAGTGGAGCCTCAAGGCGTACCTAAAAATCAGTAGAACTTGCCTTGGGCGCCATATTTATAGTGCCGAGTTACGTCTATACCAACCCGGACCCACAAGAGGCAGTGGATGCAATGTCCAGGTTAGATGGGTAGAAGATGAACCGTTTTCCAGCTTTAGTTCATTTCAGGCAGCCCACCGCTGCCTCTTCTGAATTTCATGGCATCCGTCTTTCTCTTCTATTTGTTGGCACGCCAATCAAGCAATCAATCAAGACTTATTGACGTGTTCAACAAGTTAGCATGCTACTGCATTTACCAAAAGACTGGTGTGGCAACTTGATAAATCCTCCAACGTAGACTACAGAAACGAGAAACTTCCTGTGAGTCAACGTCCTTCGTATAGATGCCGAAGTTTGCCAAGGCCTATTAGTGGTGAAACGACATTTATTCGCTGATTACAACCAGGTCACCTCCGCATGCTATAACAGGCAAGTCATTTGTGGTTTTGGCTGGAAGGCCACTGATGAAGAAGACAAGATTGTCAATGCGCTTTGTTTAGCTTCCTGCCAAAAATTTCACCTGGAACACACGACTTGTTCCTTAGCAGTACTTCCACCGCCTCGTATACCTTATGGAGTACCACATGTCTATATCTAGTTCATTGCTTTAACTACAATTATCTCAAACCAAATTGCTATACACTTAGCAGTATGAGTTTTAACGATAAAGAGGCCACCTACCTGCCCACATAACGGCGGGTTGCCTGGTCGGTCTGTAATAACAATGATCCAACGTAGACGCAGTTGAGCCCTAATACAGGTATAATTTACCTTCTGCGCTAGCCGATAGTTCGATAGATCTAAACTTTTATCATGAAGACTTTGTCTGACGCATATCAACACCAATACACTAAACACGCAAGGTCACGCGTTAATGGTAATAATGGCGCTCACAGGGTGCATACATACTTTAGACGGTGGTGAAATCCTTGAACGTAGCTCAGTGCACCAGCAGTGCTTACTTCCAATTCTCATGCTAAAATGCAAGCCAATGCTAAACAAATGTCGGTATCGTATGTGCCCGGACCTGTTGTACTAGTGCTAGATACTTAACATAATCGACCGCAAATTAATGTCGATGTGCCAGCCATAGTAACGGTCGAACAACAGCAGATAACCACACAACCAGCAACTTACTGGTTTACTCACGTGCTCACTCACAGCCATGCCTTCTCTGTTTATCGCTCTGCCCCGCTTAGCTAGTCAGTGGGGGAGTCTGTATCAGTACGTTGGCTCTCCAGTTAGGCAGAACACGGTACCTGCATGTTGAATAATCGTTCTCAGACGCCCACCTTCATCTAACTACCCCCGTCCTACGCCCACAAATTGAACTGCCTGCAAATCATCTGCAACGAAAGCACAAACTAACCACAATGTGTTGAACCCAAAACAAGATACCCAGCACGGCAGGTTTGGCAACTTGGCAACAATCATTTATACGTTTTACATAGTTCGCACATTAGCAGAAGTGAGTCGCGAAGCATTTTGGCTGCGACACGCATCAATGGCGACGCAAAAAAATGTGCAGTAAGGCTATCGGATTTCATAGTAGATATGGCCAGATGAGTCGGGGGAGGAACAGAGGAGGGTTGTTGCTGCACCAAACACGCTTCCAATCTCGATAATGAAGCACATTGAGGGCTTATTAGAGCAACGCTGCAGTCAGCAATATTGTCCCACCTGCACCCCACAGTCGCTCAGTACAATGGAACCTGTCAAAAGAGGACGGGCTGGCGCATGGCAAGGTGGACGTTAACCAATAATACGACTAGGGCGAACACACGCGGACCAAATGACATGGTTGACGGGATACACTTCGCACCTTGCTGAACAACTTCATAAAACGCCGGGCCTTCTTCTATTGCGGCCGGAGGTAGATGCCGAGGGCAGTATAGACGAAATTTAATTATTTAGAAAAATAAACAAACACACTTTAATTGTAACAGGTCATAAAACTTCGATTATCGCGAATATTGCCAACAAAGCAAAAATATGATCCATAGACTACGGACGTGGTAGTGATCATTCACGAGATGCTATTGTGTCAATATTGAGTCACACATTTGTGTCGTCCGTCTTAAAATGTACAAGCGAGATCGTACAGCACTAAGTGGTCAAATGATACATACATGCGACGTAACCGTCGTAAACTACGCAGTAATCTAGTTGGGGCCAGCGTATATATATTTTTTTGAACTAACAGCCACCTTGACAATATATATGATGATTTTGCGAGATAAACGTTAATCGACATATGCTATGCTCATGCATGCTATATTGAACGGTTTAAATTCAAGCCGAGCTGCTGGTATTGATATATTGCACCGTACAGTCATACAGAACGGCGCAGACGTCAAATAACAATGCTCTTTCTAAACGCTGAGCAGCTCTTGCATATTCATAGGAATTGGCATATCTGCGAAACCGCTGTAGTAAACACTAAACGGGTAGGAAAACGGGGGAACGGAGAGGGGGTAGATTTGTATAGAGGCGAGCGCACATAGTGAAGTGGTTGCAAAATGGTTCTCGTTTCAGGATGCCTCGACGTCAAGTCAAAACGAGCAGACCGTATTAATGCCAACAGCTATCGCAGACCAGGAGACGCCCGTAGCTGAGACTACGCCCTCGCCACCGCCACCGGCTTCGGCCGACGAAATCCCGCGCACAGTAGCGCCGGGCGATCTCGATCCGAAGTCAGAGCCACAGCAACACCAACATCTCGGACTCCAGCTGCACCAGCAGAAGCCACTACTTCAAGTGATACAGATATCCACGCCAACGGACACCCCAAACGGGATAGCGGAGACACAGATACAGGTACTCTTACTGGAAAACAAAAAGTAATAGCCAGCATTCGAAACTACGTTACGCTCTCTTCTTTGATTGCACGGTACAAATGGTTGCCACACGGTGGACGTCACACACATGTTGAACGTCCTCATCTTAACTCTACGACAGGCAAATAATCTGCGTTTGCGTTAACAGCGTGAACGTATAAACGCGTTTTAAAGATAATTGGTGAAAATTGCATTTGCGTAGTGTATCTATTGTAAGTGTAATTAAAGTTGCCGCATAATACTTTCATGTATATTCAACGTTATACGCCGGCCTATTGCAGTCGTTGAGATTTGTGTATTGTATATAAAGTGTGTTGCAAAAAATAGCAACTCATGTTTTTTGGTGATAATTTCGGCGCAATTTTGAAATTTTTAGCGCATGATGTACATGACGAAACACGAGCATGGTGTTAATTTCGTTGCAATCTCATAATCGGTTCATACAAAAAATAAAAAAGTGTGAAAGAACAGTGTTGCAAAATATCAGCAACAATAAAATGCTAACAACACAGCTCTTGTTTGTAGAGGATAGTCGATACTACAGCTGATATTCGATCCCAGGGATCAAATGTCAGGAATATTGTCTAGCTAAATCAATCGTTCTATAGCTGCAAAATATTCTACAGCTTAGTTGTTGTTCCAAACTAACGGCGAAGCGTATGTTTAAACCATGGGTCGTACAAAGGATCTCTCCGATAACGAAAAGACAAGAATTCAGGCATATGCAAAGCTCGGTCATACAGTAACTGCTATAGCAACCAGATTAGGACAGCATAAAAGCACCATCAACAGGTTCTTACACCCTGGAGTTAACCAAAGGTGCAAATCTAACAGTGGGCGTAAGTCAGTTCTGACTATTCGAGATCGGCGAAGAATCATACAGTTGGCTACTCTTGACCAAATGTCTTCTTCCAGGATCAGGACTACTTTGGGAGTGCCAGTGCACCGATCTACAGTGTACCGAGTGTTAAGTTCTGACAAAAACGTGCGATACGCGAAAAGGAAGCTTATGCCGCAACTGCAACCAAAGCACATTGTTGCACGGCGTGAATTTTCGCATAGATACCAAACTTGGGATAACGAGTGGAAAAACATCGTCTTCTCGGATAAAAAGAAATTTAATCTCGATGGCCCTGACGGCTGTCAGTACTATTGGCACGACCTACGGAAGAAACCTAAATGGTTCTCGAAACGTGTGGCCGGTGGTGGTTCTGTAAAATATTAGGGCGCGTTTGGATATAATGAGAAGTCCGATCTAGTCGCGATTGTGGGCCGAAACAATTCCGACAAGTACCAGCGTATCGTCAGTTCCCAGTTAGAAGCCCACTTCAGAAGAATTGGGGGACCTGACGCAGTTTTTCAACAAGACAGCGCCACGTTTCATACCTCGGCTAGCACTATAGCCTTTTTTCAAGAACAAGGAGTGCCACTTTTTGACTGACTGGCACTGAGTCCAGACCTGAATCCCATCGAAAATCTTTGGGGACATTTAATGAAGCAGAAATACGCAAATGGTTGACAGTATGATAATTTGTCGGACCTCAAAGAAGCTGTCCAGCAAGCATGGACTAATATTCCACTATCGTACTTACAACAGCTCATTAACTCCATGAAAGACCAAGTTTACGATTTGATTCAGAAGAAGGGTCGAAAACTTCGTTTCAAGAATAGAATTTGTAGTATCAAATAAGTCATACAGCCCTGCTAAGAATCGAATACGCCGTAAGGCGTTATTGTGGCTAAGATTTTGCAACACTGTTTTTTCACACTTTTTTTATTTTTTGTATAAACCGATTGTGAGATTGCAACGAAATTAACATCATACTCGTGTATCGTCATGTATACCATGCGCTTAAATTGTAGGGATTGGAGAAAGCGACCCGATTGGTGGAGAGAGCAAGTGTAACAATAATAAGTGCGTCTCACGGTACTGCAGATGACGAGGAATGAAGCCAAGTTCCATCTCGGCAAGAGAAGAAGGCGCTGAAAACAGCCTTACAGAAAGTAGTCAAAAACACAGTGTTTGATCATCAATTTGGAGTTTACGAAAAGCGACCTCCACAAAAATCCAGCCGGAACTATCGTTCCACTGGCCAAATAATCCATTAAGGAGCACTAAGATCTATTAATATGCTCAAGAGAGTCGACAGCTCAGTGAATGTATTTAATGAGTACCCACGCCCGAACTACGACGCAAGGGCAATTGGCGAATTGCCTAAAAACCAGATGCTAACGATGAAAGGGGTGAAAAGAAGTATGTGGTGTGGATACACTGTAGCGCTTATATATATTCTGAGGTCGAATACACGTAGTTGTCCGCCAGTTTACCGAGGATGATATCCTCTGTATATATATAAAACATAGCCCCGTCTGTAGGAAATGCGTTTTCCTCGGACACGAGATGTGCGGATGCCAAACTGAAGGCGATCAGAAGGCCCACGCACTCATTGGCAACGATTGCGTAGTTGGGAAAGTATACAATGAGGTCAAACAAGTCAAACTCTACGCAAAGGTCTTCACGCGTCTTCAAGTCTCAGATCATTCTCGTCGTTTATAAAGGGGCCACATAGTGTCAGCTCTGAGCCCGTCGAATGACAGAATTCATACGCGGAATTGCTCGGCCAGCCACACAAAAACTTACGCAGGTGCGCCGACTGTACTACTCTGCAATCTCTCGCCTATTATTGCACCAAAAAGACTGGCAGGTGGAACAAAAAAGATTTCGTAGAAGATGCTTGCAAAATCACAGGCAAACAAATAAGAACAGATCCTTAAACAAATCTTCACATAAAAATGTCACCGCAATTCTATAAATATTGAAAAACATGAAACCTATGTTATCACCATGGCTGGACGAGAACCCTTTCAACCTCAAAGGTGTCTTATCCCATTTCTTGAGTCTAAGGCTGACATCGCCTTTATAAAGTCTGCTTTAGACGGTGTCCTCTACCTACCGGAGATTCTGATGACAGTTTTACTTAAATAAACTGTTCGGTGGTCCGCAAACAGAACAAAGTTCCCATAAACGTCCCACAAACTCAATTTCCTACGTTTTGCAATCTCGGAGGACAGACGGTACGCAGGGTGTGATAAAAAACACACACAAATAGAACATGAGAGAGTACAACGAGTTGGTCACTTGACGTACGCAGACGTAGCGCTGACACCTCGTCGACTTCTAAATGATTGTATTTTTTGTCTAGTTGTTCCTTAAGGCTAATAATGCCCGTGTACGGTTTTTTGTGTCATGGCCGATTTCTGGTCCTCCTCCGGCATTCACCTTGTCTAAATTGGGATCCATTAAAACCAAGAATTAAGGGTGGCCGGGTTTCGATCTGGGTCTCAAATTCAGATTTCCGGAACGCAAGGCAAAAAGGCTTTGCCACTCAGGCTATCCTGCCTCGGTTTGGCTCTCGAATTGGATTTACAAAATGGACATCAAGTCATACGATTTCTGTCGAAACCCCAAATATACGTATAACGAGAGGCCGTCTAAATCGGTGCCGCATTCAGCCACCGCCGCCATCGTAGCGAGCTAGATCGAAACCAGTTTGGCGACTCCGTTTGTGTCGGTTGGGCTGTCGGGCAATTAATTGGCTGGCTGGCTGGCAGGCTTATTGACGACTCACCGTGTTCGACTCTGTGTCGTGTCGTGTGTGGTTAGATTTCGACCACGCCTGTGGGGCCGGGCGTAGGCACGCTTCCCATAGTGATTCGAGCTGAGGACGACCCGGAAACGATACGACCGCAATTGCAGCAGCAGCAGCAAATGTCGCCACCGCAGCCGTCGCAGCTCACCAGCGAAAAGACCACGATCGTGACAGCGACCTCGAT
The DNA here is from genome assembly GCA_003439945.1 of Dermanyssus gallinae. Taxonomy (NCBI): domain Eukaryota; kingdom Metazoa; phylum Arthropoda; class Arachnida; order Mesostigmata; family Dermanyssidae; genus Dermanyssus; species Dermanyssus gallinae. Next base: position 247,443 of record QVRM01006742.1, read on the forward strand.
TTCGACGGGTAGCCACGGTCACTCGATCGGCCGCCTCCTTGTGCTCACCCGCCGCGAGAAATCCAAACGTGACACTCGCGGTGGCAAAGGCGCCACCGAAGAGTCCATCGAGTCGCGACGAGAACGAAAAGCAAGGAAAACGGTCGCTATCATTACAGGTATACGGATGTGGATTTAGTAATTACAGATGCACGTATATATATATATATATATATGTTTCATTTAAACATGGCTATACTTAATTAAGATGTTGATGTATGATATATTTATATACATATCTAAATATATATATATATATATATATATATATATTTTTTTTTTTTTTTTAATTGAATTACCGTAGTCTTGTAAATACACAGGCAATATTATTTTACTTTACATTAGTGTTTTATTTTTTTTTCGTATTTACTCCAATTAATTGTACTTTTTTGTATTTAGCAATGGCGGTGTGCGCACGATATCTCGATGTGCCTCTCAGCTATTAAGGGAGTTACATGGTTTATAAGCGACGTACCAGTGTCTGTCTACTAGGATAATTCTCACGGTAGCACACAGTTGTAGGGTAAATCACAATAAATTGCTACGACTTGAATTACGTTGTTTATGAGGAAGGTGATACGTATCTAATGTAGTTTTTACTTATGCGCAGGGGTGTTTGTCGCGTGCTGGCTACCGTTCTTCAGCACGGCGCTTCTTATGGCGGTCTGCGAGGCATGTGCTCCTCACGACCTCGTCTTCTCGCTATTCCTCTGGCTTGGATACGTGAACTCTATGCTGAACCCAATTATCTACACCATATTTAGGTAAGTGGATTCGTTTGTGTTGCCTTTAGTCAACCGTATCGCTCTAGGAATAGGCGTGTACGTATTTGTTGTGTACAGTCCTACAATTTCATTGCCTCTATATCTCTATATCAACAGACACTATATCAACTATAACTATAACTATAACTATATCAACAGTCTATATCAACAGAGCCAAGTACTGGAATATACACAAATCTGCTATTTCCAATATTACCCACTTTGCTAGACCCTTCTGGCCGTTCAACCTATGTCAGACTAGATACTTGGCACAGAAGCATATCTTGCATTTACAAGCAGCCTATGCTAGACAAGTTCTGACATTATAACTCGTGTCATATTAACAAATTTCCAAGGCAAAGACAGCAAGAATGTGCAGCTCACCTTACTCCATTTACATTTCTATGTGGCAGTCTACAATGTTCCTAGTAAACGTATTTATCTTGGCCAAATAAATTATCTATTTCATCCAAATAAACCTCGTGTGACCTATCCGCAAAGGTCTGTTAAATTTAAGCTCGTTCGAATATATTGTGAAAACTAAAGAAATTAACTATGTATTAATACTGAAGGTAGTTGCTATTATAGCCTACAAGAGAAACTATATTTAAAAACTAGTAAGAGCCTAAAAAGTGTTTAAGTACCATCGCAGAATACCCAATATAACTCGATGATACGATTTTAGTTGTAAGTTTGCAGCATGAGAATGTGAAATTTTGGTTCCACCCTTCAAATCATAGTGAAACTTTAAGGCGATACTAACTAAGATAGGCAACTTTCCAAGACGGCGGCTTATATTAACAAGTTTGCACGACCTCGCAAAAATTCAAACACTATCACACTCTAACTCAAGGCGATTGCACATTGTTTTGATATTTATGGGTAATGTGATAGCGGATAACGTTTTCTTTTCCTTTTGGAGATAACCGCTTAGATGGCCGGCCAACAAGATTTATGCCTACAGTACCGTTGAACTGGCTTATAATATATGGCAAGTGGCTGTCGCAGCTACCAGTTGGCCATGCTGCTAAGTCACAGATATAAGCCTGGTATTTCGAAGAAATATCAAGTATTGCCAAGCCTGGGAGGGCGAGGAGGAATCCGGGTTTAGTGGGTTTGTAAGCCCTACACTAGTCACGCAGACTGCTAGTGACGCATTCTGCATTCCCGAAACCATCCAGAAAAAAAAAGATATACGCTCTATCTTATTGAAACGCGCATCTAGAAACTATGCCTAGATATCTCTCACATTTAGAAACTGAAATGTTCCTATCTCTTGGATTACTCGAAATGTCTGTAAAAAAACATTTGCAAATTCATTAAGTCTGTCCCGATACGACCCCGATAAGTTGAGCAAACACATTTGTAAATATAATTATCTGTAACTATCTGTACAATTATGTTTACAGGAATTCGTAACATTTTACGCGTGTATGTGATAGAAAAGCTTAGTTAACCAAACAGAATCATCTATCTCTATTCCTTGACAGCCAAAACAATAGCAATCAAAAATAAATTAAGTACCGAACAGAGTGCGAGCCGCTGTTATTATTCTACTAAATAGATGCCGTTCCATGTTAGTTAGATCGCAATAAGGGTAGTGCTGTGTGCATGCAAATAAACTAATATATATATATATATATATATATATATATATATATATATATATATATATATATATATATATATATATGCTTGCCTGACTTAAATTGTGTATACTGAGAATTCCAAATACGAGACACAAATAACCTTTATTCGGTTTGCTTGATTCTATCAAACTCAGAAGCATTGTAATCCGTTTTTTGTTCTCCTAACAAATCCGGGGATCGCACATTGTAATCCCTGGTGGACACCAATGACGGGCTCTTGAAGCAAACTCTTTATTGCGCTGCAAAACCATTACAAATAAATATGTGACAAACATCTATGTTCTTGTCTTTACCGATTAGCAAATCCTTCACTAAAATGTGGACACTTCTGAGCTTTCAATAAAAACGATGAATGAAACTCTGCTGTTGTTCACAAACCTGTAGGCAAGACGTGCCCCCTAATTATATATAAGGGTCCCACATTTTTCCTCTTAGTACTCTCCTGATTATCTAATCTTTTTTGTTCTGTATACAAATGCAGAGGCCAATAACAGACCCTAATCCTTTCGCCCAGTTGCAGACAGCCCCGTCTTTACCAAACTTATACCAAGTTGCGCCTTCGCTTTCTTAAAGCTCACCTAGTTTTGATCCTTCTCTATCAATAGAAAATCCAGGAGGGACCTTCTAGTAACATTGCACTCTAGAGAGTCACCCACGCACATTTCTCACGCTAGGAATACTACCGTAAATGTTTTAGTTAGGGCTAGAGCCGAAACTAATAGCTTTGTTGTCTATAGTCGTGTGAACTCGTTGGAAATTGTTTGGTATAAATTAGGTGAATATTGATTCAAGTACCTACCTCTAACTTAAGGCTGCTGTAATTCCAACCTCAACCTTAACAACCTGAAATGAGGCGTGGCTGGCAAAGGTCTAGTTTGTGGTTGAATCGTTCAGCCTGTTAGATAAATTTCGCAATTTATTTGATTTAAATTACTTCATTTGCCTGAGACTTCACCTAAACTTGCTATGCAAAGCACACTAACCGATTTTCGACCGTTCCGATATTCCGATTGCGCAGATTAATGCAAAGACTAGAAACGCCCTCGCGCCGCTGTGGCCAGTTTCTGCTGTGTCTGCATGATCATCATATTGTGCGTACCTATAAAGGGATGCGCCCAACAGAGGCGATTATTGTGATAGTACCTGTAAGTCAAGTGCAGCAAACGCCTTGGGCAGTGCCTAAGACTAAATCTGCAGACGGTAGGCAGGCAAAAGGACGGGACAAAGCGAGGCCCGTCACTCACGAGCTCCCATTTTCGCTGACGTGGTTCCAGCTATATATGTATATATCCGGACATGCTATATAGGTATCCGCTTGCATGTAGACGGATATACGTATGTTTATAAAATTCGACCGTTCGACCGGGCACAAAAGTCGGTCCGGCCGAGCGCAAGTTGCATTTAGCGATGGTGGCACAGTCAGTGCGACATTTCAAGCGGGGTTGCTTTGACCGTCAGTCGACTAGTTGGCAGTCGTTCGAACAGGCAAATGGTAGCTGGCTGCGGACAGCCTTCTCGACAGCTATCTCTCAACGGAATAGCTGTGAGGAGCTGAGCAGCCCTCTTAGCTAATTGGAAACGACGCCGCAGCGTTCAACAGCGTGCTCGATAGACCAGGGTACGTACGCGAGGATCGCTTGAAGGGTACTCGAGGATCCCTACTAGAAGAAGGGGCAGGCCAAAAGAAAAAGACCGAAGAGTCCGAGGGCATAGCACATACGAAGGGGGCCGTTGAACCCTACTACGTCGACAGAGCCGCGAACAAGCGCGACAAAACTTTTATGTCGAACAAATGATCATCTCTCTCTTTCTCAAGATGATCGTTTCGTGATGTGGTGGTGGCAGATTGTCGTAGGCCGACATCGCCTACGATGGCCGCCTATGAGCTGGTCCGGAGCTAGACGAGCACACGAATTGGCTGATTGATTGATTGATTGATTCAGCCACGCATTAATGATTAGGCACTTCTGTGCAATGCGAGCAGCGAGGCAACACACATTTTGCACGTACAGTAGTTGACGTCTTACGGAACTTAACGTTTCAAATTTTGAGGAAAGCTCAACCTCGCTGGACATAGGGAGTTCTATGCAGATTTTGTAGGTAATGCTATGTAATGATAATCATGACAACACGTAGTACAGTTTTTGTGTAGAACATCCTCAATTGGGGAACAAACTTTGTTTTAAACATTTCTCAATTTGGGAACACACGACTCACAAATCCCGACTTTCTTTCATGACCCTTTTTCTTCATAACATTACCTAGCTCATTTTGCTTATAGTCTTTTTATCATATGTAATTATGTAACCCTTATGTTGTGCCGAAGCTTTTATGCTGGCTTGCCATATACCGCTAGATTGCGCTGCTGGATAGAGTTTGCAGCAGACAATATATGTTGTACATCCGTAACGTCTGTATGTTTGTTTACTTTGAGGGGTCCTGCCTTAGGAATAACGATAGCCCGGTCACACGGACATGTGTTTTAATTACGAGAGAAAAGTCTTTAAAATTTCATTATTAATACTCTCCTAAAGCGGGCTGATTGTTGTGGTAAGAAATCAAATTGTTGAAAAGCTGCACTCAGGGTCAACCTTTTTCGCATGTTTTGACGTACTATATATATATATGTGTGTGTTCCGCGCCTAAACGCAGCTACCGTTTCTTGTTTCCAGTCCCGACTTTCGCAACGCGTTCAATAAGATACTTCACGGAAAATGCTGAAGAAATGCGCCCCGGCATGTGAGCGTACACATACGTGAGCAAAGTATGTAGTGGAGATTTATAGTGCCTCAGCATTTGCGCACTGTTTTACATTACTTCGACGGCCGATTCGACCCGGTAGCAAACCCTCAACTGCGGGTCCGGCCAATAGCTTTCGTCGACTCGGTCGCTTTGCTATGGTTAAGCGAGATAACAACAACGCCGTGAGGTTTGTTTGTACAAACGATCTCGGGGCGCGAGAATGAAACCGTTGAGACCCATTGAGGATAGGGTGTACGTGGCATCCGAAACGTTAGCCCGCGTTCGGCGTAGCCACCGTTAACGACCGACGAAGACGACCGTGGGACGCGTCGCCCGGCCACCTAACCATGCATGAGGTAAGCGAAGTTAGAGTGATCCATTCAGTCTCTCGCGAAGTACTTGTCATAATAGCACTCTATTTGTATGAGTTACACGGGGGGACGGAGGCTACTGACTAGCCTCAGGGCAGGTCTAGTAACAACAGATCACCCCGGCCCTCCTCACATTCCCAACTCTGGTTGAGGCCACACTGATTCTTTGTATTGTTTTTATCTTCCTCGTTGTTTGTTAGCTTTGTTGTGGTCCTACCGTTGATAATTTACTGCGTGTATTCTGTGTTCTGCGTCTGGTCTGGATGCTCATTAGATCCACTTAAGGGTTTGCCGATAACACGATGATTTACCTTATAAGCTCTCAGTTTGTTCGTGTTTATCACATTGTGGTGCAAATTAGAACCACTAACTGCTACAACATCGCCGCATCACATTAGACAGCAGTGCATTGCCCTTAATAAGGTCGAATGTCTGTCCAAAACCAGAACGTAGAAAAGCAGAAAGGCAGTCCGCATATGACTAAAAGCAATAAATAAAATGCATGATATATATATATATATATATATATATATATATATACAGAGAGAGAGAGAAAGAAAAAGAGAGTAAGAAAGAAAAAGGATCAAAGAGATGTTACCTTGAACGATGGGCCAATTGCACCAGTTGCAGTATGTTTTTCATTTATTGTTCGAACTATTGCTCAGATGTTTTGGCAGGTTGCCAGGCAACAGAAGTCATCTGAGTTTTAATGAACGTGTGCTTTAAATAATCATGATGCTACTGCTTTCTTTTTGATGCAGTCGACATATCCTACAGTAAATTACTGATCCGTATGCCTCGACCTTTGGTGCCCCTGAAAACTAAGAAGCTAAAGTGGTGGACTTTTGTAGAACTGTGTATTGTATAAGCTGCTTGGTACAGTTAAACACATACCCCGGCTTGAAGTCATCGACGTGATCGACCTGCGAAAGGCTCTAGAGAGGGTCTAGAGTGTCCCGGTGAATCGGTTGATTGCCTATGAGAACTAGTCAAAACGGTGCAGCAGTCACCTTGTTGCTCGATTGAATGCAGTCGTTGTACCTGTGTCTTTTTCTCGCTCCCTTGGTGAGTGCCAAGACCTTGACTCGCTTGGGAAGCGGTTGCTTCGGCGGCTGGCCAGATGCGGACGCTATTTGTAACTGGCTCGTTGTCTCTATTACAGTTTTGCGGCGCTGCGCGTGGAAGAAGAAGTCAAAACGAAAGGGTCCAACCACAACAACTTCCGGGCTCCTCATTCCTGGAAATACTAAGGGTCAACGGATGAACGGCTCAGAAAACCCATTGCTGCGTTTCCTCTTGTTATTTTTCCTATTGCTCCCATTTCGCGGAGCATACGAAAAAACGGTGACTTTGTTCGTTAGCGAGACCGTTGCGCCTCATCTAGCGAACGTGCTGCAGCAGCGGGAGAAGAAGCGCCACCCCCCAAAGAGAACGCCGCTTCACGTACAGTTCATGGACCGTTCACGTTGCATTAGCTCAATGGCACGATCGGGAGTGCCTGTGAATGACCGGCTGCAAATGACTGAGTGATCCAAACAAGTACAAGTACATAATTAACCGTTATAGTGGTTTTAATGGTAACGACTGTGTATTTATAGAAAACAGCTAGCGCAACACTATATATATATATATATATGTATATATATATATATATATATATATATATATATATATATATATATATATATATATATATATATATATATTATATATATATATATATATATATATATATATATATATTATATATATATATATATATATATATATATATATATATATATACATATATATCGGAGCAGCAACGAAAGCAAACGACAAACCAACGTCAGCTAACCTAACATAAAGATAACAAGAACAACAACAGCAGCAACAACAACAATAACAACAACAACAACAACAAAAACAACACTAAACAAAGTGACCCGCACACAGATGTCGGACGTCGTAGATATGTTTAGCTAATAATACAGGGTTACAACTAACAATGTAGTGCCTCTTAAACGGCAGGGGGAGGGGGCAACAAACACGCATCGGATGTTGCTAACACTGCGTTCGTTTCATTTAATGTGGGGGGAAAGGCGTGTACGCAGTAAAATGTATGTTCAATTCGCCCGTTGTTATCCGCTTGAGGGAATTTTCCCGAAGATTCTGCTGATCCTAGTTTATTGGATGATTGCAAACACGTGTTTCCTTTTCCTCTTCTCGCCATGTTCTTCCGGTTCGCCTTCGTCTTCGATGTAATTGCGCTACAATGCGAAATTGCTTGTCCGCATCATCATCATTATCATAATCATGAAATTTGAGACACTTTGGGTCCACCCACAATGAGAAAGACAACGAAGATTACAGCAACAACAACAACATAATACGGTAACAACAACAACGGTAACAACGGTAGCAACAACAACATAACACGGCAAAAACAAGAACAACAAAAACACAACTGCAACAATTACAGCACAACGAGCAGAAACAACAACGGATACGTCGACTGACTTCCGTTAGCTGGAAGATGGCCGCCGCTGTGGCAATTTCGAGCAACCCGCGGAAGAGAAACTGATCTCAAATAGCCTAACGCGACCGTTCGAAGAGTTATCGTCGAGCCAAAGCGCTAAGAATCGCCCGCAGAACAGACAACACAGGCAGAGGAGTCTGTTCTGGTCGGTCTTGCACCCGTTTGTGTGCCTGTGTGTGTGTGTGTGAACCATCTCTTGGCCATCAGGCGGCGGACCAAGATACTAGCCCTAAACACCACCACCACCATCACCGCCCGACGACCGAGCGATAGAGTGCACGATAGCCCACGATAGACACTTGGAGAGACGGTTGCCGAGCCCGGCGGCTACGTATTGACGGCTGCAACGGCGACGCTTACCCACCCTTCTCCGTCGCTGGAGGTCACTGCGTTGAAGCTACAACTAATCGCTGCGGGAACCGTGGTTGTTCGCCGGAGCGGGACGACGGGCGACCCTCTGGAGTCTAGAGGTCGGGCCCACGACGAGTAACAGACGGACGGACGCTAGAACGTCGTCCGGTGAGGGTCAGGTGAGGCGACCAATACACGGATGGATAGTTTGTTGCTGCGTGAGTACGCGTGAGTACGTGAATGTGGGGGCGTCCCGGTGTCCCGGGACCGCAACGAGCCTACATAATGGCAGAATGGCGGCTGATTTCTCACGAGGTGTGTACAGTACGTGTACAGCCGTGTGCAACAACACAGCCAACCCAGCGACAGAGCCAACCAGCCCGAGCAATGTCCACACATGCACGACACACGAAGATAGCCGTGCGCAGACAGAAAGTCGTCGGCGCTAAAACTGCGCACAACTCGCCACAAAGATATGCCTGCAGCTTGTACCGTCCAGCTCGAAGTAGGTAGGGTTCGGTACAACGCGCCGGTGCAAGGTCACAGTGTAAACGTTAATTGCGCTAGTTCAGCGGCGGCCGAGGTTTGGTGGTGAGGGAGAACGAGAGAGCGGGGGGATTAACTAATTTTACTAATGTTGTTAGCTAGTGGAGATGTGCTGCCATAAAGACACACACACACACATTTTTCATGTAACATAGACACATACGTACACGCTGCTTTTACGTTGTTTGACTTTTAACTAGTGGTGGATATAGTTCGCCGGCTCGGCGATATGGATGTTATCGGACGAGATGTCTTTTCCCTGATTGGTCGTGATTCGGTTTGCTAATTGCAAACTGCGGATTGCGCAGGTGCGTAAACACTAGCCATCATACTCGAGTTGTACCAACATCGCTTTGCCGCAGAAATATATATATATATATATGAAATGTATATAATTAACGACGATGATTCTAGCGTTAAAACGTTTGATGCGTGTTACCTACACGAGGTTGTCTAATGTGCTAGCGCATACATAACAACATGCACATATCTATATGTACGTATATCCAAACATTGTACAGTATCGTGTGGTCGTTTTTGATCGACATGTTGAAACACGCCGTTAAACACCCCCTCTTCGTGTACATATCTTGGAAACCACAAACGAATAAGATGGTGCCTCGTTTCAATAGGCTGAAAGGCGGACACGAACAGGACAACAGCGACTGGTCGGTGATATATAGAGGTGTGACATACGCTTGTAATCAGAGGCGCATAAACGAATGTTTTACTAATACGATATTACTAATACTACTACTACTAATAATAATAATAATGTTACTTATTCACTCCAATGTAATTCGCAATAATTCGCAATCATATTAGTAGTGGTCATAAACATAGCTACTACGACACGAAAAAAGATGAACGAGAGAGAGAGTCATAACAAAGTGATTGCTAGAGTTAGCGTTAACGCGATACTGCTATAGTGAACGTTGTCACAATTAATACTATTGTTGTTATAATTGTGTTCTGTTGCCTATTGTTACGTAAACAAACTTACTCACGATATTGACGGTAGGGGCTTGCTAAATGGACATGCGACTTGCCACAGTACTGCGTACGATCGGCCCGAAACTTTGCCTTGGACGACCCCGCTGGTCCCGCCTTCTTCATGACAGGGCCATTTTCAGAATCACACCCAGGTATATAGCCATGCGCAACATTTTGCCAGTCGAAGACATTGACTACTCACAACGACTGAACATTTTCTCTGCACGGACAAAAGAACAAAACCTATGAGACCATATCTGCACCGTGATATCGTCCACACACACACATATATATATATATATATATATATATATATATATATATATATTGAAGTGGGTGAAACAACTGTCTACGAAGACGTCCAGCGGGGTTGTCATTTGCCGCCTCACGAGACGCGTTGTACTGAAGTGAGCCTGAAGTGAGCACGGCACATTTATCAAACAGAAACAGTACTGGTGGCCGCTGTCTGAAGCCCGCGACAAGGTCGATCCTTTAAATGCGCTTAAAAGAGACCTGCAACAAACAAATACAAACATCGCGTTACAGAGAGCGACGACAAAAGACCGATTAACAAAGCTACGCATGCGACAGCAACGACAGCAACAACAACAACAACAACAACAATAATAGCCACAACGCCACTGATGACTAGAATGACAATGAAAACAGTAATAATAATTAATACGAATAATCATATCAACAATAACAATAACTACACAAACTGACGGCATATTTAGCGTTAGAAGCGTCAAAGCGACCCGTACAACCACATTAAGCATAAACAAAAACATCAGGAACAATATAGCATACAGCTACTAGTACCGCGAATGAAGTACGTAACAACCACATTGGCAACGATATGGGCAAACGTGATGTGGTAAAATTATTAAGTAACAACGGCAGCGAAAGCCACAGCAGTAGCGTCGGTACAGCGGTAGTAAGAGCATTGCGAGGGCAACAACAACAGAACCGACAACAACAACCCCACTAGCAATAATCCTTCTACCTTCCCTTTTTGCAGAATGCTCTTTATTTGATTCCGTTCTGGTCAAACCTAACACACCTACACACTACTGGATCCGCCCATTTCGGCGGTCACATCCACAGCACAGTATCATGAGGGTGAGAGGGTAAGGTAAGCAGGTAAGGCGACATCCACCGCGAATGTATACCAATACTAAGTGATGGTTAATCCTTTGTTATTTTCAGGCTAGCAGCAAGTATGACAACACAAATAACAACAACATTAAACAAACATACGTTTCCCAGCCAGGCACACTACTGCTTTTACTCTTAGGTTCACAATGATCAAGAGCAACATTACCAGTCACAATTTTGTCCAAACATGGGGCAACAATATTAACGACAACAACAACAACAAACATATAATAAAAGCAACAACGGCGACGACAATGAGAATTCCACGGCCAGTATCAACGGCGGTATTGCAGCAAGACTAAGCTAGCCACAAAGTGGGTACTGCCATAGGACGAATACTATTACAAAAATACGGTAACAGCCTACATGAACAGCGGTCATAACGGAGAATGGCACAATGTAACACTCGCTGGTCAGCCAGGCATATCCTGCACGCCTGCATAGAGCACACATACGGGGAAGCGTTACGTCGATCTGCCGAACATATGAGCGTGTTGTGCTACGTCGGTCACTGACTACCTAATTTTAATTGAAGCCGATCTCTATTTATGCTGCAATATTTTCTCGTACATCTATATAAATGCGTTTTTTTTTTATAAAACCGTCTTCGGCAAGTGGTTGTAAAAACAATTATTCATTATAGCTTAATTCATTTTCAAAAGTTTGGACATTTACAACAATTGTAGCAATTGACGGCACTTCGCCGCAAATGCTACGTTTATATATATATATATATATATATATATATATATATATATATATATATATATATATATATATATATATATATATATATATATATATATATATATAAACAAAGTTTCTTAGAATTCGTCCGCATAACCTTGGAATCTAGCACAACTCGGTAAAACTCGGATGCATTTTTCCTTTAAACACGCAGATATGATTGGTTTGTCGATACGATGACTGGGGCTCTTGCAATCGCAGATTTAGTAAAAAGAAATTGAGGATAAAAGCTTGATACAACTATGGTTAGTAACGTTTCTCTCAATTCATAGAAACACATTTCCGCTCCCCTGCTCTATTAGAAAAGATGATATTTTGCCGAGTTCTACTAGACCCTAAAGTTTGTCAAATGAAGTCTGGTAGACCTTATATATATATATATATATATATATATATATATATATATATATATATACGTGTGGACCGGCCGTATAAATCCTTTTAATATTTTATTTGCATCTGGTTTTCCCGCCGTTATGGAATAAACCGCGGCGCACGAGGTACAAGCAGAAGTCAAACTTTTGGTAATTAGGGCTACTACTAGAGGGGAGGGGGGTGGGTTATAGTAGGTGGAACGTAGTGAGCAGTACGGGGTCTATCTACCGCCGATACATCTATACGGTACGGCGTATTAGAGCAAAATTCAAGCATCGCTGCTAGAATACGCCGGGTCTACAATATGCGTGCCGCTCGCTTGCTTGCTTGCGTGTATGTTTGCTCTTACCTTGTGTCACTCTCTTTGTTGACCCGCTTTGAAGGAAACTGTTTGTCCAGCTTATACAGTTAGCTTCTTAGTGTACATTTATATACTTACATTTCTATGATTTCCCATTCGTTATATATATATATAGATATATATATATATATATATATATATATATATATATATATATGCCAAAGGGATGTAAACAACTGTAGCCCGGAGAACGTGCATAAAAGCTGCAATACATCAGTCCTATGTTCAAGTCCTGCGTTGAGCCAGCAGCAGCAGCAGCAGCAGCAACAGCCTGGTGAATCTAGACTTTACTTTAGAATCGTTAAATTCATAGGGCCAATGTCGATGCCGATGACTATGCCAGATCGGTTGTTTGAAGGTCATTGTTTCTCGACGGCAGCAACAGCAACAGCAGCGGCGAGGGAGAGAGGGAAGGAGGAAGGGAGGGATGGAGCAGCGACAGAATTGGCAGACTGCTCTAGTCTGCATAGCCTTATTGGCATTAGTCAAGTCGACATTGTCTTGATTTCGCTCGGTCCCACCGGCGGCGCGCTTTCTCCCCTTTTTCCCTCTTCTCATCGTGTAGCAATAGGTGCACAAGCAGCAGCCGCCGCAGCCGCAGCTGCACCGCGAATAATTGCCAGATTAATTAGATTTGTTTGTTAGCTCCTCCGGTAAATCACATTGTTTGCTGTCTGCGTCTGCGTCGGTGTCGGCCGCCTCTGTAGTGTGTATTGCGTACCTCTGAAGCGGCTTAGTCTACCCGTAGTAGTTTCAGCAGTAGTGAGAGAGCTGTTTTGTGTCACCAACTGGCGTGTTAGCGGCCCCGGCTTCTGCCGACGGTGTTCTGCTATTGGTGTCAGAATCGACGTCATGGTCGTCGTCGTCGTTGCTGTTGTTGTTGATGTCGTTGTTGCTGCTGCTGTTGTTGCTGTTGTAGTTATTGTTGCAGCTGTGTTAATGTCGTCGTTGCCAAAGTTATCTTTCTGGAAGACTGCCTCACCTCATCACTATCGTTTCCACTGCTGCTTTGAGGTGTCCTCTAGTAACAGTCCCTTTACAAATTGCGCCAATAAAGATTCTGCTTCCTCTCGTTCTTCGATGCCCGCACTGCTACTGACCTGCCATCACGGCAATTGTTGTTGTTGTTGTTGTTGTTGTTGCGCGCTGTTTTGTGTTGTTGTCGTTGTGTGTTGTTGTTGCTGTTGTGTCATTGTTGTTGTATTGTTGTGTGGCTGTTGTTGGCGTTATATTGTTGTGTTGTTGTTGCTGTTCTTAATGTTGTTGTTGTTGTTGTTATTTTTGTTACTGCAACTAATATCGTTATTATCACTGTCATTATTGTTGCTGTTAATTATGTCATTGTTGTTGTTGTCTGTGTACCCGACAACAGCGCTATCGGCGGGTACAAGTTTACATGGTTCGAACGCCGACATAACGTCTTCATATTACCATCCCAAAAACGCAAGAAACACTCTAGGCAAGGATATTCTTTCTTTTGTGGCTTCCAGCTTTTTAAACCTGTGTTCTGTCTCCGATGATGGTGAAACTTTTCCTTGCTATTTATGACGTGCGGCTTTACGTCGAGCAGCCTTTGCATATATATGCAATGATTGTTTCATTATTCACTTAGCCTGTCTAAATGCACATGCCACACATTTTTTCTTTATAATATCGACTTGAATTGATTTATTTCCAAATCCACAAACTCAACATTCAATATTTTCCCCTTTATATGTTTAGCGCGCTGTACGTCTTACCAAACATCCCTGCCGGAATCTGCTAATAGTTTACTCCCTCTTGAATTATTGTATACCCATAAATGATTGTGTGGCGACGTTGCGGCTGTCGCGCGACACGGAAATGTGCTTAGTTTCTGTATAGGAGAACTGGTTGTCTTGCAATTGCACATGTTGTGCTCCTATGTCGGGCAAAAACACTAATGTCACAAATTGTAGTAATTTCGTCCTCACTCTGAAACAAGGCTTCTCAGAGACCACGTTGCATTGGAAAATTATTTATTATTAATTAAAATTGCACGTTGCATTGTAGTAATTTCGCCCTCACTCCGAAACAAGACTTCTCAGAGACCACGTTGCATTGGATTTGCTGTAACGAGCTCTACAATTCCATACATCGCTTTTCACATATTCCTCATACACCCTGTATATACACCGTCTTTCCTTGTCTATCATCCTACCCCCCTTTACCCACAATTGTTTGCGTTATTCTCTGTATATGCATACAAAATCAACGCTGGTAACGAACACACCTGTCTGACGTATCCTTTTACCCTGCTTCTTCTCATGCATCTACTGTCTACTTTTACCTTCGGCTCTCGATGCCGTTGATTGCCAACGTCTGATAACCTCTACTGTACCGTCGAGCTTCGCTGCTTCTATCTGTTCCAGGATAGGAGAAAATAGGTGCAGCGAAGCTCGAAGCGAAGACAAAATATATATCAACGCAATATATATATATATATATATATATATATATATATATATATATATATATATTAGTTCCGTTTTGTTTAACCTTCTCTAGTAACCAAATAGTGTGTTTATGCCTTGCCTATCGTTAATTGGTTTTATTAACATAAAGAGAACAGCAGTGGCGAGGCGAGTGTGGCATGCGTAAACGACCTTCTTTTGCCCCCCCCATCCTCCCCCGGGAGCCACTTTCTGAATCCTAGCAACTGCAACAGCATGAAAAATAGTGCTTGTACAACAAAACAACGCAAAGAAGCTTAAGTGATTACTGAATTGGAGTTGATCCAACAAGCAAGACAGTGGGCTAGATATATATAAATATATATATATATATATATATATATATATATATATATATATATATATATATATATATATATATAGCCTCCAAAAATGGCTCTAACCGAATAATCTTAGGCAGCAATAAAAACAGCAACACTAACGCAAGCTTCTACTGCACACAAGCGACAAAACCGACCGATACCGTCATCAGCACTAAATCACCAGACAGAACAATATCAATGTAACGACTAGCCAAGAAGCTCAAGAGCTATAAATTTTAACTATACTATCAACTACCACCGCAACGACGAGGGCCAAAGACCAACAACAATAGCATTGACGGTATCAACAACTATAACTGTAACGTCAACATCCACAACCAAGCGAAAGCAATAGCGTCGGCCACAACTGTAACCAAGATAACAATGACACGAGCATTGTTCACTAAAATTACATATAGACAGCAGTGATACAACGGTGGCTAGCAGCGGGACTTGGCAGCGACGGGAAACCGAAACATTCACACAAACAAACATAGCAAGTTTCGCCGCATTTGCTTAGCTAGACTCTCTAGGATTTATGTAGAATAGAGTTTATTAAGTGATAAAAACAACCTATTTAAACCTTTTGTTAATGCTAGACTCCTGGGAATACTGTATGCAGCTTTATCCCGTGCCCATAAGGTTAGGGCACCGGTGTGACGACTGAATAAAAACTTCCCAAAGCTTAGCTCTACCACGCCCAGTCAGGTCATGCCGTCTTCGTTACGAGGCTACGCAAGCTATCCGGTTGTCATTGAACTGCATTGAAGCGAGACAGCTAGGAACACGTTTTTTACACAAGCAGATAATGCGCACAATACTTCCTTCTTGCGATCTTTTAAATCGAATACTGGCTAGATCATGCATAGGTCTTCACCTATCGGTGCATACATAGGTCATATTTGCTGCACAATATAATCTAGTTACAAATGCGTAATTGTAATTTTGGTTGGCTCTCTTAGATCAAGTTAGCTGGTCCTCGTATGTCCGCATTCACTTCTTTGTTTCAGTAAATCCATATTGCCTGCAGTATCCTCGAACCCGCGGTCCGAACGATTAGTTAGTTGTTCGTTCTACTAAACTAGTACGGGTGTGTGACTCAATGGTTTGGCGGACAAAAATAAGCCAGTACTGAAAGCTGTTCTCGACATCAGCATCGAGTCAAATTGGTGATAGGCTGCGGTCGTCCGACCGATCTCCGAACACGTGCCTCGGCCGACGTGTGGTTAATAAGCGAGGGGACCTATCATCTCGCCGCACCAGTAGCAGCATTCGTAATTACTGCTGCTCTGTAATTAGTTGATCGAGATTTCCCTACCTGCTTAGACGAGTGAGTGTGGCTTGATAGGTTTTTGTCGGAAGCCAGAGGTCTGGCTGAGTGAGTGAAAATGATTGCACAACGACCAGAAGAAGAAGAAGAAAGCATATTGGGTAGACATGTGATAGGTACGGGGAGATATGAGAGGGGGTTAAACACCAGAGAGCACCTGGAATAGCAGCCAAGTGCCCTCCTGCTTCTCCACCTCCCGGCGGGACTACTAAGGCCGCTGCCACACTTAGACGATAGACCTGTAAACAAACACGTCAGCTTATACACATATATTTGTTACGCGCATCACACACACACACAATTAAACAACAAAACCTTGTCTAGCGTTGCTCGGGAGCAGGCTGGAAAGAGCTAGCTGGCCCTCGTGGGGCTCTTGACGGGAGGGGTGTCGCTGTCCGACGTTGAAGCTCGAAGCACAAGGCGCAATAAGAAATTACACCAATACAATAACAACACGAGCATGTAGCACCTATTACTACAGAAACACCAGCACAAACGACAACAACAACAACAACATCAAGCATTCAAATACGCTGATCACAGCGTTAGACGTTCAATTTAGCACAAGCCGTCGTTGGAGAAACACTGCACCATGGTTTGTTGTTGTTACTGTAGTCGCGGTCATTGCATATGCGTAGCTGACAGTCAGAGCACACGGATTCGTAATATTCACATGCACACACGTGCATGCATATATATATATATATATATATATATATAATATGCATGCAGCATATTCATGGTGAACTGTATCATAAAGTGTGAGTCACAATGAAAGTGCTCTTGTATTATACGATACGTATGACTGGTCTTGAATCTATCAATCATGTTGATAGCAGCTGATAGCAGAGCTCATGAACGGTCAGTGTGAGTGAGTGTGTGTATGCCTGAATGTATGTATGTATGTATAGCCTATATGTACATTGGTTGTCGTTGGACGTTGTTTGCGGTTATAACATAGAACGTAACACGTAGGTAGTGAACGCAGCCTTTGTTCTAGCAAGGGCACAGCCTGTCGGCGACGGACAAAAGATGTGGGATTTTATGAAACAAAAACTAAACGAGCAAATCATTATCATCATGCTGCAACGAGATGGTTACAATACTATTAAAAATGATAAGAATGATAATAAACAACTGCATTTGCTGAGTCTACAGTCATTGTGTTCTTTTCCGTACGAGCTTTCCGTACACACGAACCCCGCAGCCTTTACAGAGCCGGCGTAACGAAGCTTGAAGCACGAGATGGCAATTAGAAAATCGTTCCATGATATAGAACACCTAATTCGTACGTAGATTGTTACGCTCAGCATGGCAAAAAAAAGCGAGAGTATATGTAAGAGTTATTGCAATATCTACAATGTTTTGCGCCACTTCTGGCTTAATTAGAACACAAAGAACGAAAAAAACTTTAAATAAATGTTATTGTTGGAATATCTCGATACTTGAATGTACCGCGCGGAAGGACACACATTAGATGTACAAGGCAAAAGTAGTGTTATTGTTAAGCGTATACCAATTCCGGTTAAAACTTTTAAGTTCAAATTTCTTGGCATTCGTTCATTTTAGCAATCATAATTTATTACTAGGTGTTTTGTTCTAAGACCAAATAATCTCCGGAGCGGCATTTCTATCCACCCCCACGAGATTGCTCGTGTGGAGGTTGTGAACAACTCATTTGCCTGGAGGATTGCACGTCGTTCACAGAATCGAAACGATTTTGCTTCTATTGTAATACCCATTTTCAATAAAGGTGATATGATATATGATATGAGAAGTGACTATGAAAACTCTTCAAACTTTTTGCTGGAGAAAGACTGTCGCCGCAAAATTTTGCGAGCAAACAAATCGATCGAGCTGAAATATCGCCTCACAAAACGGTGAATTATTATCCACGAAATCCTTGACCGGCATAGAGTGCATTGGCGAAAAAATATCCTGTCGGTAAATGCGGTAATCTCTTTTTATCGCGCACAGTTTAAAACAATTAAGCTGCAATGTCGGTAGAAAATTTGCTACATGAACCCTGCTTACGACGTGGTGTGCCAACATCAAATAAAGATTTATATGGTTACGATCGCTGATCACGCATTTGGCCATTTTGTTCTGGTGACAGCTTCGATATTTGGTTCTAGGTATATGGTTTGATATTTGGTTCTAGGTATATAGCTTCGATACATGGTTCTAGGTATTTTTAAAGGAGGTCAAACGCAAACACGTAATTAAATAAATTCTCTTGAACAGGCGACAATGCACCCTAGAGACTAATTACTAGAGTTGCATAGGTTTTTACAGAACAACAATAACAGGCTAAGCCAGGGTTTGGGGGAGGAAGAGGCCCAGGCTAGGCATATAACGCACCTGTTCGGAGTGTTAATTGGTAGGAGACTAATATACGCCATTATTTCATCTTTAGCATTTTATTCTATATTATTATGTGTCATTATTGCGTCCACGTTTTTCAGCCACCTTCAGAGTCCCCATGCAGGACAATTTGAGACTTTTGAGACTTTTTTCTAGCATGTAGGAAGCAATTCGACTTTAACAATCAAGTTAGAAGAACAAACTCTACCGGAACAGGATTTGAATTTACGCATAGCAATGTCTTCGTGTTTCTAGACTCGAGCGTTATCCGCCCGAACCACCACTGTGACGGTGTGTGTGTGTGTGTGTTTGTTGTAATCGTTGATGTAATGTAAGAAAAATTGTACCTGAATTGTACCTGCAATTTGTATAACAGTTGTACGATCGTATTTTGGACAAGGCGGCTCGTAATTGGATGAATGGATGCAAGTAAATGAAACATGTATCTATCTGTCTTGTTATTAATTTGGGCCGTCGGGCAATCTCCATTTCTATTTCTACTCGATTACCCTCGGGGACCATTTGTCCAAAAGGGACTCGTAGTTGTGCCTCCGTTGTACACATAAAAATGATATTTTGTCGGGCACAGCGCAGGCGGATTCGACGCCTCCCCCGTGCGCGATCGCCGTGTGATCTCGGCGTCATCGTGGTCGTTAGAGAGTCTTCTGGCACAGACACGCTTGGCGGGTTCTGTCATGAACAGCACGTTCCGCTATACGCCTAGCAATGCCAAAACATCCTGCTACGTCAAAAGCTGTCCACCTACGACTTTAGCTGCGATCCTGCAGCTACTAGGTACCATTAACGGTGTACTGTTTTGACTACAATTTTACAAGAAGAATTGCAAGTAACGCTGATGGCAGTTGTTATTATTATTATTATTACGTTTCTATTTGTTATTGTTCTATTCATTAGTGCTTAAGTCTTACAATTGTGCTAAGTGAGCGTCCTACCGTTATTAGTTGATTCCGTGTCGGCTCATAGCGTCTACAAGAGAAGCCACCGTTCCCTCTACAAACAGTCAATGGCATCATCTGCATGAGAAATATCGCTTTGCGCCGGTTGCCCGTAGTATCATCCGTACGTTCATGTCCCTCAGAACCTTCGCGACGCCGACACATACAGCACCCAGGGTGCCCAAAGCAAGCCCCACAAAGCGGTAGCCCCTTGACAGCTCGCGATGCTTTCTTCGTTTTTCCGAATCTGCGTGTTCTGCTACTCATCCACACTCGACAGAGCTGTAACGAGGAGGGCAAGAAGAAAGCCGCCTTACATGAGACAGCTATAACCCAGGCAAGGCTTTTGCCGTGCGACCATAGAGGTATGGTTACCCTATCAGGCCGTAACTCATTGCTGTTGTTCGAACCTTTGGGCTCAAGTATGGATGACATCCCTGTTCTTCTCAGAGTCCTCCTCACTATTTCGATGAGCGCGTCTTCATTACACGATATGCATAAGAGCGGCTCATAGACGGGGGCGCCCATTCTAATAGCCGACACCATGCGGCAGGAGCTACGATCAAGCATAGTGCCAAACTGACGCGACGGCTTGAAGCCATCCCCCGCTAAAGGAGTGCTTAGCTTCTAAAAAGGCACGTTTTCCTATTGATGTAAGATCATCCATTATATCTCTTGTCGATCGTACTGCTATGGTTGTTGTTGTTGTTCTTGCTGTTTTTGTTGATACGGCTGCTGTGCCATGAATAACACTGACCAGTGTTGAATGCCTACTACTGCACTGTTGATAGTAAGTGAGTTCAGATTAGTAATACTAGCTATATTGTTTTTATTATTCATTTGACCATTGACTATGTACCTAACAAAGGTGATTTTACTAAATAAAGATGAAATATAAGTAATACTAGCTGCGCCATTATAGGATATTACTAAGCATGAAAAGCTCAATTAATTTAAATGTTCAACGGTCGGGATCAAACTCTTGCGTCTCCTTCTGTGGCAAGGCGCACGCTCATGCACTACGCTACCGGACTTGACAAGGCTTCATTTGCAAACCTGCACAAATCTAGGAATAATGCGCCAGGTTTGTAGTGTAGAGAGGAGCTAACAATCGTTCAAGACTTGTCTTCCTTTTAAAGTTGATCTTGATTTTCGAATTTGTTCTAACGCGCTATTACCTCACGACAAACTTCACAACAATTTCGTCGATAAAAGCTTTAGAAAAAAACTGACCGTGATTATATTTATGGAATTATTTCAGCTTCAGGAAACAATCAATAATTGCCTCTTATTGCTAGCGCTATCCGTGGCGAAGACTATTTATCTGAGATCATCTATGTGTATATTTGTTTAAAAAAAACAAAAGTAAAGTTATTCGTTAAATATAATTTAGTTTTATTACTGGCAATAAATAAACGAAGCATATCGACCTTTTATTTCCCATGTGACTTAAAGCTAGAGGCTATCGTTCTAGCACAGGTTACTTAGTGGGCACTAACGCTCCCTGATCATGCTAAGCAATTATTGTTTGTCGCCCATTTCTAAACCCTATGAACTGTATATTATATTTCAGTTAAGTGAAATAAACATAAATACATTGAAAAGCTGTGCATCTTTGCTGCTCATTTAAAAACTCTATAAACTGTATATAACAGTTCATAGAGTGAAGTAAACATGATTAATTAAAAAGATTTACCTTTTTTGCTTCAATGTCGCTTAGTTCAACTTGCGATTTAATCCGCAAGCTCAGGGCCAAATATAATTTTCTACGCGGTTTTTTGGACACACGAGTATTAACCTATGCTATCATGCTAGAGAAGGAATATGCGTCAGATGTCAAAATAGGAAATAGCGCAGTCTGTGAAGAGAGCGTGAAGAATCTCAACAAATATATACGTTGTAAAAATATATAGACTGCAATCTTGCCATGAAATGGTTTAATCAGAGATCGCCTTTCACATAAAGAAAAATGCTATAGGGCATCTTGGACTGCATTTAAACAAACAATTCGGCTTTGTGAGCACAGCTTCTGAAAGTTGTTAGCATAACACCGTGGGTCGCTAGTCGCTAAGAGTGTTTGTAAACTTTATGGGGAGGGCCGGCTTCTAATTCAGCTGGGCAACCCTGAGCCTGTGATGGTTTGCCAACAGACAGTGTATGTACCCCGGGGCAACCCTCTTAATTATGTAGCTAGTCTTCGTAGTACTTATTGCAAGCATAGCATTTTTTGCAGGGAAAGCTCACGAGTCTTTGTCGTGCTGTATGTGGACACAGCTGTTGTAGTTGCATATGCAGACTTGCAGCTGTTGCATAGTCTTGGCTATCCTTAACCTGTTAAGAGGTTTTGCATAACGGTTGGCAGGTAGAGCATTCAATGTATCAACTTAAGAAAGGCCAATGTTATCATTTTCAGACGTGACGGTCATATAGCTTCCCATCTAATACCTTATTATTCAGCGGAACATTTCCGAAGTTAGTCAATAGATTCAACTATTTTAATCTACGTATCCGTTTCACTACGAGCAGATTTAGCTTATCATCTGTGGAGACAGGGGATCCCAATCGTTTCTTCCTAAGTGCTGTAGTCATTCTTTTCATGCCTAAGCTTATTGTTGTTCGGGCCTTTAGGCTGAAGAGCAAACGCCGTTCGAACGGAATCTTTTTTACCTTATGAATTGCATGCACTCTTAATTAATAAATTAACCGTTAGATGGCTATGCACCGCTAAAATTGCCACGTCTGCGTTACATTAGAATATCTGATTTCTTCTTACTGACGACTTGGTTGCCGTGTCTGGGCAGGGTTTGCCAAATAGATTGAAACACAGACATACATGTACGTGATAAAACGTAAATAGCTTTACGTATTACAATTTAATCTTAAGTATGTATTATGGAGGGAATCTGCTACTTTTGATGTTTAGAGACTCCTACATTTTTGTTTAGTTTGCTCGTTTGTTATTTGTAGAATGTGAATGTTTGTTTCATTTTAATCGATTTTTACTAAATCGAATAGAACACACTTTTATTGCAACTCAAGATAGAGGGGCGGGGAGGTGTATAAAGGCTAACTCAACAACTGTATTGGCCTCATTTGTAGTAGGGTACATGCACTAGTGAAGTGAACCATTTCTATGTTTGCATTTGGCCATGCGCCAGGCAAAATTTAGTTTGTGTACTCTGTGCGTACGCCACAGAATCCACCACTTCGAATCGATCTAAAATCGATCGGAGGTCATAGCAATGATAAACAATGTTGGCCCGCTAAAGCCAAGCCAAGGCACTAATAGGCAATACGTACAAACAACAATCACATTCATTAGGCACCTCAGGTGGAGGTATTTTAAAAGTTTTCCTGCGATACTTCCTTGGTACAGCTTCTGTACATGAAAGCAGTACAACTTACTGACAAATCGTCATTTATACAGCCTAATATACTCGTGTGTATCTTTTATAACTAGACACTTAAAAATAGTCGCGCGGACCATTAAGTGGGTTTACCATGGTACCGTCCCTCGGTTCGCAGCTCAAAAAGTGAAGATGCGTATGCCTTGCGGAAATTGTTGACTGGCGAAGATAAAATCATATGCTGATGAGTGATACGTTAAACTGTCTTGTTTAGGTTGTAGGTACCGAGGTGACATTTGAAGAGGTCGAGCGAGCCCAGCAATGGTTAATACCCTGTAGATACCTGACCTTCTAAGAGAGGGGCGATTTCTGCGACGGTGGAAGAACGCTAATTTGTTTCTGATTTCTAAATCACCGAGAGAAAAGAATGCCCTGATAGG
Source organism: Dermanyssus gallinae (assembly GCA_003439945.1). Classification (NCBI taxonomy): domain Eukaryota; kingdom Metazoa; phylum Arthropoda; class Arachnida; order Mesostigmata; family Dermanyssidae; genus Dermanyssus; species Dermanyssus gallinae. The sequence goes on from QVRM01006742.1 coordinate 271,288, forward strand.
TAGTTCTGCCTTCCGACCTACATACCTCCTTGGCACGGCTCATATGAATGTTATCGCTGAGAGGCTAAACGCCGATATTAAAGTCAAAAAGGCTCTGTCCAACGCCCAGAACGGTTTCCGTGAGGGAAATTTACGCGTAGCGCCTCAACACAGGCTTTGTAACGGGTAGCTGAGCAGTTAACGAAGACCCTTAAAACAAAGGGGCTTTGTTGTGTGCATCCTTTTGAATATTAAGAATGCCTTCAACTTGATGAGTTACGGGTAGCCATGGACGCGATAAGACGCAAAGACATCTCGCCATATTTTCGCAAAGTAAATTCGTCCTACCTATCGGAAAGAAGTCTGTCGATCGGCGGCTAGGAGTGTGAGATTTCTGCGGAAGTTCTTCAAGGGTCGGTCCCTGGGACGGTTCTGTGGGACCTAGGCTATGACGGAGTCCGCGAACTGCCGGATTTACCAACGAGTGTCAAAATGGTAACCTACATCGATGACTTGGCGCTGATTGTCACGGCACAGATAACTGGGGAAATCCTATAGTACGCCGCTGATAAAGCCTTGCAGCAGGTGGCAGCATAGATGGAGGACCATTCTTTAAGACTGGTCCCGTACAAGGCGGCAGCGCTGTACCTTGGAGGTAAGAAGAAAACAAAGAACATCTGTTTGCGTCTGAACGGCCATCCTGTCAAGCTCGCTTCGACAGCAAAGTACCTCGGAGTGGTGCTCGGGGGTCTCACTGGATCGGCGCATATCCAGCGTGTGCCTAGCAATGCCCACAAGGTCGCGGTCAGTATGGCGCGGCTAATGCTCATAGCCGATGGTTGCACAGAAGACAATCGGCGCCTAGTGTCCAGTATAGCGAAGTCAGTAGCGTTATAAGCGGCTCCAGCATGCGCAGATATGGCGCTGGAACAGAACAGCGCTTCGAACGTCGACACAAAAGAACAGAAAAACGCTTCAAATGTCACAGCGGCCGGTAGCCCTTCGTGTCTGCCGGGCTTACCACTCAATGTCGACCACGGCCCTCCTGGTCCTGTCTAAGGTGCTGCCATGGGATTTGCTGGCAAGTGAGCGGGCCGACAAATAGAAGTACGGCGACCTAGATCTTACAACGGCTAAATCAAGGACCATCAACCGTGACATGAGGAATGAGTAGCGGTGCAGCCGAAAGACCCTCAGCAGCAGACCAAAATCAGTCGGGTTGTCGTTTTCCTCTTGAGGACTGAATCTGTTTCGCTCCGGTGTGGTAGCCGAACTCAAAACATTACCCTTTAGCGCCGCGGCCTGTTTTTTAAAGGACTTCACTGCGGTTGATTGATCTAGACGGGCGCTGACCTTATGGCCAGCTTCTGCTATTTAGAAAAGCATTATTGTGGTTCGGGCCTTTGCGTCATCATCGGCAGTTTGCGGACGACACGTCTTGTTCACAAAATGCGTGGTCGGAGCTATGGAGCTATAGAATATAATATACGCGCCTTTGCACGAATAAGAGCAGTGTATGAAACACGCGTGAAAGTACATAGACCCACAAGTTTTAGGGCTCGCTAGGTAAACGCGGTAAATAAATCAAGTTCATTCGTGTAACCGGTTTAAAAACCGGTTTAATAAAATATATATTTAAAAGAGTTTATTTACACAGTTTGCTAACGATTCAGCGCTTAGAGCGCTGTTGAAAAAATGTCGCGCAATTCCGCGAGCCTAAGGGTGTGGGAGTAACGCGGGTTTAGGAAGTTTGTGAGTCCCACACCGCTTACCACTCTTGTGAGTCGCCGCTCGTTGCCAACGACGCAAATGCATCGGGTATTGCCAAAACCGTTCATCTAAAAAGAGAAAGAATGCTTATAAGTTGATCCTAAGAAAGTGTGGTAACGTTCTGACCATTTTTAAAGGGTCGGTTTAAATCACACCTTTTTCTCAGTATAGGTAGAGATCATTTTTGTATAGCATCTACTTATTTATTGCATTTATTGAACTTTCAGAATACGGTTTTCAGTAAGGCGCTCTAATAAGATTACATAATAGACCAATTGCATATTAATCGTACTTAGTAAAAATCAGTCAAAAATTCATTAGTAGAAATCCTCTCGTATTAAGCCAGCTGAGGAATCCCGGGAAAGGCTGTCGAGTGCGAGGGTGAAGAGTTTTTTTTGTAAACTCTGCAATATGAGCGGTAAGCTAAATAGTAGGTTTTGACTACACAAAAGAATATCATATATACTATACAAAATATATACAAAGTATTCTTCTCGCAATCTCGAATTGGTCATGTGGTTGTGTTTACACCAGCGAGCAAAACCGTTAACGGCAACTGAAACGACTTTAAATCATGCAGTCCTCAAGAGCATAATACAGTCTAAGGTTCTCGGTTCTCATTTTAAAAGGGCGTCCCCTCGGGTAGGATTTACACCTCTAAATTGCGTTATGACGGAAGCCCACTCACCGTAACCTAATAAGCAGCTATTGATGGTCAATCGTATCGAATGCTAAGTTTTGGTAAAACGTACATGCCGAAATGGTTGACGTTTGTTTAAAAACACTGCCTAGCCATTTGTCTTCTATAACAGTTGCGTACCTGTTCGTGAGCGCAGAAGCAATCTAGCCTGGAGCAGTATAAGACTATTCGTAATTAGGTTTCATCGGCAACAAAAACACACATAATAGTTTCGAGGACATGACCTTATTTTTGTGACATCTATCAACGTGGTGACATCTATCAACGCATTTTTGAAAGTGATGGATCGTCTGCAATAGTATGAGGTAGCAAGCATCTATCTCATATACTCCCTTTTCAAGCTAAGTGACGCTGATTGGGGAAAAACATAACAATGCGTTATTATCGAGGAACGAAAAAGAGCACTTAGCGTGTTTCAATGCCGAGCAAACTTTAGTTCTCCTTTTGCCTAGGTCACCACTAAGTTGCCGAAGTGTTGATAACTAATTATTATTGTGTATCTTAAAGTAATAAACGCCTAAATGCGCGCGAAGAATATGTTCGGTGTCAACGTAATTATAGAAGTAGCAAATGAATTGAAACCATGGTACTATCTCACTCAGAACAACGGAGCAGCTCTATGCTATCTGAACGACATCTATAATTAGAATTGGATATAGGTGCCTGTTACAAATACCGTGCATGAGCACCGTTCTTAAATACAAGAAACAGATCCAGTATGATATGTTCGTGTATTACGTTTAAGAACCCTCTTAGCGAACCTGCGTACACTGGATGTTGTTCACCTGAGCGTGGTAATTTTTTTGTAGCTAAACCTTCTTTAGTTTGAAACGCTTTTACACCACCTCTGAGAGTACGGTGTAAAAGCGTTCCAAACTAAAGAAGGTTTCGAAGTATGTGTGTGTTGAAGTATGTCGAGTACGGTGGCGTGGTGCATTCCGCCTGCGCCTCTCGACCGGAGGAGACACATAGGTGCGCGGGTTCGAACCCCACCGTTGCACATTTGTATTTATGGGGGTCCGTCTATGAAGCAATGTAAATAACAGTTTCGTGGACGTTAAATTTTGGCTGAAGGTCAGCCCGAAAACTGTACTTCTTTTTAGATTTTTAAGTACGGTACCGTGCACGTACGAATTCCGATTTCAGTTGATTTGTTGGAGATTTCAGCTTATCTAAGTCTCGTAGTAGGTGTTTTAATCCAAGATTGCAATGGTACTCTCTCTCTGAAAATGTAGTGGTAGCTGTCGTAACCAAGAATAGCCGGTATTTTTTTACTCAAAGAAGAAGACAAATTTGTCTTGCATGATCTTTTTAGTAGATTAATGATCCTTGGCTCAGGACCTCCTTTAAAGTTTTTAATGTAAGACGGCAAAATAGTTTAGAGTATTGCGTTTATTCGCGTCCTCTGGGATTTGTTTACTGGGCTCGGTTGGTCCTATATATTGATTAAGAGGACCTAAGGTCGGCGACTTAATTGGATGACCAGAGTGAACCCCTCGGCGTCTGCAGTCCGTTATGGCTGTCCTTGGGGCGTGACGCGCGGCGGCCGATCGCTTTGAGTTCCTTGTAGTTCGGGCAGCAGCGCTGCCTCTAATCATCGCTTTAGAGCACTAAGCTGCAAAGTGCCCCTCATTGGCATTTCTGGCACGTTGGCACGGTAATCCACGATCCGAAATTGGGTACGAGAACCAAACCAGCCCAGGTAGATGCGTTTAGCGTTTAGAGCCACTTTTGGATTTACGTTACTAGGGACTGACTGTATCAACACGAGTTACTCTGAATTGATGTGGCTCGGTCCTGCGTGTTTAAAAATGTGGCTCTTATTCGTGCAACAGAAGTAAAAGAACTTTCCGTTACCAACGTTGCTGTAACGTGCGGTATAGCTTGGCTACGTGCCCCAAAGCCGGCGGATTGTGAGCTCACGTAGATTCTCTCTCTGCCACTACGTCGGCTTGTGGTGTGACTAAGGCATGAAAAATAACAAAACTTTAATGGAGCAAAGGAGGAAAGCAGCCCTCACCACGAGGCTAAAGCCCGGCACAACAGAAAGAAGGAAGGGCAGTATTCATGTGGTGATTACTCGTGACGAGGATGATGACGAGGATTCGGCACCTGGCCCATATGTGACATTCCTGATAATTCAGATAACTCATCGGGCTGGAATCTGGTTGTCAATAAAAACGCAGCTCAGGTGCGAGGCCAAGTTATTTTCTTTAGCCGAACCTGAATCCACAGCTGGTCTTATTAACTTGTGGTTTAATACTGCAGGGGAAGTAAAAGAGGTGGTAAAGATTGACTAAGTCCTAGCCCTTTAGGTTACGGCCAAGTGTCACGATTTGGCCAGCTACGGGGCACAAATTAGTGGTGTCGATTGTGGATTTGTTGACGAGGACATTCTAAAAGCTCTTGGAGACGCCGGCGTTGTCTCAGCCAAAAGGGAGGTGATTATGCGAAGAGATGGTGATGTGCTAGCATTCTCACGAACAACGTGTTGTTCAGTTTAATAAGATACCATCCGCTAAGGTCTTTCTCGCTTTTCGCCTGTATAAGGTAGTGATGTCAACCGGTCCCCCACTCTCTTGCTACCTTTGTTTGACGATAGGCATAAGGTAACACACTGTCGCAGTGAGCCTGCTTATCGGCACTGTGGGCAGAAAGGTTATCTTGCCGCCCATTGTAAGAATGAAGCCAGTTGTAAAGAACCACACTCGTCCCTCTCATCGGTGTGTCCAGTGCGTGTCTGCGAGATCGAGAAACGCAAAGTATTGATGGAATCTAGATTTCTACATCAAGTGACTGTGAAATCTCCAACGGCCGTCTCAGTCGAGGTGGTCGAATCTGTGCCACTGCAGGCAATGTGTCCTGTTACAGAAGTCCGCAAGATGACTCCGGCTTGGTTCAAACTTCCCGCCGTTCATATGCGGCCGTGGTAGTAGTGGTCGACTCTGCATCGGGATCAGAGGTGCGGGTGAACTTACCCGGCGCTACGACTATTCCCAAGAATACTCCCAAACCGGTTCCCAAGCTTGAAGCTACAGATCGTTCGCGCTCGACAAAAACCCAAGAAATATCCTATAAATAAAGCTGTAGGCAGCGATAAGTTTCTGACAACAGTGATTGTGTGTCTCAAGGATATCATAAGAGTTTTTAGTTCAAGTAGCATATATAAAGTAGCAATGCCTTCAATAGCTTGTAGATCTCCTAACACCGATAATAGGGGACTCCACATAGCTCTGCTCTTGGTCCCTTTATGTTTCTAATATTACTGAACTTCATGCTCTTGAGAATCAAACACGATAACCTGAGAAAGGCGATAGCTTTTGCTGACGACACGACAATCTTGCTTTGGCTTGACCTGGCTAACGTTTCTAGTGGTATCGACACTTCACTTGAAATGGTTGTTAAGGTTTTCAAAGAATGCGGATTGATTGTGAATACGAGCAAATCCACTATCGTAGCGTTTCGGCCCGCTAGAGAACTGCTTCGAGAGAATTGCTCAATAGTTTTTGACTGGATGCCAATGCGGTAGATCGTGCTCGGTGGCAAGGTGTCTCGGTTTAGTATTACATAAACATTCATCCCTGCATTCCCACACAGATAAAAACATTCCGGAGATTAAAGCAGGTAGGGGTTCCAATTGAGGGACTTTTTACTGTCTAAAGGCCCAGCTTTTATCTTCTCCCGACGGCGCTGCGAGTCAGTCAGTGATTTGTTCGCTGCCTGTAACTTTTAACCAGTCTCAAAAATATATACTCTTAATGTGGCCACGCTTGTTTACGAAACCTCTCGTGATTTACTATTGGCAAATATAGCATTTTCTCTGGTGTCTAGGCGGAGAAAACGGCTACGTAGAGCGACAGTATTTGTGGCACCGCGGACCAGAAATAAACTTAGGTCCCATTCTCTATTGTACCGGCTGCCGAATACTTGGAGCGCGTTACCAGAACGCACAAGATCTCTCTTCTCTGTGAGTGTTTTTGTGCGGGAGTTAAAAAAGTATCTTGCTTCCGGCCCTGATATAACAGACCGCTGAGGGAATTGGCAGGCGTTGCAACGTAAAAAGCTGTGGAGACGTTAATTGATTCATTAGTTGTAGGAGCCACTATACAAAGGGTCAGCAATACTGTTGCGTTAAGCGTATTAGTTGCTACAATGCTGTATCACACTGAGGAGCTGGATCACCGGTTTACTGTGTCACATATGTATGTATACCTATGCGACTGTGTAAATTCACTATATTATATAAAATGTCATTTTTTAACAACATAAGCATTTCTAATGTGGTTTGCAAATAAACCACGTTCTGAATATGAATCTGAAAAAGCGAATCTTAAAAACCCTTTCTTTGGTAGAGGAGTGGCGGGTGGCAGATGAGAACCACGAGTGATCTCTGATGCATCTGTGTTTCTCTTCTCAGTCTTCGAAGAGGTTGGGGCCCCAGAGAAGCTACTGCAACGGACAGGTGAGGAGACCACGAAGAATTTTAAATTGAGGATATTCATGCTTCTCATTCTTCTTAATGCCAAATATAAATAATAGATGGTGAAGCAATGCCGAGCCCGAGGGTGGATACAAATACGGGTTTAGTGGGCTTCTGAATTCCACACTAGCTGCTCGTGACGTATATGCACTAAGCATTCCCGAAACCTCCCCCAAAAAGGAAGACCATCAGTAGAGATAAATAGTTAAATATAACAAGTGTCGGTTAACTTCACGATGGTACGAAGTCCTAACTCACAAGAACGAAACGCTTGCGTGGTGGCTTTGGGGTATCCGTCGGTTGGCAAGCGACGCCAGCTTCTTAAGGGTTAGATTGTCTAACATCTTAAGAGTTTCAGTCTCCTTGTGTCCCTTGAATCCGCCCAGGAGTGTTTCATGTGCGCGGTTAAAATAGGCAGAGGCCCTGCAGCGCATTAAGGCTCTCCAGCATGACAACGGTCGGCTTTGCATACTACTATTATTAGTAGGCTGTGTTAATTATCTGCTAAATCAAAGCGGCAGGTAGTCAACACGATCGGACGCTTTGCTTCCATTGAACGACACCTGTCTGACACTAGAGGCAGACATCGTATCTAGTTTCAGGCAGGTGTGTCGCCGTTCCTTTGTTAGATGTTGTGTTCTTCATCTAGCTTATGATTACTGTAATTATTGCTTCAGCCTCTATTAGTCGGCCGTGTTTATCGTTTAGTAAATCTAAGCGACGCCAGATAATCTAAACTAGACGAGTTTGCCTCCCACGAGAGTGCCCCTCCCCGTTTCCCGAACATGTGACGAGCAACATCGAGAATTCATTAGCGGGCAAAGCCTAACCGAACAAATCTAAGTACTTCTACAGTAATTATTATTATTATTGTTGTTATTATTATCAGACAGTTACTCCCGTTAAATTGATGATTGTAGTAAACGCGACTTACAGCCTAAGAGGAACAGCGTGATGCTGCTCGCGTTCAGCAACACGACACCAGTCTGCCCAGCCGAGGTATGTCTTGTCGTTGCATCGTTCCCGCTACCGAAACGATATATGAACTGTATATGTATAAAGATAGAGAGAGAGGGGGGGAGAGAGACGCCGGCTAAGGGCCCAACCCAAGCAGCCTAGGAATCTGACCTATACGTACCATCTGCCACTACTGCTCGAGTACAAAAGCAGAGGGGTAACTAACATAACAAATAGGGAGCAAGCAACAGCAGAGGTTGTAGCGCCTGCGCCAGCAGCAGCCAAAACGAAGCACACACAAAAACAAAAAGCAATTATAGCTGTGGTGATTATAAATGCAATGCGTGCCCTCCACGCTGCTGTCGGGGTCCGTGCGCGGCCTGCGGCCCGGGCGGCCATTTGTCTGTTCGTGCCCCTGTAGGCCTGTCGCACGCCGGCCCGCTAATAGAAACACAACAAAAGACACCTGTGCACAGGCCTGCCTGCCCGCCTCCTTTTATTTTACAAGCGGCGCCCACGCGCACTCACAACAACGACAAGTCCCACTCAACATGCATACATGGCACGTAAGGAAGAGATGGGGGGGGGGGATGAAGAGATGGGAGGGGCAGAAAAGAAAGAAGTGTGAGAGGAGAACAGAAGGTATAAGGGAGAAAGAGAGCGCAGAAGTGAATGGAACTAGACACGAAAGTGAGCGGTAAGAGAGGGGAACTTTCGACAGAGAGTTGCTACGGTGCCAGCACCTACTCGCGCTCAATTTGTGGCCATAGATTTCCCACTGCCCATACGTACATATACGCACGCCATACCGAACGATAGGTGGTACGGAGGTGGGTCGGCTTCAACCAGAGCTACTTGCTCCCAGTCAAGCGGAGCGATGGACAAACAACGAACAGATACACAGATCAGCTGGAAGTAAGGCGTCGGTCCAGCAGCATGTATGCATACATACACGGATGTATACATACATGGCTGCATACGTACATACGGGTGGCGCCCACCAGTGCGCTGACAAGGAACTCTGTTCTGTCAGTTGAGATTACGGCACCTCAGCTGGGTCAGCAGACAGCGAGCGTAGAAAAGGGACGTCGTCCTGACCCCGATCCTTCTGCTACTACTTTAGTAGCCCTATATCTACGGCAAAATTGGCCCTTGAAAATGCTTGGTTTTGAGCCGTCGACAGACTTCTTGCAGCGCCGCATGCCGCAGCCAGGACAGTACAGTGCATACCATATAGTATACTGTATATATATATATATATATATCGCGACCATTGGCGACCTAAAGACCAACACTGAAGCGTACATTGATGTAATTAAGCCTGATTTGTGAGAAAAAGTGCTAAACAATTGGGTGCCCCGTGCACAAGAAAGCCAAAAATGTCTCTACCACATTAGTAATGTATTTTATCAGAAATGCACTTATCTTATATGAAATAAAGAAAGTGTCGTGTCTGTATATTATTTTAAAAATCTTGGACTTGTTTGTGAGTACCGTTCGAAACGAGGCGTTGGTACCATGGTAGCGATAATCCGCTGCCACAGAAATCTGAGTTCACTACAAGCGTCCAAAATGTGACTGTCAAAGCGTTAAGAAATCTAAAAATCTCAGACGTGTAATGAGCGAACAGATCAAATGTTTAAATGTTTGAATGGTATTAGCCGAATAAATCGCAATCTAAATGGTATTAGCCAAATGAGTCCTAACTATTGACAGCGTAAGGTGGAGGAAACAGGCGACGGCCTTGACACTATTAAAGCGATCATTTTAAGTGATGCAGAAATAAGCTAGTCTCATCTATTTCAGTACGAACTGGAAATTTAAGACATACATAGGCTTCAAACTATGTACATTATATATATATATATATATATATATATATATATATATATATAGATTAATTGCATATTAGGGCTTGCTTTTTTGGTGATAACCTGCATTTAGGCCGGTACCGATTTCCATGTGTATGAGAAGAGCTGATGCTTCAAAATGAATCGAAAAACACTGCTGGACCAAATGCCTAGATTCTGGCATGCCTTTCTAAGCGCTTATCGAGGCGAAGAGGAGCTGAATCAAAGCAATACACTGTCCCACGCGCTTCCCTTCAACTTTCTGTTTTGCTGTACTGCAGTAGCTCTTGTCGTGTGCTGTATGCATAGGTAGAGGTGGCACTCATTAGACGCTACTACCTTACGCGTTCGTTCATTACGGTATGCGATACGCAGCATAATTTAGTGGCACGTCGTGTCACCGGGAGTCTAGTATCGAAAATCGATCCATCCGGTTGCCCTGGTCGACTGGGGACAAGGCAGCAGCGTAATTGAAGTCTTCTAGGCCTTCACTAGGCCAGGACGGGCCGCAAGCGAAGCGCAAGCCCCGTGTAGGATAACTGAGGACTGCATTTTTTTACTGCAACCTTATCCAGACTAGTTGTTGACAATGTCATGCAACCATTATCTGCTACCACGCTACGTGCATTCCACTATTACGCGGTAGCTGGTAAAGCAGAGACATCGTGTACCCTAGACCTTGGGGCATTTCAGTGACTACCACATGGTACACAGCTGAGTGTAGTTGTTCGCGTCGTCCTAGTATCGTAGCAATCGTTGTAGTAATGGCATTTGCATTAGCATGATTTGTTTTGTCTATTGTCTAGCTGCGTTCAGTACGTGCTTACACATTGACTGAGACCCAGTGGTTTCATTAACAGAGCGGTACAAATCGAAACGTTATTGTATTTGGCAATGACCTTGAGAGAGCCAATCAAATTGGCTTAGCGTGTAATTCCTGTCCGTGCCGTATGCCGTTTAACTGTGCCGATTGGTGAATGAGAAGTGTGTCGGCTAATACAGACCCTACTTGCTAAGCCTGGATCGCAAGGATAGCCTTAGGATCCGACATAGGAATAATACATACTACTAAGGAATCAGATTTACGAAAGTTAAGTCAGTGGAGTACGCCTATTGGTGTCACTGTAAAATGCAGGCTTTCCACAGCACATTTGTTAACAACTGCATAATTAGAGATACTTTACAACCAGTGTGAATCTAGCACGTCTTTATAAGGGCGGTTTGAATTCGTCACCCTTCTTGACTGAGCTTTCATTTAGGACACGCGACTGGCCGTTACGTACATGTAAGTTAAGTACAACAAATGGGAAACGCTGAGGTATTCTGTACTACCTCTCAAATTAATACCATAGGTGTCATCCATGAAGTCTCCGGAATATTTTTTGAGTAGTATTCATCAGCCAGCTATAGATTCAAGTTATTGAAGCAGACCTATTGCTCGCAAAGTCTTATGCACTCTAATCAATACTTTATTGTAATGTTATAACGTATTTACGTTACACAACACAGTGCAACCACAAAATAGTTGTTACCTGCTTAACACATGTTTTTTTCTTACGTTTGCTAAAGGTATTTTTCTTGCAACAAATAGGATTCTGACCAGAACAAGCCATCTTGTACATGAGAGCCATCAGAAACCTGGTGCACATTAGCCTATTTTGTCGTCGATTTCTGATCTCTTTTATGCATTGCACTATAACGTTCGGTCTCACCACAAACAACATACGTGTCGGCGTTCCCGTATATTAAGCGTGAAATTGGCGATACCCCCGGAAAAACCTGGACCATAATATAGCACAGCGCTTCATACAAGCTATTCCACTGTCATTTTGTTGCGTCTTGTGTCTATTGGTCGGCCAACGCGCTGAGATCTACACGCCGCATGCCTAGCCACAAGAAACGCTAGGGTCCCGTTAAGGTACTTCTCATGTCTCTCGCCGCCCAAGAGATAGTATGGCACCATACGCGATACTGCCAAGATAGGTACATAGTAAAAAATGTAAAAAAGCACAGAAGCATACGCCGGCTTTTCATTTAGCAGATGTATCGAAGAAGGCATTGCGCATTTCCAACAGTATCGGGATGATGAAGCCTCGCATCATCAATCTCTTTGTTACTTTTTTGCCGGCGCGCTGAAGTATAAAATCGATGCCATGCAACGTCGATCAGCCTCAGGGGAACTTTAGTCGTGAGTCGGAGAGGGCGTTCGGAGCACAGGAGGCCCTCCCCACAACCACACACTTCCCTTTCTCCAGGCGTGCTCAGTCTCAACAAGCATATCAGTGAGGATTTCATCCAGGGCAACCCGGAGGACCGTCTGCTCTCTCGGCCGTTGGGAGGGCAAAAGGCGTGAAACCGTCTTAGCAATCATCATTCAGCGGGAGATAAAATGCAGGTCTATGCAGTCTTAATCGGAGTCCCTCGATGGTCCTTACTGAGACCTATCCTGTGGAACCTAACCTACGATGAAGTTCATAGTTTCTCCAAATAATTTACTCTGTCGCCTACACAAAAAAACCTGTTATTAATCGTCATAGCCCGAGGATCCGCTTGAAGAAACAGCCACCGGAGCCTTGGCAGATACCCGACGACACTTCCCCACACGCCAGGCATCGAATTCGCTTCATAAAAACGAAGCAATTTTTTCACAAAAAAATCCGCAAATAAAACAATATTTCTTTGTGTAGAAGAGTAACTGGAAATAACGAGCAATATTTCTTTGTGTAGAAGAGTAACTGGAAAATGCGGTTTGCACAGACGGGCACCACTGCAGGAAACTCGTCTGCAAGTATGGGTCGATAGTGTGGAAGTCCAACCCACTAAACACTAAATATTTCCCCATCCTCGTAACTTACCGGCAATTGTATGTGCAAACACCTCAAACAGTCGGGGAAAGTATGAGTCTGCTTGTGGCTAGCTTCTTCCCCGGAGACCTTAAGGGTGCGTATAATGCTGCGATTATCTGCCGTTAATTTTCCCGTGAGTGTGTCCTTAAGAATGTTCGTCACTTCTAGCCATTGGAACAAAGACTCTCGTATTAGCTCGCAGCTACTGGGCAGGCCCGCCCTCGGTGTTAATCCTGTTAAAAACAGGAGCAGAGGCACGCTGCTCCGCCCATCCTGAGCATCTGAGAATGGCGTGTTCTCATCTCCATCGCCGCAGTGGACGCACGTGGGGCTAAGAGCCTTCCCAATCCTAAAAGGAAGGACTGGAAGTCCCTGTGTCCTGTCAGTACCTAGGTTGTGTGGAAGGTTAGTTCTTTCTCGAGCCGATTTAATAATTTTCGGATGTTTTGGGTAAACTTCCTGAGATTGACGCCCGAAGCACCCTCTTGCAGGCAGTCCCACTTCTTCAGCCATAGGGCGATGCTCCGTGCGAGTAAAAGCGCCGCCGCTGTGCTCACTGTCCAGTGCGCCATCCTCGGCCACAGGCATCGCTCGGAGTGTTAGGGCCCGTAGATGTTAGGCGTAACTTGAACCGTTACTCGATACACGCGATAAGCCTTCCCAGCGACCCCCGAAGCTCGCCGGCTCCCTGGCGTCTGGTGGGCAAGCGCAGAGGGAAATGTGTATAGCGTTGCTGGCTAGAGGGTAGTCACGTCGAACAAGATGAAGTAGTGGTCGCGGAGGGATCACTCGTTCTGTAGAACTGTCTAATTTAAAATCCGGTGCACCTCTGTTTAGTGCGTTATTGTTAGGTCGATGCACGAGCCAATGCGCCTAATTCTGTGGAAGGTGGGAGTATCAGAACGATAAGATCCTCCGCCGCCGTCCATTTGAAGACTACGAGTCCCTTCTGGCTGGCCTTAGCGGAGCCCCATGTGTAGGCGGCAGCGTTCCGGCAAATCTCCGGTTACGACTAAAAATAGAATGTCACTTTGACTATAAGGGGAAGAAAAATTTTGAGTGAAGCGTAAATGGCATGAATAGAAACGCCTAATGTTGGCAACGTCAATTCAGGTCAAACCGTCCCCACATATTGAAAGGCGGACCACCTGGGCTGCAACAGGCCGTCTCCTTAACAACATAGCACGGGCAAGTCATACAGCGGATATAGCAGCCATACGAATTCTCGTCCTAGACAGATTCCGTATGAACTAAGAATTAAGTGACTAGCTACAAGATGCCGCTAAATGAACGTCCGGACGCAAATCAATACTCATTGACATTAAAAATTGGTACAACCTTAAAGACTCTATTTCAATACTGAGCAAAAGCAAGTGTAAGGCAAGAAGGTCCCCTCACATGCTCAAACCTTGCACTCTTCAAAGATCATTAATCTGTCACGCCGCACGAAGTCGAGCAGCCTTAATCGGAAGGTGATGTGGCCAAATTATATAATCTCGCAAAAACACTACTGCGGCCACCTTTGACATATATATTTATCTATATATATGTATATATATATATATTATATATATATATATATATATATATATATATATATATATATATATATATATTGATATTAGCTTACCATGTGAGAAAAAATGCTTTTAAGTAGAACAGCTGTGGCATCAAGTAACTAGATCACACTTATAGAGTAACTAATTTAATGCCGAACGTTATTCATGTCACAGACGCAAGAGGCTGCGTCCAACAAGTTGAACTGAAGAGACCTCAGTTCTCCATAAGGCCGATCGCACTCGAACGAAGTGTGTCGTGGGACACGTGCCGCTCCATGGCCCTTCATCGCTATTCTCGATAGATGCGTTGTGCACCGGCCACAAAATGCCTTTTCAAATTAAAACGCTAAATCTCCGCCTAACCGTAATTCGGGTGATCTTGCCATATGGCGAGTTAAAACGTTGCAAGGCTAACAAACCAATACGCTAAACTGGCGATGTTTTCTATAGACGCGCTGCAAGGCAGCCTCCGACGCAAATTAATTAACGGACCTGAATATTCATAAGCCCTAATTCCAAGCCGTCGTACTAATTAACAATTATTAGATTACTTCTCTCTACTCTGCGTAGGATGCCTCGTTTGAATTGCGTGATGGCATTCAATGCGTAAATTGGCTTTGATCAAAAATATCGCGTCAAAAAGACTGTCGGAACAGTACGCTCTAGTATTGCCATTGTTATTGACAATACAGATCTGATAACATAACTATTCCGTTTGAGCAATGGAGATACTGTCCTTTGAAATGCAGCCAGCTAACACCTGGATTGCGTTGGCTCGGTCATACACTTTAAATGACTATGTAAAATCGTCTAAAGAAAAAGGCGTTGTTTGCGGTTGCTCTGTCGAAGACTGGACTGACTTGATATAAGTCCTATGTGTGTGTGTATATATATAGTGTTTATTTCGCAATATACTCGTCCTTTTATACAATTTGAACACTTCAGCGACCGCCCCATCGGGCGAGAAAGTGCAAATATCGCGGATGGATCTGGCAGCTCGCTGCGTTTATCTGCGAGCAGAGCTGGTAACGATATTGATCGCCAACTCTGTAAAATCTGTGAGTCGAACACACCAAGTGATGACAGCTATGCACTGTATACCTCGTGCACACGTGCCGGCTAGTGCATACCATTTCATCCCAAAGCT
Source organism: Dermanyssus gallinae (assembly GCA_003439945.1). Taxonomy (NCBI): domain Eukaryota; kingdom Metazoa; phylum Arthropoda; class Arachnida; order Mesostigmata; family Dermanyssidae; genus Dermanyssus; species Dermanyssus gallinae. The sequence goes on from QVRM01006742.1 coordinate 286,576, forward strand.
CCCTGGCGAGGTACACATGTAACTGCGCTACCTAAGCCGAAGCCTCAGTCATTTTTCCCTGCTACTCTAACAAAAATTGCTAAAGTGGTTCCCTAATATGTAAGCCTGTCTTTTAAGCCTGACTCTGATTGTTTTCACTGCCGGTCCGCAACCCGCTAGCAGGTTTACAAAGCGGTTTCTTGCCGTCCACGGCAAGAAAATTATGCGCTTTATAAATATTGTAAAGAAATATTGCAAAATTTGCGGCTGGAAAATGGCCTCACAACCTGCCAAGTCTGTAGCCCATCATTGGCACAATGTTAAGCTCAAAAAAACGCACTGTCGTACTCAGAGACAGTTGTCGAAGGCCTGGCATCTCTGTGTAAATAGAGGCAATAGCCGCCCAACACCTGTCACCGATGTGCTGGGTAAAGGTCGTTCCCGTATGGTGTAGTCCAGACACAAATACAGGAACTCCAGCGGTTGGCCACAACAGGGTATTCCGTCTGCTGCAGCCAATCGACCCTTACGGCGAAACTTAATAGCTTTTGTCCTCCGCGAATTTATTTGTAGGCCCTTACAGTAAAGGTAATTTTCTACGCCGCCGACAATTCGACGAATGACACCGCGGTCCCGGTGAGCCACTACTATGTCATCCGCATATATAACGACTACGGCGTTTCTAAACTTCTTCCGCACATGGCGGGCTAGGTCTGCAATGAGCAAAGAGAAGACCAGGCAACTAAGAGGGTCTTCTTGAGGGGTCCCTACGCTTTGACTCAGCTTCAAGGTGTATTCGCCCCTTATGTCTACTTCAAGACGGTCTTCAGCAAAGAAGCTGAAGAGCACTCGTAGAAAAGAACCACCCATCCCAGCATGTCGAAATGAATCGATTAGTAAGTGACGGGGAGCTTTGTCGAAGGCCTTGACACAATCAACGGCGTACATGTGGCCCCCGGGCACAGCCAACACCCGCTCAACTTCCGACTGGAGTACGTGGATCGCGTCCTGTGTACCTCGACCCTTCCTGAATCCGAATTGCTCCGGAGGTAGGGTCTTCTCCACAGTTGGAAACACCCTCGAGATAATCAACTTAGCAAACATTTTCTTAAAAGTGCGGCAACCCGCGCAAGATCTGCACCACTTCTTCCACAGTAAACGGCGAATTCATGTAGTGCGGCTCCAAAGTGAGCTGTTGCTTAATAACTGGGTCAGGCGCGGGGCGTTTGCATCGAGCAGAAGGGCAGTCAAGTGCTACCGCAACTGCTCCTTTATCGTGCTGTACATAACTTTGCTTAGCCGGCGAACAATGTGGACATGTGGACATAGGGTTTGCGCTCTGCTCTCTTAAGCATACAGAACTCCTTCTCTTGATCATACCGGCGCTTATTCTCCACAAGCAGTTTTTGTAGGTTGATCTCAGCATCCGTAAATCCCGTAGGCGCGTCAATACACGCAAACCTAGGTGTCTAGACAAGTTTGTTGTCGGCTGCCGCCGCGGGGCGCGCCCCTTGCCAGGCACACACAGAGACGCTAGCACCGGCAGGTGCTTCCGTGCTAGAATATTAAAAACCTCGCATCGTTGAAATTCCGTCGGATGTTGAAGGTTATGAAACAGGATGTTGATAGTGCTCCTTTCACTTCGGCAAACGTGCGTGAATTTTAAGCTTAAGAAGTCCATCACCGTTCCTGTCGGTGGCGCCACTATCAATATGACAGTTGAAGTCGTCGCCGACGAAAATGGGTAGCTGAGAGTTTAGTCCCGCTAGACCAGCTTTATTTGTATCGGCAACTTCAACATCATCGTTGTGAGGTGGCAGGTAGAACAATGCGAGGTTGAAGCTATTTGAGTTGAGTGTCATGCAACACTCACCTCGACACACACATTGCATTTGGGGGCCCTCATCGAAAAGCAGTTCCTCTCGCTAAAAGTTTCCGTCAAGAGTACAATGTCCACACCTTTAAACAAACGTTCTGATGCTAGGTGTAAAGCCCCAGATAAACCTTCGCAATTCCAAAGCAATAATTTGCAGCCGTGAGCAGCAGGCAGCTGCCTTGGCAGAAGCCGTCATTGCTTTCTGGCTGTTAAACCGTGCCCGTCAGTAAACTCTTCGCATACCCTAGTCTGAGCCGACATACACTCATATATTAGATCAGTTAGAACTATTAATTATATCAGTATGGTGGATCGAGGATTTTTTCATATACGACCGAGAAGTTCGTAAGTCGCCCCCCGCCAGGCACGTCATACCAACGTCGGAGGTCCGGTATAAGCGACCGGGTCGAGTCAGCCGCTCAATCCCTGTGTGTCCTAGTTAGGACGAACCTACGCAAGTTTTTAACGGTATTAAATCTCAGCTCACGCGAAAGCTCTCCAAACATTCAGATACGCGTCTAGATCTTTTAATGTCTGCACTCCTGGGAGTCGCACTGCCTTCTCCAACTTTGCGTAAAAAGATGCTAAATGCTATGAAGACCTTCAGCAGAAGTTTACCTGCCAGCATGGACTTCGTGAGTAGTTTGTTCAGTTGCCGCCTTGAACTTTATTATTATAGGACCTATTGAGCGATGCACTAGGCAGCACGGACGGACGTCTAGCTAAGACCATTGCCAATGTGGTTAATGTGCTCAGATGAGGCTCGCCTCCATATTTTCGGGTATATGAAGTTTGCATAAAAGGAAAATATCGCTTATTACGTTATTAATAAAAAAATATTATTATCAACCGAGCAAGATGGCCTAGTGGCAAAGCCTTTGCCTTGCATTCATGAGGACTGGGTTCGAGACCCAGACCGGCCACTCTTAAATGGGTTTGCATGGTTTCCAATTTAGATAAGGTAAATGCCGGAGTGGATTAAAATTAGCCATGACATGAAAAAATCGTACACAGGCATTAGGCTTACGGAAAATATAAAAAAACTTCCGATCGCCTGTTTATCGGTCGTACGCCGATTGGCGGCCAAAATCTGCTGTTGTCATAATAGTGATGCCATTTCAGCAACTATCGGTCAACACTAGCTAGGATTCTCTATCTTTGGGGTTCAGAGGTAGCAATCGCGCAAAGTGGCGACGATGATGATCAAACTGGACTTCCAAAACGCTTTCAATAACTTCCGGAGAGGCCATTTGCTTCGAACCGTCAAGTCGTGGGCACCATTACTGTTTCACCAGGCGCACCTTGCCTATGGTTCAGAATCATAGCATCTGGTCATGCCCCCGTAAAGACAGGTCTTCAGCAGGGTGATTCCCTGAGTCCGCAACTTTTCTGTGTGTGTATCAAGGAATTGGTGGATTTATTGCAGTCCCCCTTAATGCCTGGTGCTTGGAAATATCTGCAACACAAATTATCAAACCACCGCATTGCGGTGCGATTACCCAATTTATATATATATATATATATATATATACCCTGTGCCAAAACGTGCTAGAACCGTAGACTTTTGACAGAACTGTTTCAAAAGTACGTATATTAGATCTAGGACATCGGCGGATAGAACACTCGATTGGCGCTGCGTTTTGAAGAGCAAATTAGGAGACCGTGCTAATTATGAAATAGTCAATATAATTAGTTTATTAATGAATCATCGACTAAGCGGTTAGTAAGCCGCGGCGGCTAGACAAGCCGGCCTGCAGGGCTGCTACGCTTTTAAGCTGCCAACCGCCCGATCTGCCATTAGACATCAATCAGCTAAGAACGATGGAAAATACTTAGTCGACCTCCGCTTGGCCTAAGAGACAATGAGCTCTCGAAAAACATACAACGTGTACTTCTTTTATATTTAAATAAAAATTAAAATAAAAATATATTATGCCTTCTTCCGCATTAAGAACAGTACGATTAGGGGTCATCGTTGTGCGAGATGATCGGAAAACGCTTAGTATCGACTGGGGCGGATAAAAACGTGATCTTCCACTGAATTGCATGCTGTCTGGGTACCGCTGTTTGTGCTAAAAAAAAAACAAGGTACGAGCGACATAGAAGAAACGTGGTAGCCAGTGGTAGACAGAAAGATTCGGGGTAAAGACACACAGCAAACTTCACTTTTACAGAGTAAATATCCCACACTACTGGGAACATGAGCACCCACTCATGTGCCATATGCTGTGCTGTCTCCGCTTGGCGAGCTCTAGCTTGCGAACGGACTTGAGTACCATGTAGATACGCGAATATTCTTGTGTATAGGTGTATATGGATACACTTCATAAAGTATATATCTGTGTATATGGGCGTGTTTATTGATTCGAATGCGTTGGCGTTCGTGTATGCATGCTCAGCTGCACCGTGTGCAATTTATAATTCACCATGCATATCCTATAATACCGGAATTTGTCCGTTGTCACGCTGATCCCCCCGTGTCTGTACGCGTGAATCTGTTAACGGCCAACAACAGAGTAGGCACATAATTCGCTCATCTACGAGATTCGTCGTCCAACAAACTTTGTAGAGCTTATCCGGCTATAAATTCATTGTTCAGTGTTTGATAGGATCGGCGGTACGCTATGCATATATTAGCTGTATTTCACCCGTTCACTGTTGCATGAGCCCTAGGATAGCAATCCAACAGTAGTCTTAGTCAACAAAGTCGATTATTTCAAGTTCTTGTATTTACTCCTTACTAGTTTACTTCTATCTCTCTCTTCAAAATTTGAGAAAAAACAATTAATAAACGCTTGTTTATATTTGAATAAACCCAAGAGATGTAAAACTAACAACAAGTCAAGGGGAAAAGCAAATTCCGCAGAATGCAAAAGGTAACCAAAGAAAAGCCCTTATGAAGTATAGATATATATGAAGCGTTAGGCCGCCAGCTGAGATTGGGGATTTGCTTGGAGACCAAATCTAAAGAGGGTCCTATCAGCGTAGGTAAAAACGCACATGAAAGATAATGGTAAAGACTCCTAATGTAGCTTAATTAGCTGCATTGCAGCAAGTAGCATTGGGCTATTCTCTAGTGAGAAACTGTTCACAGTCGACAGCAATTCACAAATGCCTATGCAACACCGGCAGCAAATGTTCCCGGTATTCCATAAAATCAGACAATGCTTCGCACTAAGAAACATTCTATATGTCACTGGTTGCAAGAAATTTTAAAATGGAATAGAGTAGTGCTAGATATGAGGGGCAAAATGACCAAAACTAAAACTTACGTTGTGAACAAACAAAACAATCTATAAACGTGGGCAGAATTTATACATTACATATTGTTTATTTCGCAATAACTTTGCATTTCAAGATGGTACATAATTACAATACAATCATCATTATATACAATTTTAACACTTTAGCGACCGTCCCACCGGGCAAGAAAGTGCAAAGACCGCCGATGCGACTGACAGCTCGCTGCGTGGTCTTTTGCGCATATTTGCGAGAAGAACCGGCAACGACATTGATCGCCAACTTGGTGAAATCCTTGAGTCGAACACACCAAGTGATGATAGCCATGTACAATGTACCTTGTGTACTCGTGCCGACTAGTGCATGCCATTCCCTCCCAAAGCTCCCTGGTGAGGTACACATCTAACTGCGCTACCTCAGCCGAGGCCTCGGTCACTTTTCCCTGCCACTCCAACAAAAATTGTTGAAGTGGCATTGTAATAGGTGACTTAAGCCTGACTCTGATTGTTTCCACTGCCGGTCCGCACCCCGCTAGCAGGTACACAAAGCGATTCCTTGCCGTTCGCGGCAAAATTTGCCGCGGAAAGATGGCCTTACACCCTGCCAAGGCTGTAGCTTAACATTGGCACAATCTTAAGCTCAAAAAGACGCAATGCAGCACTCAGAGACAGTCGTCGAAGATCTCTCACCTCTGTGTGAATAGAGGCAATAGCCGCCCGACACCTGTCGCCTATGTGCTTGGTAAAGGTCGTTCCCGTATAGTGCAGTCTCAGACCCAAATACGGGAAGGTGTTGACAAACTCCAGCGGTTGGCCACAGCAATGTATTACGTCTGCTGCAGCCAATCGACCCCCACGGCGAAACTTAATGGCTTTCGTCTTCCGCGAATTTATTTGTAGGCCCTTACGGTAAAGGTAACCTTCTACATCACCGAAAATACGACGAATGGCACCGCGGTCCCGGTGGGCCACTACAATGTCATCCGCGTACATAACGACGACGGCGTTTCTAAACTCCTTCCGCACGTGGCGGGCTAGGTCTGCAATGAGCAAAGAGAAGGCTAGGCAACTGAGAGGGTCCCCTTGAGGGGTCCCTACGTTTTGCCTCAGCTGCAAGGTGTCTTCGCCCCTTATGTTTACTTCAAGGCGATCTTCAGCAAAGAAGCTGGAGAGCACTCGTAGAAAAGAACCACCCACCCCAGCATGTCGAAATGAATCGACTAGTGAGTGACGGAGAGCTTTGTCGAAGGCCTTGACACGTTCAATAAAAACGGCGTACAAGTGGCCCCCGGGCACAGCCAACACCCGCTCAACTTCCGACTGGAGTACGTGGATCGCGTCCTGTGTACTTCGACCCTTCCTGAATCCGAATTGCTCCGGAGGTAGGGTCTTCTCCACAGTTGGAAACACCCTCGAGATAATCAACTTGGCGAAGATTTTCTTAAGAGTGCGTTCCGACGCGATACCCCGGTAGAGATTTGGATCCACGTTGTCACCGTATTTGCCCTTGAATAGCAGAGTAAGCCTGGCCTCGTGCCAAACCTGGGGTATGTGTCCCCCGCTGAGTATCTGATTAAACAGATTACACAGCTCCCCTGCTAAAACATCGGCCGACTCAGCCCAGTGTTCGTAATAGATCCCATAAGGAACACTACTCTTCCTCTTGGTCAACCCGCGCAAGATCTGCACCACTTCTTCCACCGTAAACGGCGAATTCGTGCAGTGCTGCTCCAGAGTGAGCGGTTGCTCAATAACTGGGTTAGGTGCGGGGGCGTTTGCATCGAGCAGAAGAGCACTAAAGTGCTGCCGCAACTGCTCCTTTGTCATGCTGTGCATGCCTTTGCTCAGCCGGCGAACAATGTAGACATGGGGTTCGCGCTCTGCTCTCTGAAGCATGCGAAACTCCTCCTCCTCCTCATCATATCGGCGCTTATTCTCCGTTTGGAGGGCTTCAGCCGGAAAACGTCGGCAGAACAGCTGCGTGGTTGGCTAACCGGGAGACATACTGTAGTGCGTGCTATTTGGAAACTCAAAGTTTCCCGGCCGGACTCCGTCTTCTGCGTGGCCTTTGGTGATAGTGACTTTAGTAACGTTTCAAGCAGCGCCTTCTGGCCGAAAGGCGTGAGTTTCCGGCGCTGGCTGGGGGCTCCGCCGGCTCAGGCTAGGGTATGCGAAGAGTTTACTGACGGGCATGGTTTAACAGCTAGACAGCAATGACGCCTTCTGCCAGGGCAGCTGCATGCTGCTCACAGCTGCAAATTATTGCTTTGGAATTGTGAAGGTTTATCTGGGGCTTTACAGCTAGCACCAGAACGTTTGTTTGAAGGTGTGGACATTGTAATCTTGACGGAAACTTTTATGCGAGTGGAACTGCATCTCGATGAGATGCGAGGTTTTCATCTGCTAGCGAGTCTTCCAGACGGAGGGCGGGGAAGACCAGTAGGTGGACTTTCAATCTATTTACGAACAGGGTCACCCCGAATGCAATGTGTGTGTTGAGGTGAGTGTTGCATGACACTCACCTCAGGTAGTTCAACCTCGCATTGTTCTACCTGCCACCTCACTACGATGACGTTGAAGTTGCCGATGTGATCAGTGCTGGTCTAGCGGGACTAAACCTCCAGCTACCCACTCTGGTCGGCGGCGACTTCAACTGTCGTATTGATAGTGGCGCCACTGACAGGAAGGGCGATGTGCTTCTTACGCTTCTAGAGAATAGAGGCCTGCAGTGCGCGAATGAGCGTGAAAAATTCACGTACGCTTGCCAAAGTGGAAGAAGCACTATCGACCTCCTGTTTCATAACCTTCAACATCCGACGGAATTTTAGGGATGCGAGGTCCTTAATATTCTAGCACGGAAGCACCTGCCGGTGCTAGCGTCTCTGTGTCTGCCTGGCCAGGGGCGCGCCCCGCGGCCGACAACGTACTTGTCTAGGCAGCTAGATTTGCGTGTATTACCGCGCAAATTACGGCTCCTGAGATCAACTTCTGAAATTGAACAAAGCAACCACGTTTTGGAGGCCACTGTCAAAGCGGCTGTAGTCAAGAAGAAGTACAGAAAAAGACGGGCGCGGCCCTGGTTTACACAGGCCTGCTACCTAAAACGTCGGGAAGTGTTGGGACTCCTGCGCCGAGCACGGGCTCTGCACCCCGACCCCCAGATAGTTGCTGATCGTAGGGCGCTTTATGGCCGACATAGAGCAACCTACAAGAAACTGGGCAGAATTTGTGCGCCACATTTAGGAGCCGGAATTAAGAATGTTCCGAATCTCAATAGTGGTTACAATACATAGACGAATTTAAAAGTCCTCACTGACATGTAAACAACACATTCTGTAAGCCAATGATTTAGGTAAGTAAATTATATATGTATATATATATATATATATATATATATATATTGTTTTTCATAATTCGACTATGATTATTGACGGAATTACAGAATTTACGGAATTTACAACGTTTTTTTAACAGAATTTTTACGAAATTTATAACGTTTAAGTTACCGCTTATAAATTTGGTAAAATAACAGAGAAGGAATGCCCGAAATAAAGACTTCACTTTAATGAAAACAGTCACAATTGGATTGTAAATTTGTACCTATTTAATTCAACGAATATCGTGAGGAATGCTTTCCCAGGTGGTTGGTAAGCGAGGCGTCAGTGCAAGGTCTCTAGATGTCTAGGATTTAAACTCAAAATGTGTTTTACAACGAACTTTTCTAGAGAAACTTTTTCGGCGCGTAGTAGAATCTAAAAACTGTCATAAGCGCGCAATTGCAAGTCCGAACTGATCTGCTTACACATAAATTGATGGACCCAAGATGTAAATCAAGTAGTATTCCCAAGTAACTTGTAGGCACACTGGACAGACACAGTCCAGAGTAATTAGACTTTAGGTCGACGGTAGTACTTTGTCACACCTTTTCTTCAGAGCGGGGTTCTAAAAGAGATATTTTAACCATTAGAAAATTAAGAACCAAGTATAACGAAGAATTAATAACCTATACCTGTGGAAGGGTCCATTAACTGAAAGTTTTTTTTGGCTCTGGGAGGTTTTGGGAATGCATGATGCACATGCGCCACTAGCAGCCTGCGTGACTAGTGTGAGACTCACAAACCCATTAAACCCGGATCCCTCCCCACCTCCCTATAACGCCAGAGCTCCAACGGCTCGCCGCTAACAATGAATGCAATAACAGCGGGTCCGAACCACAAATAGTAGCAAAATGCCGTTTTAGTTAAGTGACAATATCACTCGCATTGGTTATGGAATGGCTCGGAGCTACAGCCAGTTTAGGTGCTAGATCCACTAAAGGTTCTTGCTTACCCAGTCTCAGAACTAAAGCGTGTCACTTTTCAACATAAGATAAGATACGTCGTAAAAGTTGACAGTTATTGCCTTTTATGGAGCATGTTGGTAACACCACCATGCTCCGTGAAAGGCAAACCTTTGGTAGCGCCGCCTGTGGTGTCTAAATCTCACCAGCGCACTGTTGGGCACCTAAACTTTTTCTTTCAGGAGATCCGTGGATTTGAGGAACCTCTACGATTTCGGCTCATTTGCCTGAATATATTGCATCACACATCACGACTAAACCGCCGGCATAACTGGCTAACTTTACAATGCAAGGTCGCGCAAACTTTTTTTTTTGTCGCCAGAACGCTCATTTCCGTATATATATATATATATATATATATATATATATATATATATATGTAACGTAAAATGATACCCTGGCCTCGTTCTACAATATAATGCCCTGTCATTGGCGAACGGTCCAATTTTTAAGATCTGTCATCATGCTCGTCGGTGAGCTGCGGTTGTGGACGTACAGCGGGCCCTAACATTCATGTTGTGCAGTCTTTGCCGCACAGTACGCGCACTAATAGTTATTAGTATTATTATTATTTTTATTATTATGGCCCAGGTTGGGTAACATTACAAACATATACATCGGACACAACTAGTGCTTCCTCGTCATTGGGTCTTCTCTCATTTTGCTAGTTCAGCTATTGACAGAACTGCTGGACATGCTGCGGCGTGGTATCTATCGCACTGGGTGCCGTAGTTAAATGTCTGCTCTTGTATCCGGCTGCTCGCCAGGCCGTGCTTGTAATGTTTCCATCCACTTCACAGTGTTGGCCTCAAACGCTCACGTCCTAGGTAAACCCCATCGAAGTCGTAATTCCTGTGTCATTAAAGTCCCCCCCCCCCCCTCTAAGATATGAACTATTCTATTCCTACAAGAATTGGCTAACCCCAAAACCCGTTTGATAAAAAAAATCTGGCTCTATCTAATAACTGCAGAAATGCTTCTCCCAGTTTTTCCCATATAAGTGATACACCAAATGTTGTTACTGGTTTTATTTTAATTTAAAAAAGGGCGGACGCGGTATGTATTGACAAAATTGCTGCTGCCGCTCGAATTGCTTTTCCCACTCTGCTTTCTATATGCCGTCGGAAACTGCTACCATTCGACGTTATAGTGACTCCCAGATAAGTACATTTATTTACAAAATGTACCTCATTGCCCCTGGCTCAAAGAACGTCGTCTTTTGCTAATCGACCCCCTCGTCGAAACGTAACTGCTACTGCCTTTTGCCAGATTATGCTAAGCCCGATCTCGGCCATATAATCAATTATTCTTTCCAGTCCCTGTTTTACCCTAAATAGGCTCCTAACAACTAATACCAACAGCACTAACAACTATGCACTCAGTAAGCATTCCAGAGATGCTGGCTTAGCTGGACAGCAGTATGTCAGGCGTTTTCGCAAAATTCCATTTTATATTAGCTGCAGTTTAAGCCCTGCCCAAACCCGCGCTCCACGCTTTGGGAGCCACTCGAGAGACCGCTCATAGACTCCGCAAGCGGCTCAGCGTTTCGTATTTTGTTGACGGTCTAGAGAGCGTTGATTGCAGCCACAGCTCAAGCAAAGTGACAATCTGGACGGCTCTCTCTTTGGCGTGGGATCAAGTTTTCAGGACTTGTTGTTGGCTTTTTTTTACCGAACACCGACTGACTGGAGGATTTTAGTAGACACTTCATTATGTGCCTAATATTAGACATCTGCGAATTGAACAAAAGTGACTAAGCCAGGCCCGTGTATCTGAGAATTTATTCAGTTTTCTGCTTTATTGGGTTGCGAATGGGACGTATCGCTACAACGTTCGAATCCTGTTTTAAAACTGATTGAATTGTATTTCGAATGGTGTAGTAATTTATAATATGGCATTCCTTTTGTGCGTTGAAAATATGCGTGAAGTTTGTCCTTTATATATATATATATATATATATATATATATATATATATATATATATATATATTAGGTAAGTCAAAAAGTTCGTCGGCTTTTTTACCCGATTTTAAAGAGCCTTATTTATGCAGACAACAGTATTTTTATTCAATGATATATTGACCGTTTTGTTCGATAACCTTTGCCCATCGCCTCGGTAGATCCATGATTCCTTTCACCCTGAACGTCTTGTCCTTCTCGTCGAAATACTGAGTAAGGTGATTTTTTATAGCCTCCAAAGATTCAAATGTTGTGCCATCAAGGGAGTTCTGGAGAGACCTGAACAAGTGATAATCAGATGGTGCGAGGTCGGGACTATAAGCTGGGTGCGGCAGCACATCCCAGTCAAACTCCGCCAATTTTTGCCGGGTGGCCAAACTTTTGTGTGGTGTCGTCTTATCATGTTGAAAAGTGACGCCCCACCTGTTTGACAAATCCGGGCTCTTCGTTGCTACTGCAGCCTTCAAATCTTCGAGTTGTCTGCAGTAGACGACGGAGTTGATCGTCTGACCCATTGGAAGCAGCTCAAAATACACGACGCCCTTACAGTCCCACCAGCAGCACAGCATAACCTTCTTCTGATGAATTTCGGGTTTAGGGATAGCTGCGGCCTAAGAACCTCTGGGGACCCAACTTCTTTTCTGTGTTACGTTTCTGTAGAGTATCCATTTTTTATCGCCGGTTATCAATCTCCTCAGAAATGGCTCATTCGAGTTCTTCCGGAGGAGTGCGTGACAGGTATCGACTCGCCCTTCAAGCTGCCTATCATTGAGGTCGTGTGGTAGCCAGATATTCCGCTTGCACGAGAAACCTGCATCATGGAGGCGATTCCAAACGGTTCCGTAGGAGGCTCCCGTTACATCTTCAATTTCTTTTATGGTCAAACCTGGGTTCGAAGTAACCAGGCTTATGACTTCGTCGGTCTCCACAACATTGGGTCGTCCTGACCTCGGTTCATCTTCGAGATTGAAGTTTCCAGCTTTGAAACGGGCGAATCGTTTTTCGACTGTGGATTTGTGTACTGCGCTTTCGCCGTAGACTGCACATATCCTCCGGGTTGTTTGCGCTGCACTTATGCCTTCACGGTAGGAGAACAACATAATGTGTCGAAAATGCGTATTTTTGTCCTCCATTGCAAGCAGCTGCCAATTCCGCAAACGAAACGGTAAAGTTGGAACCGGTATACCGTCGCGCCGCCACGGGTCTGCTCCTGAATGCAAACACCCAGCCGCACTCTCAGGCGGCCCGGCTGCAGTGCGCGGGAATTTAAAAAATGTGGTTCCAAAAAGCCGACGAACTTTTTGACTTACCTAATATATATATATATATATATATAGTACGTGGATAGCTCTGAAAATTAAACTGAGTATATATATATATATATATATAGTTAGTACATGGATAGCCCTGAAAATTAAATTGAGTACTGGACAACAGGCATGAAGTATAGGAGACGGTAAAACGTCATAAGGCCGCAGAAGCAAACGAGATCACAATTTGAACCGCGCCGTTACAAAAAATCTGTGTACATATATTACCTGTATTATAAATTGACGTAGAACAAATTTGAATCAAGGCACGTTCCAAAGTTGAGCTGAGATCGCGTACGCCATCTACAGTTCTACTTCGGGACGCCAGCGCAACATCTTCTAACCCTTGGATGAAGACGCACTAGTGAACTGCCTGCAGAGCTTGATACTCGGTCGCTTGCTGATTTGTTCAAATTCAAGCAAAATGTTGCAAAGCGCCCTAGATCTTGCCACGAAAGCCCCACACCAATTAATTTATCTAGGCTAATTGGTGTGGGACTATGCACTAAGCGAAACTTGGAAAGCCAACGGCTTAGTTTTCCTATACGACATATGGGTAAAGACCGCTCTTATCGAGTGGTCTCTATCTAGTGCCGAAAATAGAGGATCAGTCTCAGCGCGTGTTGTTCTAGCCGTCGAAGTATTAAGAACGAAGCATTCTTGCGGCAGCAACACGGCTAACAAGCCGTGCCCCGCTAATAAGCACAAGCCGCAGCCATTGTTTCACGAAGGACTTCATCGAAACCTCCGGCGTTAGCGGCCCCTGAAACTAGCCCCTACCTGGAAGGAGTTCGTACAGGCCAGATGCGACTGGCTCAACAACGAGTTTCTTGCGAACGAAGACGCAAGCCCCTCATAGGGCAAAAGACGAGTGGCCAACAGCTGTGACTGCGCGAGTGACTAGAGATCTAAGCATGCTTTGACAGCTTGCCCATCGACATGCCACGAGGGGTGGTGGGGCCAGAGTAACAATGTTCAATCTCCCCTGAAACTAATCAGCTGTGGCGTCCCCCCCCCCCCACTAGCGTGCGGCAACGGAAGTTTATTAATGCATTCGTCGTTCCAGCGCGCAATATACTTGGGCTGCACCATATGGCGTGTGTCATTTCAGGCACGTAGTTGGTCGCGACAGACGCGGTGACTCGCGCAATTCGTGCTGAAAGAACAATGGCGTTTCAGTGTTGTACATAAGCCAGTATTATTTTATGCATACGGTATTATATGCGTCGTAACTAAGGTCGCTCATTGACACGTGCTTGATGCGGCTTTAAGATATCGGATGGCGAAGTTAGTTGAGCGTTGTTGCATTGCCGGCGTTTAGTCGGGAAGCACTTTCAGTCGGCAGTCGGTTTCAACCGCACCAGTTAGACTTATTGCTCTGCGTTGGCAAACCCTTGAAACTAAGCAAACAGCTGCGCGTGGAGAATTTGCGCTAAAACAAAGCGTCAGCTTTGATAAGCAACAGGTGTCTTTAAGCTACAAGTGGCTAGGTTATCGGCAGTGATCACAATCTTTTATCTACTCCAGTTGTCAGTCGGCAGGAAACACCTCTTGTGTGCGATTTAGCCACTTTAGCCATTTAACTTGGAGAGCACAGGGAACACTAAGTTGCCGTCTTTGCTTGTAGTCCGTGATTATTAAACAAGATTGCCCATAGACTTTAAAAGTGCTTTTTGCGCGTGGTACAAACACTGTAGCCAGTATTGTGTGGAGAGCAGTATCTGGTATGGCTTGATCTTGCGTACGAATGCCAGTGTTTGAGACCTAAACTGGTGATTACCGTTGGCGTGCAGAAATACACAAGGGTGGATTAGAGAAATTAGGTTGCACGGATGTCCTATCGCCGCCATCACTAGCTTGATAACCACAATTTTCAATCAGTTCACTAATCAGGACTGATGTTGTAGACTGCCACACTTCCTGCAAAACGAACGTACACGACTGGCATCCCTTTATTAAGAAAGTATAGTTTTATTTAGGAGTGGGAGGCTTACGTCGAACAGGCCAGACGTGATGCAGTTTGGACGTATTCAATGCCATACATCTTTGATCTAGTCCGGCCAGTAATAACCGCCACGTGTACTACTAGGCACATCGCGCATGCTTCATGCATGAGAAACTCCTCTCCTAGTCTCGAGGTTATGGTTGACAATTTCGAAACAGTGGGGGGGGGGGGGGGAGTTTAGTGGGCAGCGCGCTCAAATCGGATTGCGTCATGTACTCTCTCTCTCCCCTTTCGTTTACATAGTTCCACCCTCCCCATCATAACATCGGCGGGTGTGCCCAAATGCATTTTCTGTCCCCCCGAAAAAAGAAAAGGTACATAGTGCATGGTTATCACTGTTATGTTCGAGCGCCGCTTTTCCATAGAAACACAAGCTGTGTATCTCCGCCGGCTCTGCCTGTAGAGGTAGGCCAACTACCTTGCAGTGGAATGCGCAGCACTAGAGCAAATATCGTTGCACTTGCTACTTCTATCACCAAAAGATTAAAAATTATAAGCGATATCCAGAGCTTTCCCAACAGTCCTTTGGGAGAGCACGGCCACTGGATTTTCTGCGGCATGCTTTATTATCTGAAAGCATAGCTCAACGGAAACTCGATCAACAACATTGAACCGGCGACCTATCGATTGAACCGGCGACACCCCTAGATTACAACCATAACTAGTGCTGAAATTTATATGATGATTAATTTGAGTGAGAATACTAAACAGGTTCCGTTGATTAAGAAATGGCAGCGAGTAGTTTTCACTTGCAGTTTGTTTTTAGAATTGGACCACTTCTATGTACGAACGTCGGTCGTGTTGGTGTGACTAGATTAGCGTCTAGATATCGTAAGATTCCTTATCTATCCTACTTCTGCGGAGCACTCAGCAATGCAAACGTCCTAGCTCGTCCTAGGCAGGTTAATGTGCGTGCGCAATAAGAGTTTGATACAATTGCATAATAATAATAATAATAATAATAATAATAATAATAATAATAATAATAATAATAATAATAATAATAATAATAATAATAATAATAATAATAATAATAATAATAATAATAATAATAATAATAGTACGCTGCGCATAATCGTGCGTAGTAGTATCACGCTGCGATCGCCGCTTTGTGATACATAATCCGAGCAGAAGTCCCGGTTAACGCACATTGAAGAAGATTTTCTGTAAGTTGGTTATTCGACGGATGGAGCGCGTGGCAAAAGAGGCACTTCCACCAGAGCAATTCGGTCTTAGGAGAGACCGGGGCACCCGCGATGCAATCCATGTTCTCCAGTCAGAAATCGAGCGAGCTGTGGCACAACCCAAAGGTCACCTATATGCAGTATTCATTGACTGCGTCAGGGCCTTTGACAAAGCCCCTCGCTATCTGCTGGTTAAAGCATTCCAACGAGCAGGAGTGGGTGGCTCTCTCCTGAGTGTAATAGCAAGTTTATTTGAGGAGGACATCTTGTTGGTAGACGGTAAGCAGGGTGCATTTAGAGATTAGGCAAAATGTGGGGACTCTGCAAAGGGACCCGCTAAGCTGCGTCTCGTTTACACTTCTCCTTGCTGACCTTGTCGGTTACGTCCGACAGGAGTACCAAAAGGCCGTAGTGGTGATGTATGCAGATGATATCGTGGTCGCTCATCGCAATTTAGGTGCCATCAGGCGCCTTACCTCTATGATAGAGGCGTTCCTTGTCTCGAAGGGACTTGAGATGAACACCAGGAAGACCAAAGCCATGAAATTCAGGCGTGGAGGTCAATTGGCTGCCAGAGACCTTATACGTTGCTGCGGCCAACCATTGGAGTTTGTTAACTCTTTCCAGTATCTTGGCCATCGGGTTCTTAATACAGGAACGACGTTCACAGCGCATGTAAACGAAACAGTGCGGAAGGCACTTGTTTCTCTTTACGGGGAAGTAGGCAATGTCCGAAGACTGTCCGTTCTCTCAGCAGTGAGACTCTCCATGCTTAAGATTGTTCCAGGGCTGATGCACGGTCTTGACAGGGTGTGGAACCACCTCACGCTGGCGATTTTTAACCATTTTGAAAGGTGTCTTTCCTTATATATGAAGCGAGTGCTTTGCTGGCGTATTCGAGCAAGGAGCCGCTTTGTGTATCTCATGTCAGGCTGCCTACCGGCTGCTGAAACAATCCGACTAAGGCTGAAGATGCCGCGTACTGTACCTTACGAATGTTTTGTTTCGGAGTGGGAAGCTAAAGTCGAACAGGCCAGACGGGAAGTCGGTGGTTTGGACGTTTTCAATGCCTTGCACCATTGGTCTGGTCCTGCATGTGACAATCGCCACGTATACACCAGGTACATAGTGCATAGTTATTACTACCTGGTATGTTCAAACGCAACCTTTCACGAGGGGTACGAGTTGTGCACCCGCCGGTTCTGCCTGCAGAGGTGTGCCAAGTACCATGCAGTGGAATGCACAGCGCTGGACCGAAAATCGTTGCACTACTTCTCTCGTCGGAAGCGTGAAGAAGACAGAGCTTCATGAAAAAATATTTTAAATGTATATTATACTCGATTTGAATGAAATAAACATAATTGAAAAAAAAGAAGTCCCGGTTAAAGTTTTTAATTTGGTTCACGACGAACTACCATAGTACTTTCGGCATGCCACGCGATCGAAATCCAAAGAAAAACGTTTAGTGTCTTCGGCGGCGATTAACGCATTGTTGGAAACGGGGCGCTGTCATGGCAACCGTAATTAGCAAAACAATGACAAGTTTGAGCCCCGGCCTTCCTAGTTGTATTTGTTGGATGTGGTTCTCATAGCCCTGATGCTACATACCTCTGCTGGAGAGAGTCTATATAAATCCAGTAACAAGAACGCGATGAGAATAGATGCATTTAGACGATATCGTGCTACAGGCAATTTAGCCTATTACGCCTAACTTGTGGTTGTCAGAGCATAAATATATCACCTAGAATGATGCTTTAAGAAGCTCGAAAAACGTACGTAAATAAATGCTCACGTCACAGGTGGGAACCATTCTTTACGAGACACACTTACTTTTACAGCACACAAATCAAAGAAATTGTCGCTACAATTTTGTAATTGAACATTAATCCTAAAATGCTAATTAAAAATGTTTAAGTAGAACTCAGTCAAAAGTCAGTAGAATGGGAATTGTGTGATTGACTTGCTCTGTCCAAGTCGAGTCCGGTTGGTGCATATATAGTTATGGTCCTAATAAGTTACTCTTAGGTGATACGTCTATTTTAATCGTCTAGAGAGCACGCCTGATATTTTAGGTGATTTACCAGGGTACAGTTAAAACGAATGCGTGTACTTCTCTTTTCTCGTACTACATTGTGGTTTGTTATTTTGGAATTCCGATACCAGTCAATAAATAAACACCCCTAGCTTTATCTAGCTAAGTAATTCCAATATCTCTAAACGTTTTGCCACTTTGCTGCCATATAGACCTGCAACTTAGTGGAACAGAAGGATAATTGAAAAGCGCAAAGAATGTCCTCTACATGAAACGAACGCCACGCGCTAGCAATCGCCATAGTCTTCGCAGTCTACGAAAGAAATACACAAGCGCGTCGCTTGTTAGAACAACTACAGCCAGTACAACACTACAGTTCGCACTGGTGAAGATAGCAATGGTGGCATAATGAAGTCTTGCAATGACATAAACACTCGCAACTGCCACTATTACAACGAATGATATAAGGAGTTCTTTCTGTGCTCTTTATTTTTTGTCATCGCCAGTAACTATCGACAAGTCAAATGAAAAAATGTTCCTATCCAAGACCGTAGACGAAGTAAACATTAACGCTATATAAAGACAGCGCAAATACCCGAGGCATAATCAGCATTCCGACAGAAGCGGTAGTAATGCTAACCCAAAGCTACCTAGACCCTTTCATCAGTATTATGGACAAGAATTGTCCGCTAGTCCTATAGAACATGAAAACTTACATGCTATATATCTGCGTCTCGGCAAAAACGGCATATATCGAACCGGTTATGATGACAGTTCGAAGGTAAGCACGTCCTGCCTTGTCGTCCAAAATATTAAACGCGGACATTACTTAAAATAAGAAAAACGTTAATCTCTTGTAAGGTATTCACTGAGCTAGACATTTCTCTACTACTTACCTCCTACCCGTACCAATAAAAGTTGATGCAGGAAAAGAGACCGAATTGATCTTAATTTTTGTTGAAAGTATAAGTGTATAAAAACCGCCTGTTTCTTGGCATTCGTCGAAAGCTTCTATCCATGTCTTCACAACAAGCTCACAGTAATGGCACTACGTACAGACATCAACGCAGCTTACAACTAGAACCCGTAACAAAAGTAGCAATTTTGTTAAATGAGGTGTTTGGTCTGAGAATTGACTTCTTATCTATGTCGGCGCTAGGGCATCCAAAGCAGTTATATTTTTGGCTACAGTGTCTTTCTAACTTTCTAACACGTAAAAGACGTGTCTTCCCTGATATTCTGACGCTTCTTGCCTAAACACCATATACCTGTAATTTGGCAAGCAAATCTCATTTTAGCGTGTGTAGGCTCTAGTTGGGCTAACAGTTGGATTCGTCATGACAAACTGATAGATCAAAGACGATGCCACAGAGCAACGAGTCTTCAGTGGCAAATTGGCCAACTTCAGCCCTGATATTCGCTCGTCTGCCCCGAGAAACGCCGCGAAATTTTAAAATTCGAATGAGATTCTGGCATTTGCTCTGCTTCCAACTAGGGTGGCCGCACGTTCAAAAGAAATTTCAATTTCCTGTTTTTTTTCGTAGCTCGCTTTCATGCTGTCATTACGATTCAAGCGTACTTACAACATCTGTCCCGCTGCTTGAGCCTATGTGTGCGATCGTAAATGAAACGTATGCTGTTGATTTGAATGACTAATCTAGAAAGACTCGGCCACAAAAAGGGGCCTTTTCTGCTCCACGTATAGAGGCAGAATTGTATACGACATGGTAGAATTCGTATGCGTTTGAACGTTCGTGGCAAAATAAAAAGCTTGGCAAGCATAGTCGTTCCGTTGTGACAGCACCATCCGCACGATGACACGCTGTCATTCGTGTTTGCCCTTCTATGACAATAGCCGATCTAAAGCCTACTGCGTCAACAACAATAAGGTTGACATGTCATTAGAACGTCTGAAACTGACGTCACTTGACATTATTGTGGCGGCTTAAATGCAACCGCGCACCTCATCAGGTGTTGAAGTCGACCGACCGTAACGACTAGCCTTCAAACCTTTATCTGTCCTCTCGAGCGAGCGTGCTATACGATACACGCGAGCCGATACTGACGACGTCTGGATTTGCACAGCAGTTTGTCCTTCACAGCAAGTGAGGCCCACCGCGAAAGGCAAACGTAGGATTTACTAGCCGGCCCAGCGAACATCCGTATAAAACATAAAGAAAACACAACAGTGCCAATACGACGAAGCCAGGCAGACGATCATGTTTGGATTAGTACAGATTGACAGTATAATAGCCGGTAAAAACCAGTCGAGCCTGCTAATACGTAGCTGTCGTCTTTGTTAGAAGCACGGGCAATGGGCGGCTTTACGAGAGACTTGTCTTCACATCAATTGCCTCGACCGACTCAGCATTAGAGAGGACGGTATTAGATAGGGAAGTATTGAGAGGAGGAGCGCGCAAGTCAAAAGAACAAAACCAGCAGACGAGACGAGAAGCAGAAGAGACCACGGAACAGAAATTCAAATCTGCCTGCCCCAAAAAGATTTCTTCTGTCAACGGGGTAATTTTCAATTACGCAAAAAGAATCCTTTCCGATCCGACGGCTTGACGCCATTGCCTGCCCTTAACACTTATCTCACGTCGCACAGGAAATTGACAAATTTAAGGGTGAAGGAAATTGACCATTCCAATTACATTGTGCGATTTTATTTCGTACACGCCCACACACAGAGATAGACAGGCACTCTGGCATACACAGGCTAAGTACTGCGTTAGTTGCGCTACGTAAGCTCCTCTTCACTCTATTCGGTGTCAACCTTTTACTGGGCTAATTCCTACCAAAACACGGCGGCATTGAATACGGCAGGTGTAATGGCGCCCTTGGCATGTAGGATAGGTCGTTTTAACAGCCGATCGGTACGAAAAGCGAAAGTTCTTGACAAAGGACAGACCTGACACAATTGCCGTTGAACGCCGCACAACAGCTTCAGCGAACGGGAGCCGTGAATAGCAATCGCTCAAGACCTGAGTTTGGGATGACAGACTCATATCCTAAGCGTTAAGATCAGCGGCACTACATGGTGTTCCCCACTCTTTTTCTATTTCCTTTTTCTCTTTATTTTTGCCCTTTGTCGTCTCCTTCTGATAGCAAAAACAGTTGCCGTTGAAGCGGCACTAGAAGGAGAGAAGGGTGCGGTAGCAGTTTCCATTCCCCCTTTTCCCACGTTAGCCCATTCACACTTTTGGACATCTGAATCTGAGTTTGCAGATAAAACGTGGATTGTTGGCTACGTGTATAATTTTCCTTAGCCTATCAAAGCGAAAGGCTCGAGACCCATTTGCTTAGTTCTTAAGGTTAGCCGGTTAAATACATAATATCTACTCCTATACACTTAAATGATCTTCTTACGACGTGAAGAAACAATATTTTACTTGATACTTAGATAAGTCGAACTCCACAAGTTTTCTACATACTTAAAGTTCCATTGCCGTCTTATGTTTAACATACAGGTCTCTCTCTATCTAGCTTGCCATTTTAGTATTTCGGCTACGAAAAAAAGCAATACATCTTTGAGACAGCTGGATTAAGCGTTCATAAAAACAAATTCGCTGATTAACGTGCATTTGCTCTACCTGTTTTTCCTGGATATGAATCGACGCCTTTTCTTAGGATAACGTAGATCTTCAATGCCGGTGTACCTAGACGCGCTGTAACAATTAGCCTACGTAGAATTCATTGGTTGCAATGTCGGCCAGCAATAGTAGAATACGCGGTCCAAGAGAAAACCATTAAAAAACATTATCAAATGTCCACTTCAGTCGATATAGCCATCACACATCGTGGTTTCATTGGTTTTGTATTAAATAGCAATTTAGAGTTATTGTAGTACCAAATGGATAGTAGTGTAATATCTAATAGATCGGTTATTAAGGTTTAGAAGGTAAAAAGACAAAAATGTTTTAACGTTTTGGAAGAAATAAGAACTCGCACGATGTCACGTCGGTTGACGACAGGCCGAATGCTTCATCAGCCTGACTTCGTATGCGGCGAGAAGAGTTCCAGTGTTTCTAGCCCGGTGATATTGGCTGAGAGACGCTGTAGAGATCTTCGAGATTAAACTGAAAGTCGAAGGCCTTCTGCCGTAAACCAGTCGCTCGTTTCTGCGCCTTCATTTAGTTATACCATCGACAGAGTATCACTCCTGAAGTGGAAGCAGGCGATCCCAATCTTGCCAGCCGATCTGCTGGTCTTCGACATAGTTTTAAACGCTCAGTCGCCACTGGAAGTTGTACTCAATAGTAGAGTAAGACTGTTGTTGTAGCACCGGATTGCTTGTGTTCGCCGTTTTTCACGCCTATTTTTTGTGGGGAATCGCTTTGAATGTGCCAACCAAACGTCAACAAATATGACACTATCCGCCAGAAGACTGAATTGCTTATTCATCCTTACAACGCATAAAATTAAACAGCACTTTCAGAGCCTACCACTGAGAATGGGCCACTCGTCTTCTGCATTTCTAGTCGAGATTGAGCCATTTGCCTCGTCTTTTGAAGTGCTCTGCAGTTTAAAACAGAATTGCTAACATCGTTAGCATCGCCGGCGCTGCACTAAATACACGTGTCCACTTTCCTGATCCCGTGAACTTTCCCGATTGTTAACGTGTAAAGGATCCCGTTACCTGTTTTAGATAGTAGGTGTTTGTCTCTCTCTCGCTATTCTGATCTGATGCCGCGCTCTGATCAAGTGCCGCATGCATCTGTATGTACCTAATGTCGCCTAAGATTGGTAGTGCGCCACCTCCAGTTTGCAAAAATTATCTGAACCTTTCACATACCGGGCACAGTGTAGGTGAATAGACTAACTCCGACAAATGAATGTCAGAAGCAGGACGGTAGTTGCACATATAAAACAAAACCACAAGTAATACTAGTCCATTCTTTACGATAACGCCCGGTGTTTTGAACGATGTGTTAGTCGTCCAAGCCGTTAGCGTCAATGGGTCGTTCAAAGAGAGTGGCGGACCCATTTTTATTACAAGAATAAGAATATAAATGCTTGATGCACACTCGATATGTGCATAACTGTGTAACTCTTAGAACCTTCTACAGAACATGGCGGGCATAGCTGCGAGATTTGTGGTATGATTTCAGTGTACGTAGAGAGTTCGCTGGCCTGGCTTTCATACTTAAGTCTGCGGCTAGCATGTGATGCGTTTCTGCCTCTCTTCCATCATGCCTTATTCGTCTCGTAACGACTTCCGCAAGGTCACCCCAAGCATAGCAATCCTTTTTTGGGCAGAGTATAAACATAGACTACGAGATACATCATAGACCACAATATACCTAAAAGTAATTGAGCACGGTCCCGAGAATGCTGTGTTAAAGCAGCGTATTGTTATTGCAGTAGTATATTGTGCAGTACCCTACCGCAGCTACAAACGAGTCAATAGAGGCAATCATAAATAAGCATACCAATATTTATTATTAGCTAGTCAGCAATGGATACCTAATGAACTCCGTACCGTCGCACCACCTGTGCGCCATTTACATGCGTATATGCATTCCATCCGGATATACGATTACTGGCTATTAGAGGCACTGTGGAGAAGGATCGCAATTAAAACGGATATGTCCAAATCAGACTGGTGATCTAATAGGTTTAACGTGAAAAACATGTATGACGTCAAAAAAATGTGCATCTATTTATATCTCTATTGAGCCCACATACCTGCTTGCGGGCGCGCGTACCATATCTAGTTTAGTGGAAATTCGTTTTCAGATGAATTTTGACACACTGCGTTATGCTAGATTGAACCCCCTTGGATTGAGTAAAAACCAAAAAGCACTTGGTAAAACCTCTTTTTAACCCGAGAAAAGAGCTAGACCTATTGCTAACTGCACTAGTTAGTAGCCGCTAGCCTGCCTGTCTTATAGGCGTAGCTAATCTGATAGCACTAATATGTTAACATTAGTTCTAAAATGTTGTGCACGGCCAGCGCAAAAACGTTACACTTTTGTCACACCCTGCTGAGCATTATTGTGTCTGCCAATACTACCGACGCCCACCTGCTGGTCACCGTATCAAGCTGATCGCTATTCTTAGCCAGTGCAAATGCTACATTCCCTATTCGAAGGAAACAGAGTTCCTCATTATGACTCTTACCCAAGGCAGCAGGGTAATGCTCATTGGATCAGGACAAGCCTTAAAACGAGCTTTTCCTTCTAAAATCAAGCATTTGTGCTAGCAGTGGATCCACTAAGTGGTTCAGCGCGCCCCAAGCTCTTCGCTCTTGGGGGTCTCCCTAACAAACTCAATTTTTTCCCCCTTAGAAGTCTTTATCGAACCACCCGTAAGACATTTGACCAGGCGGTTTTGGTGACAGACCGCAAACAAGAGCCTGCACCTACCCAGCGATTTACCTCTGATTACCCGCGGCTTCCGCGTTAGCTACGTACGAGATGGCGTACGTTTAGAAATTTAACAAAAAATGCTCGCGATTAACAATACGGCTTCCCTTGGCATAACAGGGATATCTCACATAGCTTGGTATCAAACGGCAGACGTCAGAAACTAGGATTAAAATTATCAGGGTGCTAAGGAAACCAACACTAGCAGTACACCTTACCACGTGCCGAAGAAGGCCACGCTGGCGTTTTGAAGAGAGTTGCGCGGTGGCTTCACGATAGCTTAGCTTTTCCAAATTATTTAAATTTGGTTATAGTTACAAGGAATGATTATCAGTACTCAATGGCGTAACGACTACGCATCTGCAGTACTAGTGCTATGATGAAAAGGGAGCAATTACATGACCGAGGGACAGTATAGTCTGGCCCTCAAGCGCAATACGTTTAATATGCTCGAACGAATAACATGCCTTTCACATACTACTAATAATATTAAATGTTTGAGATGAGAGAGTAAGGCTGCCAGCGGACCATATTAGTGCTAATAGATTGTTCTGGGCCTTAATAGGAAAATAGGAAACAAAGCAAATAATTCTGATCTGGGTTTGCGCCGTTCTGATACGCCGTCATCCTTCGGCGCCATCACAAGTCAAAAAGCATAGCTGGTGTTTCTTCTATGTTATGTGCTTGCAGTTCTGCGATTGAACTAGAGATTAAGCAATTCGTATGCTCAAAGCCGTGCTTTTCAAACGACCCGCAAATCACACCAAAGCTGGAAAAAGTTCGTGGTATGATATTAACGAGCATGCCCAATTTAGCCTGCCTAAGTGACACAGTAAGCAAGCGGGGGGTTTTAAGCCCGGGTGACGGTGGCTGCACCAGTCGTAGTAGACTTCCACACGAAACATAGAAACAGAAAGACAGACAGACAGGAAGAGGAAAGACATAGTTCGATTTTTCTATTATTTTTTCTCTTTCTTTGCTTAGAGAAGCATGTCTTGTTGAGGCATAGGAGCATGCCATTCGTCAGTCCTCCTCCTACCGTCTACCTTGTTCGGTTCTCTGTGGAGGATTACAGTTGCCTGGGAAACCTCCTTTAATGCTCTCACTATTTGTCCCTTCCTTCTTCTTCTTCTTTCTCCTACCGTTGAAGGGAGAGAAAGAACGATCCCTCATCATCTTCGTCATCGCCGTTTTTGCAATGACCTCTCTCTGTATGGTTCCCGCTTTGCTTGCGTGCAGCCGTCTGCAAATCTTTAGGCAGCCATCCTCACGTTTTCCTCACTTGGCTTGCGTATGCGCTATCCTCTTTGCCATCGTCTGCTTCTTTTCTTTTTCGTTTTGCTTTTCCTCTCTCCCGCGCCGTCTTCTGCCCTTGCCGTTACCCGATATTGCACTCATCCGACCCCCCTTTCCCCAACTCGAGCCCCACTGTCCGAACCTTGGAAACGTCTCTACCATTACCTTGATTTGTTCTCGCTGAACGCTCTCTCTGAACGCTGCGTACGTAGTTGGTTGGTGTGGTTGGGCGACCCCGGATCCTTCGACCCCTTCGCTCCCCTTTGCGTCTGTTATGCAAATTCATTCGTACAATGGATCGGCTTTATCTATTCTTTTTGGTCGGAGACAATGCGGCGTTGGATGACTGGTTGATGCTGCTGCTGCTGCTGCCGCTGCTTGCGGATGGCCGCTAGCAAGCGTACTGAGTCACTCACTAAAGGAGTAGTTCAAGTTGGAGTTAGAGTTTGCTGGCGAAGGGTCTCCGGGGTCGAGGAGACGCAAGACGCGATTGGCCGATCTGACGTAAGGAGGCGACAGCTCGCGTCTTTTGCCTACTTGACAGCCAACGGAGAGGATAGGTCTCAGTGGGGCTGCTTATCATTGAGGCCACCCGCAGCTGTGGTGGAAGCGGCCACAACACCAGGGGCCGGCGAGA
The DNA here is from genome assembly GCA_003439945.1 of Dermanyssus gallinae. NCBI lineage: Eukaryota > Metazoa > Arthropoda > Arachnida > Mesostigmata > Dermanyssidae > Dermanyssus > Dermanyssus gallinae. The sequence continues at coordinate 312,800 of QVRM01006742.1, forward strand.
AACAACGGGACCATAAGTCTACTGCCTGGCGCTTTAGTGGGCGAACTGTGAACAAAACGCTGGGGGATAGTCCCGTCAACCGGCCCGATCCACCAAGCCTTTTATTTTTCACCCTAGTTTCGAGAATCCACGTTTCTTCCAATTTCTACAAATGATTAGCGAATTTCGTGCGCGTGCGTATGTGAAATACGAAGTGCGTGCCTATATTACACGCCAGTTTGTGCTCACTCGCTTAACTGTTTCATAATTACCAGTGCTGTGCTCTATGTAGTAGTTGTTAGACAAACAAATTGAAAATGTGTAGATATGGTATATATGTGTTTAGCAGTTGTACTGAGTTTTGTACAACGTAATTTGCTATATACGCATTTAAAACGGACAAGAAGATGGTCAGTTATAAACAATGTATCTATGGCTTCTGATATATAATATATATATATATATATATATATATATATATACCCAGGCTTTGCATTTAAAATGCGTATTGCACAGTATCTTAAAATATCTATACCGCATATATAATTCAGTTTTAATAATGCCAAATTTCACTCGTCATAAGGTGTTATTTGTCAGATTGTTCACAAAAATATCAGAAAAGACTCTTACGTGTCAAATATTAGGACGCATATATCTGAGATATGTAAAGCCTATATACTTGCTTGATGCAGTTTGCTACTTTAAACTTCTTAATCATGATACAGCAGGCCGACTTTTATTAGTCTCTAATTAGAGAATATTCACCTTGGATGCAAAAATTTGTTGCAGGAAAGACCAGTGCGCACAATTCAGATGATGTTTGTGTGTTGTGGGAGAAATTAAATATTCAAAGAATGTGTATAAATTAAGTGTTGTGTCTTGTGTATAATGTAAGAAACATTATAACACCTAAAAGGAAATTGTAAAAATGTCGAAGCGGCTTAATAACGTTTTCGGGCCTTGCTCCAGTGGCGTAGGAAGGGTACATATATGGCCACACAGTCTCTGAGGACAAGTGCTTACCCCTATTCTAACCCAGAGGGAGTGCAGGCTCGTGGCTGGTGATACGTTGTACTGGACACTTCATACCTTGCAAATGTCAGTTGGCTTGCATACTTGGGGCTAGTCTTCTCCGCCAGTTACCAAAGCTTTACCGTGCATTTTTTGAGAGAAACAGGTATGGTGGCGAGGGCGATTGTCTTACCCCACAGAACGTCCCTCGAGATTACCTCGATTGCACATTACATTCTGTGGAGGCCGATCTGCCGTAATGGTACCGCTGTTATCTCTATTGTTATGACTTCCATATGTGTATATAATACTATGCACATATCACAGAAATTGTTGGCAGTAAATATGGATTTCAAGGTCCTATGCTCAATTTGTTTATTGAACAGGCTCATGTGTGTGTTTTTTTTTTTTTTTTTTTTTTTCTGGGGTTTCGGTAATGCATGATGCACATGCGCCACTAGCAGCCTGCGTGACTAGTGTGAGACTCGCAAACCCACTAAACCCGGATTCCTCCCCACCCCCCAGGCTCGGTATACTTTGGCATTACATCGAAAGGTGTGGGTGCCTCCTCTCAGTCCTCCCAACTCGTATGTTATTACATCGGTATGTTTTTGACATACTTCGTTCTCTTGTGCCATTGTGGCCAGTATTGCGATGGTACTACAATCACGGTGACTACGTGCCACCTGTAGCCACCACAAAAATGACGACTGCTGGCCTTCCATGCTATCCTGAGTCATTTTGCTCTGCAGTCTTTTTAGTAAATACAGTAGTGTTCGTTTAATAAATACGGATAGTACGCACGTAACTGTCAATGTTTATTCACATTTTCAGCCACTCAATACACTTATTTGATAGAATTGTTTTTCAAACATTTCACAGGCTTTGCACCAGGATGGAACCTCGCAGCCTCAATTCCTTTAATTACAATGTAATTTTTGGGAATTCACTGTCTTCCTTTTGTTACACAACGGTCCGCATCGACCGATCTTGTCGTACGATAAACGATACTGCGCTCTTACTTGAAAAACAGACGCAGCTTCTTCCACGATCTTCAATGATCTTTTGTAGGACTCGGTCATTCTCGTAAGTGTATCCAGCGATGATCAGATCAGCAGTCTTGAAATCTTGAGATTTTTTGCTCAATGAAATCTCACTACTAAAAATAGCAAACTGGTAGTAGATTTCTTTTTGAGCATGAGGCAACTCCAAGGCGCAGCCACGTAGAAGTTCAGTTTATGGAGCAGACATCACGGACTAAGAAGGAGGCTCCGCTCATCAACGTTAGCTTTCCCAAGTCACATATGTAAGTTTTCTAAACGTACATGCTAAAAAATTATGCTAGACATTTCCCAAATCAAGATCGCCGAGAGCAGGATAATGTCGTTGTGCCAGCAAAGTTTAAACTAAAACGGCTAAGAATCTTCAAAGTCTCCGAGATTCCTGTATGGTGAGAAGCTGGATATGACCGCAAAGTCTCTTAGCTCCATCCATGCGGTCCCTATTCCCTGTCTCTCACTTGCTAAACTGTGCTCCCGCGCTTTGCCTGTCCACTACGAGCTGCATCTAGCTTCTTCATCGGCTCCACCTGTCTGTTATGACCTGGCCGGACTCCAAGAGCAGACTAAGGTCAACGCCTCGCGGTCTTATGGTCTCAATCAGAACATAAGAGCACATTGATACTAAACTGCTTTATCTAAGCTGTGCCACATGTATCATGTTATTTGCCATACATACTACACTATGCTGGCTGTTTACTGTGTTATCTATCTGTATAATAGATTGCACACTGTGCAACTTTACATCCGTTACTATCCACTGCGCGAACGTCTCCCAGTGCGTTGAGTAGCCGTTTGTACTTGAACTTCGCATGAAGCCTACCGACGGTTGCGTGGGTGGCTTTGTTATACCCTATACGATCAAGGGAGAGCTGCTGCTCTTCACATCGACTTAGTTCCTCGGTTATCCATACCTACTATGCACCAAATGATCTCTGAGCTTAACTTCTCACTCTGGTTGCCACTCTCTAGGTTGAAGCCCCTTCACTTTTGAACAAGCGATATTCCCCAGAGCTCCATAAACGCACACAACTGCTCTTGTCGTACATGACAACGGAGAGTAATTTTTGAATGTACCGAATATAATGTAAGTGACTCAACTTAATGGCGCTAATTTCAGGGCGCTAGGTGAAGGAAAGCACAAAATTGAGGTAGGATTAGAAATGCAATACGTACCTATTTTAACTTTTTAAAGGGGAAATGTCGTGACGATGGCATTTCTGTTAAATGTCACAAGTCACGAGTTCTCTCACGACGCGATATATATATATATATATATAGCTTGCTTACTCTGTATCAAAAATGTTAGTTGCATTTCTGGAAAAAATGTTTGTCTAAAACGTTGGTTTCTAGCAAATATTGAAAAACGCTGAACAGATACAAGAGGCGCCACAGAGCTGCTATCAGTTTGCAAACTTCCGTTTTTCTACCAGGCAGCAGTGTAGCGATGGTCTAAGTGTTGTCTCGCCCTTAATCCTCCCGAAGGATCCAACGGAGAGGATTTGAGGCCTCAGCAGTCTCATTAAAATGCCCTAGCGATCTTGTCTTCTGCGCGCAGACAACCTGTCGTCCACGGGACTAGGTGATTTCAGGCATAACAGGGGCTTGGTTAGGCTACCAGCTGCCTTGGGCTGTCGGTAAACCTGAGCAAAACCGTGTGTATTTCCACATGTGGAAATATTGAAACCTTGTAAAGGCTGGGGTTTTCCGCACATATTACTGAGAATTGCAAAAAAGCGCTTCAAACATAAAGTCGCACCAGCGGACGCTTACAGGGCCGGTATTGTGTAAGACGACCTAATTAACAAAATATTCGCAAGCTCATTTATCCGAAAGTATTCATCCTAAAACATGAACCTGCGCCTAATAGCACAACATTCGCCAGAGTACGTCTTTGCTTACTCTAGTATAACAAATGATAGCTTCCACGGGTAGAAGTTCTATGTACTGTCAAGACACCGCGATAAAGTTTATATATATATATATATATATATATATATATTTATAAATGCACAATTTGGACCAGCTTAGTGTAAAATTCGACACGGCTGGCCATGCGCAACGAGCATGATGACAACGAATTCGTCGCAGTCAAATAGAAGAACCTGTGGGGTTTGATAATTCATGGCTTGCGCTGCCGGCAGCGAACGAGAATGGCTGTGTACGCTTCTCATTTTGTCGTTCAATATCGCATATTTGCCCGTGGGGCATTGAGACGTACGAAGAAGATGGAACGCCCCCAAGCGGGGTGGCCGATCACGGCTGCGTCACGTTCGCGCCGAGCACTGTCGTGTCGGCTAATTCAAGTTATGTGAACTGGTTTTGACGTCTCGGAAGATACTCGGATCGAAATTAGCAACAAAACAGCAAGAATTACGGCAGCAAAAGATATTTAATCATCGATGCAGTGCAGACAGCCTAAGTTACTTCCAACACTACCTGGAGCAACAGCCAACGTTTTCCTTCTCGATATTACACTAGCCTTCTGCTGGCTTACGGCGTAAATGGCTCTTTGCGACGGCAACCTCGTGACTCCCTGAGACAATGCAGAAGAGTCCTCTTTGTCTCTGATAGAGACGGATCAACGCCATTCAGCAACGCTGTGCCGCGGAATCGCTGATTTCTAATTCCGCGTTTTGCTGAACGCGGTGCACAACGTGCCGTTTTAGAAACTTATCACATTCCGTTTAAATTGCGTGCCGGTTGCGCAAAGTTAAGAACATGTCGAGTGTCTGAGAAATACCAGAGAAAAAAAACGAGGGATAGTCCGAACCACCAAATCTAGTTAAACATTCAGATGTGCTCTGCTATATTAATAGGGCAAATACGTACTTTATTTTGCACTACTAAGATCATCCGATTGTCATCAGCACAGCCACAGAGTTCCTATTTGAGCTTTGAGTCACTCTAATGCTTGCGTACATCTTAAATATACGAGTATATATTATTGTATCGCAACTCTAATGTACATTGCAGCATTGCGTCACCGGTTGAAAAACATGTTATTAACAATGTGTATATATAAATGCACACTTGAGGGGTTGCAGATTATAGAACTGGGTGAAGTTTCTCTATGAAATATGGAAGCAAAAATGCCGTGCTAAGGAGTGAGAATAAAATTACTAAAATGTATTGTGGCTGACTGGGCATCGCTTTAAAATATGTGCAATTTGCCAGAGATCTAATCGTTTCATATAACAGCCAAGCAAAATTCGGCTTTATCTGGACATCCGACGTCGACGGCGGTTGGAATCGTGATTATTTTAAGCCGTTTTTCCCGGCTCCCAAGGTTGGGCTCCCACAGAGTCCCATGATAGTAGAAAGGGGCTGCTAGCGGCTGGCATACTGTCGGCATCTGACGTACGATAACGTCTTCTCTCTTTTATTATAGAATTTGATGGGAACTCGGCATCAAGGGAACAGGAAAATTGCTTACGGTAGTCATCTAAGAAAGCAAACTACTATGGATTTAGTACCAAACTAACATATACATGAAATGCGCATTTTGTTTCGCTTCCAGCGCAGAGCTTATTTTTCAGAATACGCTGGTATATTTCGTTTTCCACTGAGATAACTAGATCTTTTGAAATCGCACATTGTTCAAGCTAAGCTCGATCAGCCACATCGATAAATTAAATAGAACCAGTTTTAATAATTATACTGTCATTCCTAGACAGGACATTTCTGTTCCCCAATTCGATCCCCTCAAATAAGGCAAGAATTTTCACACACAAACACTATATATATGTATATTTTACTACTTTTTAGACTGAAAAATTGACAACTAATATTTTGTTAAATTATTTTATTTATACACACATCATATTTATTCACCATAGATGTTGGTAGTAGGATTGGTTTGACACACATGGTTTGCTACGAAATTATAACAATATCTCGTTCACGCGCGCCTGTAACGAGTATGAGTCTAATGCCGAACATATTAGAATTTATTTTATTTACGCATGCACACTGTCTACACAAATCTGCAAACGTTGCAATTTTAAAATGGGTTTGTGTCTTGCTAGGATTTCCCACTCACCCTCACCTCTGATCTCTTCTATTGTCCGCGGTGCCAGTTATCTGCCACTACTATGATCGTCATCTGTCTATTATTGCAGACTGGGCACGGCAATCTGCTATGCTTCTAAAGCAGTAGAGGTGACCATCACTGAACGGCAATGCAGATACGAATAAGAAGTTTTCTGTGTTTCAAAAATTATTTTAGATTGTCTTGATACGGAACGTTTGTTTGTTTGGCAATTTCATACTTGTTCTCTGTCCTCTTTTTTTTCCTTTCTATAATTGGGGCCCGTCATATCCGAATATAATACAACTAACAGCGTTATTGCTTCTCCTGCTACATTCATCGCAGTTATGGCTAATACAGCTACGCTTAGCACTTTGCTGATGACTGAATGAGTGGAATGCTGGACCGGGAAAATTTTGGTTTTACGACAGCGTCTTCTTTCAGCCCTATTACTGGTCGTCCCTTGAAGATCTTAGCTGCGTTGCATAGAAAGGAAAGCATGCTTATAGGGCAGTATGCCGAGGGGTCTCATTGCGGTTTATCGGGTTTCGGTATAAAGGTCAAACCTGCCGTTTTACATGATCTAGAATGCGTACTGCTTGTGGGGGAAACCGCATCTACGCCTTGTCCTTTTTTTGGCCGTATGCGCTCAGCCATTCTGATTCTGATGTCTTGGATTGGTATTGGCAGGTAAGTTATTTTTAGTTGCTTTACCCAGACCTCCTCGTGCTCCTCTGCACTTCTTTGATAGATGTTCTGATCACGAATGCCTTGATCTGCGGCGTAGGCATACTTGTCGCAAGCGGTGGCAGGTCCTTCGGGAGGCGATTGGCTAAAAATGCGCCTGAGAAATTCAATCGTATTGGTTTTACGAGAGCAAACCAACCGTATTATTGGCCATTCTCTTAGATAGCAAAGACGTGTTTAACACACCTTTGTAAGACGCCATAAACAAAGCACCTGCCGACAAATGCGTACCCGCCCACTTACGACGTATCCTAGTGTCGTACTTAAAATACGGAGCATCTACCCCCGAGGGCGTCGACTATGCAGTCACAGCCGGACTCCTTTAGGAACCTGGACTAGAACTAATTAAATGGGATAGAACCTACGATTGAGTACTTAGCCTCCCACATCTCATGGGGTTATTCCGTAGTCTGCGGGGACGCCCTGGGACTGATCGTCATCGATCGTGATGAGGATCTACTTAAAGGAACAGCTAAGGGAATCATAGCGGATATCCGACAATGCTTTCATATGCTTGGCCTCAAATTGTTTCCACAAACTTTAAAAAAGCAACTTATGTGATCGGCCTGAGACACTCTTGGCAGAATATACATCTTTGCCTGGAAAGGCACCTTGTAACATCTACATCAATGGTTAATACTTAGGCGTGATGTTGGAGAAGACCCTCGCCCGAAAACCTCATGTGCGCGATGCAAGAAAAAGCTATAAAGACCTTAGTAAAACTACGAATTCTTTTTTCCCAAAGACTAGACCAATAGATTGTCGGCCTCTTAGGATCAGTAGTTGATAACATCATGCTATATGCGGTATGCCCCCCAGAATTAGTAGAACAGATTGTCTAAGCAAGTGGAAGCAGAAATAGGATGTTAGATAACCGGGCGGCCCTAAATATTAGACAAAATTAATACCTTCTGGCCTTTAAAAATAATGCGGCCTTATACGCGGCTTGCACACCTGCCCACTCGCACAACTTTTAGCTGGTCACGGAGGCGGCTTTTAGCAAGGCTTATACCGCGTTGGCAGAGCTGACTTCCTCTTATACAGAATGTCACGCTCAGGAAAGTCTGGCAACGTAAGACACTATAACGAATGCTGTGTCTTTTTCAATACTGAGCGCGAGCCACTTTCTCTGAACCTATGGCTGGAAAGTCCCCTGACATGCTAGGACCCTGTAGAGACGCTCCTCAGTGATCGTGAGTCGTGGTCTATGGCAAGTAGGTTTGGAGAAATTGTCTTAGAAGCGACAATAGCCGCCGCGCAAAATTGAGCTCTACAATTTTAGCAAATTTAATGGAAGGTTAAAGTGGCCAGTTATAGGTTTGAGAAACAGCGACCACCCCCGACAAGGGGCAACGAGAACGACAGCTGCTCTACCTATATGTGGAAGAACAGTTCTTTTAAACATTTAGATCGGCTTAATGTCTAGGAAGCGAATTGTATGTCCGTCTGTCGATTAGGAGAACATTAGACGCAACTTATTGATTCCACCAGCAGGGCAATAAGGTGCAGGAGTGACTTCTAGGTGTTACAGGCTATTGTTTTTGCAGCTCAAATCGACGTTATTTGCGTCATATTACTTATATATTTGTATTTCTTCTGAAGCATCGGTTCAACAACCTATCGTGTCTATTTTGTAGATGCAGAGATACACACAAGCGACGATTTACCTGGTTGTTTATTAGCATTATTACAACAAGTATTTACAACTACATAACTGGTAGAAACGCATGTCGATGATGCCTCATGCATGATGTCCCTTCTATTTATACATGCTTTGGTGTTTACTGTAAGGCACTCAACTGCCAGAAATCACATATATATATATATATATATATATATATATATATATATATATATATATATATATATATATATGTTTTTCAAAAAAATACTTTAATAAGCTAATGAGAACACTGGGTGTGATAGCCCGCTTATCCGCCACTTAGTGCGTAGACAAGACCTCAGTGCCTAATACAGCGTTTAAGGACAGTGGCTCGATTCCTTAAACTTTGTGGAATGTCTATACGCATTATCTATTTTACGCACATGCTTCCCCCACTAGTTCTCCAATTGTAATCAATTATGCAGTTGTCGTACGACAAACACGTTTACTTCGTTAACTAAACTTTCTATACCGAAGACCACAAATGCTGAGATACCTTAATCTTCCCCGGCAGTCCTTATGGCGGCATGGCCGCTGAGGGTTATCATTTGTTTTTAATGAGCATAGCTTAATGAAAACTTTACAACACATACGTATTATATATTTCGCAATAACTTTGCATTTCTAAATAGTCGTCATTATGTACAATTTGAACACTTCAGCGACCGCTGCCAATTGGCCAACCACGCAACTGTTCTGCCGACATTGTTCGGCTGAAACCTTCAAACAGGGAGCACTCATGGGCTACACACGGTTTTTACACAGTGTTAGCTCATCCAGATCTACAACTGCACTTCCTGCTCAAAAAAGACAGTATTTCCTATTCGCGTTAGTTTCGCGTTTTACCACTGCCGTTCACTTGTGTGTTTGGGAGACATCGCTCTGCCTCGGCCCATCCTGCTTCACTGGGCGGATGCTGGTCGATCCACCACTGTCACTCGCGAGCTTCCTTTTCTTTTTGCTTCATCTCTACACCAGCTGAAAGCCTTCCTTGTCCAGCTGACCTACGTTGGCTGTCTCTGTACAGCCCATTGTCTCTACAGCCGCGTCGCGTAGTTGCAGCGGAGTACTGACGTCATTGTCTGCTGCCGGCGCCAGCTTCTCCGTTTTCCCTAGCCTTTCCTGCTGTTGTTGCCGCTAAACCGCTCTCTGTTCTTGCCGATTCTGCCGCTGTTAACCGATATCGACAACGCTTCGCGACGTCTGTGAGAGCCGTCTGCTTCGACTGCTGCGGCTTCTGCACTCGGGGTTTTCGCTGCCCCTAGCACTATTGTTGCTGTTGGTTTTATTTAGCAACAGTACGGGTGACGGTGGACGCATTTGAGACGTTCGAACCAACTATGAGCTTGGCGGGAACATTTGAGCTGCCGCCGGTCTCTTGTACCACTTGCTTTTTCGTCTCGTTTTTTACTCCAGATGTACTTACGAAGCTGGGGACAGTTTGTTCAAGGTCCCACACTCGAATTTTACTTGCCGCCGCGAGGCGGCTAATCCGCTGCAGGATATCAAGCAGGGCGTCGTTTGGGCGGGCGCCTTCCAGTTCAGGACATCCAGGGCATCGAACGGGTTGGTTTGCCCCTAGGTCGGTGCACAGTGGTCAGCACTTCACAAGGGCCGCCACATCCTACCACCCCCAAGACAGGTAGGACGCTGGGTCCACTCACACAAGCTCTTTATCACGGAGCTACATACAAAACACAGCGCACTGCTGGGCGCCGCCATCTTGTCCTTAACCTTAAAATACAGTACCGATGGCACAAATAACCGGACCACTATATATACATTCTTTGTTCTGAAAGCAAAACTGAAAGGAAAATAACTTATTGTTGAGCTTGGCAGGCAATCTAGTGGATTCAGGCTGTAAGTTTGACTTGCGAATGTGCATGTATATGGTGGTTATAAGAGTTAGTGCGCCTTCTTATTTATGGTCGTCACCTGCCAGGGTGTCGCCGGTTTGATCCCTGTTGTTGACGGAATTTTCTTTGAGCAATGCGCTTTCTGAATACGGGGCCAGAAATATATATATATATATATATATATATATATATATAGGATGCACAGGATCAGGAATACAAATATATAGTACTCTTTAGTCTGGTTAGTGTGGGATTCCCAAACTTCCAAAAACGTGATGGCCCCAGCAACACGACCAAGATATTTGTAGTGTGACTGCAGTGCATGTGGGGAGCCGCTGGTCTGGCTTTCAGTCTTTAGCCCGCTCGCGACGCTTTATGCCTTGCCGTCTTTCTTTCGTAACTTTGTCTCCGCTCCCATAGCGACTTTCACAAAATCAGAGCTCGAGTCTCAAATATTTTTTAGCTGAGCATTCCTGAAAAAAAATATCTTATCGTACTGCTCTGCACGTCTAGTTTTGATCGGGACATCTGCCTAATAGCATCGAGAACTTTGCATGCAAAAAGCGTGTAATTCACGTCATCATTTTCGTTCGCGCCGGACAAGACTCATGTGTTTACATCAGTCTGCCCGATCTTCTCCATATAGGCCTAAAATTTGTCATGACCGGTGAGGACTTGATTTAGGTAGTATGTAGTAATTTCGCGTACTCGCATAGGTACCATTTCATAGGACCTAGGAGTATTGACCTCGTCCACGACCCTGATGCCTCTCGTTCAGCCACTTATCCCTGCAGAGTCCTCTTTTTGGCATCGTCTTTTCCAAGTGCTTTATTTTATTATGAAAATAAATTCTCTTCTATCCGTTTTGGCCAAGATATTACGCGGGCAATTGTCAGCACAGCGTCTGTGGACATCGTTCTGTACTATTAAGTGACCCGTAAGGCCGGCTTAGCTTTTTCTTACTCTCATTCTTCCTGGTTTTTAGTGCCGCTGTTCCATACACTGATAACCTGTAAAGCAGAATTGAATCCACGGCTGATGCGAAAAAACGGCGCTTTTGCTTCGAGGGCCCAATTATTCTTGGCATTAGCTTGGCCAGCTTGGTTGCCACTTGATGCATTTTGGCCGTTACGTTATCAACGTGGGCTGTACAGCCTAAGTAGTACACTCAGGTAACTGCCCGACTTGTGTAACTGCATCATGCAGCCGTCCACACGCAGATCCAGTTACCGACAGTGCTTTCTTCTGATAAGCATTACGGCGCGTTGCTCGTTTGCTAACATTAGGTGTTGGGACGGCGTCCATCGATTAACCCCTCTAAGGCGTCGTTGATCGGTCCTCCAATAGCTCCGCGCTCCTTGCTGTGACTAAGATTGCCAGCTCGTCGGCTTAGCCGGCGAACTCAACCCCGCAAGGCGTGCTCTTCTCTAGCCCGCTGTTGTACGCTACGTTCTACAGAATAGGCCACAGCGCAGAACCTTGTGGTACACCTGCAGTCATGGCGTACTCCCTGCCGTCGTAACTCACACTTAACTTAGCAGCCAGGTGCGGCGGACGGCTTATCAGACTCCAAGGGGGCGGTGCTACTCTACTTTTCTCCACGCATTCAGGATAACCCCCTAGTTTGCGCTGTTAAACGCATTGCTTACGTCCAGCAATATTGGAAGACGAAGAGCTTTAGGGCTTTTCTGTCTGTCTCTCCTCCTCGGCCTTAGCGAGTATCTTGCTGATGGCCTGGAGCGTTTACGGAACCCGTACTGGTCCTCTGAGAGCAAGACTTGCCTTTTCTCGATTGAGTTTGCCCGCGCGTATCGACTTATTAAGTTAGCGTCATTAAGTTATCGATTAATCATCAATCGTGTTAAGTAGGCAGATGGACCTGTAGTCTGAGCCCGAGCATAGTTTCCTCTTTGGCTCGGCTTTAGGGCCCGTTCTCCGTCCATACAGGCTATGATGGAATTTACGTCCACCTGCGTCTCACATATGCTTCCGTATATCTGTACTGTAGCACTATTATACTGTTTAGCACATTATTGCTAAATATAATACACTATATTTATACCCCCACACATACTTAGGCTGCTCTCTGTCCACATATATACTGTGTAGTGCATTAACGTGCTTTCTGTCAAAAATAACATGTTTTAACTTCACAGCGTCCTGGCTCCTTGCCCCTTGTTAGCATGGCCACACTCAAAACCTAAAACTGGTCAATGAGTGTTACGCATCACTTTGGTATATCATCCTCTAGGTCATATATGGGCAAGCGTGACCTCTCAGAACTACGTAGACACATGGCGCCAAACTAGCAACTTGTTGGGGAAACCCTACATATCTGAACATGCTGCTTTATGCTGCCTCTAACAGCGCCCCTGATATAAAAGGGTGATATGTACATTCGAGTATACTTGTACATGTCAAGCGAATAATAATTTCAAGTAGATATATATATACAGGTAGTTCAATAAGTTCTTAGAATGAAAACCAAGAATTTTCCAAATCATGTTTTTAAATTTATCTTATTCGATATACTTCCCGAGATGCTCAATACACTTTTCCCACCAAGATTTCAGAGCTTTTATACCTCTTAAGTAGAATTCCGCGTCTTTAGACTGAAAATAGGCATTGACAGCAGCCTTAACCTCTTCATTGCTGGACAAACGTTTTCCACCGAGACTATTCTTCAAATGTCCGAAGAGGAAATAATCAGAGGGGGCCAGGTCTGGAGAATAGGAAGGTTGTTCAATAAGTTCAAACCTCAGTTGGGCCAGTTTTGCCGATGCTTGCCGGGACTTGTGTGCAGGAGCATTGTCCTGGTGAAACAGGACAACCTTCTTCTGCAAAGCGGACCGTTTCACGATGAGTTCTTGCTAAAGGCAGTCTAACAGTCTTGCCTAATATTTTCCTGTGATCGTTTTACCGCTCTCAAGGTAGTCGACCAGCATTATTCTACGTTGGTCTTAAAAAACTGTAGCCATCACCTTTCCGGTCAATGCCGTTGTCCGCACCCTTTTCGGAGGTCCTTCATCAGGTGCACACCATTGGCAAGATGCTTCTTGGGTCTCGGGAGTGTAGTGATGGACCCAGCTTTCATCGACGGTCATGAATCTGCGCCAAAAATCCGACGGATTGTTCGACATCTTGGCCAAATTTCGATGTGAAGCGAAAACAGGCGCGTTTTTTTTGGCCTTGGTTGAGCAAATGCGGCAGCCATTTTTCTCTGAGCTCTTTCATCTTCAAGTTTTCGTGCAGGATGAAATGCACACTACCCAAACTGATCCCCAAGGCCTCCGTTATCTCCCTAATGTTCACTCGCTTATCTGCGGCAACGATTTTCCGCACTTTTTCCACGTTTTCCTAATCAGTTGCCGTTTTTGGGCGTTTTGAACGTAGTTCATCCCGGTGCTCCTGCGACCTCTTTTTAACTCATTAATCCAGTTGGAAACAGTGGCAAAACATGGCGCAGAGTCACCGTCGCCACATCGTCTAACTCAGTTTTCACTTGGGTCGCATTCCAACCTTTGAAATAAAATGCTTGATAACCACTCGAAACTCTTTTTTCTCAATTTTTCAAAATCACGCCGATATGTTGCACGGGAAAAGCGATCAAACGAAATCGCAACGGCCAATCACCATAATATTTTGACTGCTGGCAGTCGAAAAGTTGCAGTTCCTAATAGCGGTGGAAGCGCGCTAAGATTCGAATTCTAAAAAGCTCATTCTAAGAACTTATTGAACTACCTGTATATACGTGTATATATATATATATATATAGAGAGAAAGAGAAAGGAAGAGATTGAGAGAGTGAGACTTTTGCTTTATTTGCTAGCCTTTCGTCGAAATACTGAGTGAGGTGATTTTTTATAGCCTCCAAAGATTCAAATGTTGTTCCATCAAGGGAGTTCTGGAGACACCTGAACAAGTGATAATCAGATGGTGCGAGGTCGGGACTATAGGGGGTGCGGCAGCACATCCCAGTCAAACTCCGCCAAATTTTGAGTTTAGGGATAGCTGCGGCCTGAGAACCTCTGGGGACCCAACTTCTTTTCTGTGTTACGTTTCTGGAGAGTATCCATTTTTCATCGCCGGTTATCAATCTCCTCAGAAATGGCTCATTCGAGTTCTTCCGGATGATTGCGTGACAGGTATTGACTCGCCCTTCAAGCTGCCTATCATTAACGTCGTGTGGTAGTTAAATATTCCGCTTGCACGAGAAACCTGCATGGAGGCGATTCCAAACGGTTCCGTAGGAGACTCCCGTTACATCTTCAATTTCTTTTATGGTCAAACCTGGGTTCGAAGTAACCAGGCTTATGACTTCGGCGGTCTCCACAACATTGGGTCGTCCTGACCTCGGTTCATCTTCGAGATTGAAGTTTCCAGCTTTAAAACGGGCGAAACGCTTTTCGACTGTAGATTTGTGTACTGCGTTTTCGCCGTAGACTGCACATATCCTCCGGGTTGTTTGCGCTGCACTTATGCCTTCACGGTAGGAGAACAACATAATGTGTCGAAAATGCGTATTTTTGTCCTCCATTGCAAACAGCTGCCAATTCCGCAAACGAAACGGTAAAGTTGGAACCAGTATACCGTCGCGCCGCCGGGTCTGCTCCTGAATGTAAACACCCAGGCGCACTCTCAGGCGGCCCTTCTGCAGAGCGCGGGAATTTCAAAAATGTGGTCCCAAAAAGCCGACAAACTTTTTGACTTACCTAATATATATATATATATATATATATATATATATATATTTATATATATATATATATTATATATATATATATATATATATATATATATATATATATATATATATATATATACATTTTTTGACTAAATTGCGTTTCTTTCTAGCAGAGAAGCGAAGCGTTTTTTAGAGCTGAGCGTTAACCGACAGAGCCACTATTCCTACGCCTTACATTAGTAAAAGAATTGTTTGCCTTGTTTCGTAATTATCGTCACTACAACGCTCAATATGCTCGTAACAAAAGTGGGGTCAAGTGGGCCAACCGCAATAATCTAGACAACTCTAATACTTTGGTTAGAATGTTTACTATTATAACTGTTTATGCACATCAGAAAGCTTTCAGAGGTTCAAGCCGCATTGCTTACGGGAGCCACACAGACTGATTACAGCACCGCCGGCACCTAGGGACGCTTCTGCACTCCCCGAACATCAACAGAGCTCAAAGCCCCATCAGATGTGACGGGATCCCTTCTGCGTGTTTCTCTCCATTTCATCTCTTTGAACGCATAGCAGTCTTCGCACTGCTATTATAGGGGGGAGGATGCGTAAACCTTGAACTGCCGTGGAAACGAAAAAACACTGCACAAGAAAGATATTCGTATTCGGACAGGACTGGAATCTCTACCTACCGTCAGGGAGTACCGCGCTCACCCTTTATTGTGTCAGCAATACGCAAGGCTGCTTTATTTTGACTACTTAATATGGGCATACCAATGGTAACTAAATCATGCGTCTTGGTATGTGACAAAGATAAAAAATTTAAAACTGATTGGTAATACAACTTACTGGATCAATCAGTTGCCATCAATAGTAAAACGGGTTGGGCTTCTGAACCGTAGAAGGACAAAGTGCTATCACTCTGACGCGAGGTACTTAAGTTGTATCCCAATTCAAAACGGGAGTCTGAACCTAAATTAATGTATGTTTTAACAATGCTGAAGATGCAAAAAAGGTCGTAAATCTGTCGAAGCTGCTTGGCATACCAGCAGGATTACGCCTGCTAAAGTGTTTCTAGCTTTCAAGACACATACAATTTGTGCTTACGTGGGGGCTTCTGGCGGATGTTGCAGCTGCTTAAGACCCCGTCATATCGTTGGAAGCTGGCGAACCGAGGTCGTATCATTGGAAACTGGCGAACCAAGGTCATATTACTAAGAATAGGCTGCGGAGTATTCTGGAGACAAATGAGAAAATAGGAGAATGGCAATGCGGATTTAGGAAAGGATATAGGCTAGACGATCACCTTTTCCTACTAAGTCAGGTTGTCGAAACATCGAGATTGCGTGGACAAGGGTGTGTGGCAGGATTTTTAGATCTTAAGAAAGCATATGATATGGTGGACAGAACAAAGTTGTATAAAATTATGCTAGAGGAGGGTTTGGAGAGAAGTTGGGTAGAGTTGCTGGAAGAAATTTACAGAAATAACACGGTAAGAATAATAATAGCAGCCGAACAATCTAGAGAGTTCATAGTCGCTAAGGGGGTCAGGCAAGGCTGTCCGTTGTCATCGGTTATTTTTTTGATGTATATAGAGAGAATAGCGCGAAGGATTAATAAAACGGGTTTAGGGTGGCAGATAGTGGAAAAAGGTGTATATATCAAGACACCTGTGCTGCTGTTTGCTGATGATATGGTAGTGTTAGGGCAGGGCACTAGCGAGGTTCAACAAATGTTAAATGCATGTGGGGAAGCAGCGGAGGAACTAGACATGGTGTTTAATGAAAAAAAGAGCGCAATTTTAGTATTTAACGGAATTAGGGAGGAAAGAAAGCTTGTAGTACAGGGGAAGGAATTGGAGTATAAAAGTAAGTGCAAGTATCTTGGGGTGACAATGACTACAGGGGGGAATTATCTAGAAAAAGAAGAGATATTACGGAGGAAGAAAGCTGAAAGAGGAAGAAATGCAGTAAGGTGTAAGGGCCTCTGGGGGTTTAACAAATATATAGTAACAAGGAATATATGGAAGGCCATGTATGTGCCAGGATTGACCTTTGCTAATGCCTCTCTGGTCCACAGCGCGGGGTTAGGAAAGAAGTTAGAAACAATACAAAGAGAAGTGATAAGATTTGCATTGGGTTGCCGTTTTAATTGCGCTAGGGAATTTCTTGAGGGCGAAGGAGGAATGTCAAAATTTATACAAAGGGAAGTACAAAGTAAGCTAAGATTTAGTGTTAGGATTAAAAGTGTCACAAATAAAAGATGGGTTAAACAGATGCAGCTGGTAAAGACGGCACTAAAGATGAAAACGAAGTGGGATCGCAGAGTAGAATTTGCAGCTAGGGAGATTGGGTACAATAGTCAGCAATGGGCCAGAGCGGGAATATCGGAGAAGATGGTGAAATTGGGGGTGAACAAGTCATATACAGGCAAATGGAAATTGGCGATGGGTTCCAGATCGAGTTTGGCAAGTATATATAGAAAGGAAAAGATGGAAAGGGGCGGGGTAGAATGGGTATACGATAATTCAAGAGCGAGCGGGCTATTGGCAGATGTCAGGGCAGGGATGTTGGATACAAGGATACAAAGAGCTAAATATATGGAGGGACAAAGTAGGACATGTGTATTTAGGTATGCATGCCAAGCGAATAATAAATCAATCAATCAATCCTTACTGCAAACTGCCGACCTAGCTTTCAAGCGCTGTGGCCAGTTTGGCCACACAGCCGCAACATGTTAGCAGGATTTGTGTTAACTGCACAAAACCATATTCGTCGAATTTTATACACCCTGCCCTTCCAAGCCTGCGAAGTCAAGACACGCAAGGACATGATGTATGACCCACTCCTACAACTAAACAGAACTAAACTGTTCGGCAATACTGGTGTCAGGTTTATCGATTCGAAAACGACTTGTCTGACATGGAGTCAGCCCCGCAGACTTCGACGACAGCATCCTTCTCATGCCTACCCGCGCCGCCCTTGTGACGACCCTGGTCGTTGAAACATCTCCCTGGTCGGAAATTGAGGTACATTACGCAACCCTACGAAAACCCGCAGACGATAAAGAATATTTTGATGCTGTAAAAGCTGCTCTTTAAAAGTAGGGTACGTTATAGCGATGCATCAAGAAGAATTTAGGAAATCAGGGCAACTAGAGACAATTGCAAACTTCCTATCTAAGAAGGGCTTTGGCCGTGACGCAGTCGTAATCGGCGAAACATGCCTGGCTGAATTTGACGCGACTTGCCTAAGCGAACCTCGCCTCTTGTCACGCACTGTCAAGAGTTTTGACGGCAATACCCAAATCCCTTGCCTTTTTATTGACGATGCGAACATATAACTTATGTCAATCCTCCCGACCGTTGCTTACCGTTTGTACCAGACCGCCCTCAAGTACATGTGTTACTTGTAGTAACTAACTGTCGGTATCAAAAAATCAGTTCGCCCGATAACAAAGACACAGTTGCTACCGTTACCTTCATTCACTCGGCGCGACTAAGCCTGCAATTTATAAGAGTCGCTTTGGTCAGCTCTGCCGCGATAGTCCGCTCCTCAATAAGTTTTTTAATAAAACCTGTGGCCGAGAGAGCTACATCATGGAACCTTAATTTACCGTTAGGTCGAATGGCACGCTAAATAATGATTTCAACAACACTGCCGATAAGCTAGATCGTTTTAAAAAGTAAAACTAGACATCACAAATACCGTTTTTTTTTCAGTTTGGAAGAGTGGCAGGTCTTAATCCTGCCGAAGTGCAATGGCAAAGTCTTAGTCTTTCTGATCACTAAGGTTTCCTCCGTCTACCCATGTAAACAGAGGTTACGGCACTAGGTGAGTATTCAGCATGGCAATCAGATTTTTCATAGAGGGCCTGCTCCTTATTTACTCGGTCTTAAATTTGCCAGTGCTGTACTACTGTATCCAACTCATATGGGGAGGCACGTACGATGGTGTACTCCGCAGGGCAAATATAACGCATAATTACGTTTTGCGGACTATCTTTTCTCTTTATTCTATTTTCTTGAAAACAAGCGGAATCAGACAGGTACGGTGTCTATCTCACATAACCTCCGTTCGGTGGACACATTAAACGCACGCTGAGAGTCGCTCTATCTGCGTTTAAGATCTCACGTGGGATCGTCTCCTCTGGCATCTCATTCCCGCTCGTACCACCATTCGTACCACTCTAGAAGATCATTCAGACGCCTCACCCCATTTGTTGTATAAAATAGTAGTAGTGCTTAAGCGTTTGTGTGTTACCAATCTTCACATAGGGAATCGATATCATAATAATTTCGACGCCTTACCAAAAGCTTCTTTGTGTGCGAACTAGTATAGACAAATCTGTTGCCCAATCGGTGTTAGGCGAACGACACATGACTTCACTGCACACGCAAGAGAAGTAACGTGTCCTTGTGATGTAACCCTCATTAAACTTTGAATTATCTTACAGTTGATTAACCCGTTACCACTGTTTTACAAATTGTTGTAATTGTATTGTATACATTAGGTTCCACATTTACCTGTAATATAAAACATGGTGTAATTCCGCGCATGTGCGTCTAGTTTGCGTTATTTTTAGGCTTTTCTTCTGCATGTCTGTTACTTTTTACCAAGAAATAAAGCATGTGATATGTAGCTTCATAAAAAAACGTTTTTGAAGCTCAAAAAATTACTTTGCACAAGTGGTCACTTTAGTTACGTGTTGCGATCATGTTTTTATCCCCAACGGGTTAACTGCCGTTTGTAATGCACGTACGGCATCCAAGTATAAGAGATCACCCCGTTTAATGGTAATGGCAGCAGTGAAATTATTGCCGTTGCGCCTATAGGCTTGCATTTTTTTCACACATAGTTATAATAAGCCGGTATAGTCAAATTTATTATATACATGTGAATGTTTAAATCTATGTGAATGTTAAAATAAAAGAATAAAATAATTAAAATAAAATTTTAAATGTTAAAAATAGTCAAATAATGTTTTTGGTGGTGTTTATATTTTTCAAAGTTTATGTACTTAACTAGGCCGCATGACCAGACCTCTACCTGACTAGCACAGTGAGTTTTATATTTAGCAGACAGAGTTATTTTTCAATGTTAGATTTTACCTATTGCTCGACCAGTTCACTGGCAAGGGTCCAAGGTTAGAAGATGCACCGGAAGCTGAGTAAGAGTCTGCGGTGATCAATCATTATGATGGAACCAGCTACCATCATCGCCAGGCTTCTTCGCTTTTTGTCAGCTTCGTCTTCTTCTTTTGTCAGCTTTGCTAGTAATTGGCATCAGTCTGTTAAAAGGCTTGCCACAGAAGGTGTCGATTGTTTGTAGCCTGTTTCACCTACTAGGTGTAGGTCGAACCCCAGTCTAGTAGGACATGTAGGTACCGGATTGCTTTGCTGGTTCTCACTCAGTGTCCTCCTAGGTGGTCAAGGCCCTGAAGTTAGTTCTCCTAGCATCAAGACAGCTTCCGTTGTCTAGATCTTGCTTGCGCTCCGAGGTAAATATCAGTACCGGTCCGGCCTGCTTTTAGTCTACAAGAGGTATTCACTATTTAAAAGAACGCTGCACAGTTAAAAAAGGAGTGCGCGTTACTAGCAATGTCCCCTTAGTGGTGAACGTTATCGCGGTATTCGGCAACGCTGAGTGGCACCCAGCAGCCGCTAACGTGAGTAACGTCATTGAGCATTTTTCGATTCGAGGACTGCTGCTAGAAGAGAAGTCCGGCACATATCGGCGGTCAATTGTACTCACGCGACGTAGGTAGCACAATGCTCTAAATGTATTTGGACATGTCTTGAAATAAAGTGCGATCTTGGTCGATTAAAAATGATTTGTCTATCTCGGAAAGAGGTGACGCTTCGCGGAGGTTAATGTCCAGGACATTTCTCCTGGGTTTCAAAGAGAAATGCATTTGGTGAACTGGATGTAGGGCCCGAAACTGCCCCACATTTATTCAAAGGGTTTTTGCTTGGGACATACCCACTGAAATCTCTTTTCTCTGCCTACCTTAACGACAACGCTGCTTGGAATAATGTGTCATCTAAGGACTTGCACTCTGTGATGCTCAAGGTCTGTTAAACGGCCCCGCGTCTTCACATGTCGACCGTAATGGTAGAACCTAAACATGACAAAACACTAAGCATGGATGGACTTTAACAGTAACTTTACTTTTTAGTAAAATTATATTTTGGTCAACCTGGTATCTCTTTCATCTTCTAATTCGCTCTCTATGTTTAGAATGAAATGTTAGTGCTCATATTATGTGCATTTTTGTAAAAAAAAAGTTTTTAGGTGCCTATTTATAGAATCTCTCATGCTGTAATAAAAGTTTGTTTGGTTCTATATTTTCTTTCCAATTGATGTAGTTGCCATATGCGGGGGAAAGTACTGGCTAATATGTCCTATATAATCAAGTATTGTAGGAACGTGCTAACACCTGCACATTGTACATTTTCGAGATATTGGTTGTACCGTTGTGCTAATGAGTGACCTTTATCTCGAATATTTTTACTTATACCTCGGATAGTCTTGCGCGTCTAAAATGTAAACTATAAAGTCGTGTTTACAGTCTCCGTGCTGGAACGTACGAATTTGCAGTAAGCGAGTCTGTGTCAATTAGGCCATTGGGTATCCACGTAGGAATACTTTTCAAAAAAGCTTTTTTTTCAGAACAAGTATAACTGAAACTGGAATATGCTTTATATCTGCTTATACCGGCGAAGATGCGCATCGTCAGGTGATAGCGCAGTTGAGGGTTTTTGGTGGTAAAAACGGTTCGGTTTGTCTCAGTTTAAGCGACATATCGAGAGGATGGAGTATGGTTCTACCGTTGGAAGTAAAGTTGTCATCAAGGGAATAGGAGCGTCGTCTTTAGATAGATTGGGGTTGTAGACATGCAGCCCAAACAGTCTAGGCGGGAAGACTCTGCGGCAACATCGTTTCTGTTGCAATCGTTTCAGTGGTGGGGAGCGACAATCTCTGCAGTGACTAGGAGCCGTAAGCACTTTGTTGGTCCACCTTATAGTAATCTTCTGGAGTTCCCTCTCGCTGTAGTCTGGGGTTTAGTCCCCACTCCCTAATATGAATCTACAACAGTCCTAGCAATAGAAATGTTACTTTCATACGTCGTGTATTTTACAAGAGACTTTCCAATGTTAATTGAGGTGCCTTAATTATTTGTCTTAAGTAAAAAATATAAAACTGGTGATAGTCTAATGTAGATGCTTTTAGAGATGGGCTTTGGGCATCGCGCAAGTTTTGGGTTGTTGCAGATTTTTTAAAACTGGTAAAAGTTGTGGTCCTGCAAGTCATTACTATCCCCTTGAGGCAACAAGATATAACATAATTAATAACGTTTTGTACATTTCCCTGTAACCATGGAATTAAATAATAAAAATATAATATGAAAAAAGAGATATAACATATGAACTGCGCCTTTTGGGTGAGGATTTCTAGCACTCCATACTTACAATGGTAATGATTACTGGCATTTTTCATTCACGTAGTAAGTTACTCTAAACGTCTTTTTCTCTCGTTCTTTCGCGTCACCTGACAGACGTGCACAATCTCTTTTTAGTTGACAGTGCAATCAGTGGGCATACTTGGTCTCGTGACGGTTTGGCTCAACCAACTATATCTATGCTAACGTAGTGACTACGATCAGTAATAACTATCTGGCTAGCTAGTTATTCATTAGAATTCGTATAGAAAACCTGGCTGCTGCCCAACGGTCCGCCCATCAAATCAATTTCAAGATCATACCTATATTAATTGTATCCATTTCCTGATAATGTTCAAGTTCTTATCTTTTTGTGCCTCTGCTCGCCGAGAGACATATTAGAGAGATTCCCTGTGATTGAGCTAGCACGGTCCATGCATCATCTATGCGCGTCGTGCTAAAGCCACTGAATTCTTAGAGTGCTTGTGCGTAGAATTACGCTAATATGTTGTGAATTGGCTACCTCCTTTAAGGGTCAGGATCTAACTACCTAGTGCTTGTAATTAGCTACCACCACACATCCGACACCCGATAGAAAAAACGACATATCTAAAAAGCGGTTCGGTGGTAGTGCCGTATGGTGCAATACGGCTGGCTAGTAAGAAAGCCTGTCTAAGGACCAAGAAGTTAATAACAACATGCATGTGTATTGCTAAGGTATACAAGAACCCCTAGGCGCTTGGGTTGCTTATGATTGTTTTTTTTGTGGAGGCGGTATTAAATGCAGTTACGCACTATCGCTACGAGTCTCTATCTCTAGCAGTGTGGGACTCGACCCCAACGATTGGATGTTACTCCGTTGAGACCCATACCCACTAAATGCACCTCCCCCCTTAAGCTTCACTCTCTGATAGCCCAGATCTTCATAAAAAACAGTACTATGGACTATCAGGAGAAGTGGCGAGCGCCCTTTCAGATCAATTGGCTGGGGTCGCCCAGAGGATCCAGCACTTGTCTAACACCGGCAAGCCCGTTTTCTTCGAGCTGCACTTCTCCATGGATGCTTTCAGGTTGAAGCCGCAGTTGTGCCTGCCTTTCTTTGCACTTTTCAAGTTTCTCATGGAGGACTTCTTTTGCCGTCGCTGCTCCCAGTTTCCAGGCCTGCTCACTGGAGACAATGTATTCTGTAAACTTTATTAAGCTGGACCGAGGTGGGTCGCTGACCTCGTGGTGTGAGTCTCCCTCCGTGGCCCATTTCACTCGGACGAGTCTGCTTGCCCTTAACCGCGCAGCCTCCCAGGCCGAGCACTGTAGCAGTGTGTGACCTGGAGTGTCCTCATGTGCCTCTTGGCAAAATACGCATATCGGCGACAAAGCCTTTCCAATTCGGGACAAATACGAACTGAAGTTTCCGTGTCCTGTGAGGATTTGGGTGAGGTGATAGGTGAGGTCTCCCCCAGGCCTCTCTATCCATGTCTTGATATCTGGCAGCAGTACGCGCAGGGATCCTCCAGGACCCCTGGGGGGGATGGCGTCCCACTCCTCCTGCCATGTCTTAATTGTGTTGTTTCTCTCACTGTCTTTTTTCGTTTGGGTAGGGGAACCTAATTCCCATAACCGCTTCCTTTCGAGTGCTTTAAGATCTCAGGGGATCGACCCTGCCAGCACCAGAGCAGCCTTTGTGCTGACTGTGCGGTACCCCTGGATTACCCTCAGGGCTGCCACCCTCTGGGTCCTCCGTAGAATCTGTTTCGCTTTCTCCGTCTTGAGAGTTGCTCTCATCCAAACTGGCGCTCCAAATAATGCAATTGATTCCGCGACCGTCATTAGCAGTGCCCTTGTGCGGGCCCGGGGGCCATGGATGTTCGGCAGAATCTTGGCTATAGCACACACTGCCTTGGCTGCTTTTGTCGTTGCCTTTTTTATGTGGCTAAGGCCATTCATCGCAGTATCCAGTGTGACCCCTTATGGTGAATATGGTAACAAAAAGTGCCGAGGGAGACAGGGACCCGCTCAGAGGATCGGAGAAAAACTCACAAAAAGAAGGGCACGAGGATTGATCATTACCCTAAAAGCAACTGGATAATCGTAGAAGAGGCTCCTTCGTAAGGTATTGATGCACGTCTTTAGGACAGTGTATACTTTGGCATAAGCTGCTTAGCTGGATGTATGTAAATATGCAGAGATATAGACGAACCATAGCTAAATCAAGGAGATTGACAGGGACAAAGAACAGAAAATCCTAAGTATTACCGAACCTGGAAGGGTGGGAATAAATCTGGGGTTAGTGGGTTTGTGAGCCTACACAAGTCATTCTAGAATTAAAAACATTTTTTAAGGAGGTTGTTTTTAATTCTAGACTATCCTCCGTCCCCTACGGGCTTGGAACTCAACCTGAGGTATATCTTCAAAGCACCGAGAGCCGGACATGTTAAGATATCTAGGGTTTCCCTAACAGTCCTTGTGGCAGCATGGCCGCTGACCCTCAGCGGTATGGCTATTCATCTAATCCCAATGAGGATTGCTCAAAGAAAATTCGATCCACAACAGGGATCGAACCGGGGACCGGTAGATGACAACCATGACTAGCGCACTAATCCCCTAGACCACGCCGCCACTACACAAGTCATTCAGGCTGCTAATGATTCATGTGTATCATTATACATTCCTAAAGCCTTTTAGAAAGATAACGCGCTTTGCGATTGACTCAACAAGCGTACGCTTGTTGAGCTTGTTACTGCTACAGATGAGAGTACCATCACGTGTTAACAGAACACTTTATTGTTTGTTCATGCATATTGTCTAGAATGCAAAATGCATATTACTAATTAAACCCTTAACCTTGTTGGATAAAAAGTTTTAACAGAAAAAATATTTGACGAGTTAATTAATGATGGGGATAGTGCAGTTTGCTTGTATATGCTTGGCTATATATTTCGAAATAAGTTGCCACAACAATGTATCTTGTTGGACGAGGAAAAAATGCCATAAAACATGTTGTGAGATGTTTGCTGCAATAAGACATCGGTATTCCCTGTGGTATTCATAGACGGATAGCAATCATTGCAACGATCAGCTTTTATGTATCTAGCAGAATAGACCATAATTAAAACGTAGTTCCACAGCCACATTTTAGTACTGTGACTATTGCGTCAGGAAGAATGTTCCGTCGTATTAGTATTATAGCAAAATCAGAAACGCTATTTATTTATATAAGAAATACCGTATACGGTGTTATTTCAGTATATGATGTCCACTGATTACAATCTCTAGAAGGTAGTTCAGGATAAAGTAGGTACGGTGAAATATGTTTTGAAAAAGACAAACAAAATTCTCATGGTATGCCAGCAATCTGCAGGAGGTCAGACACAGACAGATGTATACAGGCTAGCGTTTTCATGAGTGATGCAGAAATCGGGGCGCTTTTGTTGATGGCGTGTTTCAAACTATCAAGCAGTTCATTTCAGTGCTTATTGTTCCTGGCTCGTATTGCAGAATCTCATAGTGCGTCATGCGTCTCCACTTCCTCTAGACATAGAGTATGGTCTTCTTAGCGTGAGAGCCTGCTTGTACGGCGCAACGCTTTGCTCTGACTATAACCTAGGAACACTGCGTTGTTGTAGACAATAATTAATTATCCACCCCCCCCCCCAAACTTGGTATTACTTTGGCATTACTCTATGTTTGTGAGTCCCACACTAGTCACGCAGACTTCTAGTGGCGCATGTGCAACATGCATTCTCAAAATCTTCCATAAAAAAAAAACACTAATTTATTGTTACACGGCTAATAATAAAGCTTCGTATGAATGGCGCTCTTAGTTTTGTTTTTTTGTTTGGAAGAGCAGAACATGCATTTTTTGTGTTCAGGATGGGCCACACAAATAAATGCCAGACAAATCTTGTGGACGGCGCAAGTTTGTCTCCGCCAGGTCCTTTATTTTGCCATGATTGCCTTTACCAGCAAATATGATTGTAATTTACACCGTGCAAATGTAATTATTGTTATGATTTCGCTAGCCATTTAACTGCTGAAGAAGAGTATTCCCTATTAGGTAATCATAGATTTAGTATTAGAAATCGAATTGTACGAACTTCTGATCGGTGCGAACCTCTGCGAACCCGTATCTTAGAGGCAGGCTTCGCGAACAGGAACCGCTACGATTATAAGATAAAGATTCAGATTGTTGTGTCGGAAGTCATGGTGGTGGGGGGGCTGGAGTTGATTCTACTAACAAACGGCTCAGTGGAATTACATGACTTGTCGTCCATCGAACTGAACGGCGAACTGAACGCTGGCCGGGTCGGTTAGGCTTTCGTTCGCTTTGTCGCACTAGATAAATAGACCGCGAGACACCAGCCAAACCGAGAAGACAGCCGTCGGAAGCAGGTATGCTGGAAACAGGACCTCGCGAGGATCTCATTTAAGGCCCATTCAGCTTTCCAACGCACACAAAACAGACAGACAAACAGACAGACAGAGACCGGTACGGGCACCGGCACGTGGACAAAAGGCCATCGAAAGAGTCGAATCAGCCAGATGGGAGTCGGAATGACTCTCGTGGGGGATCCCTAGCCAGAGCCATCTGCTACAGCAGCACCTGCACGTTTTACTCCGGCTATACGCCAACAAAGGATATCTAGCGTATCGACAGCAGCAGGAGAGAGAAACGCGCTTAGAACTTGACATGAGCCAGATTAATTTATGTTGCCCAACACTCGTTCGATTGTCGTTGTTGTTTTTGCTATCGTTGTTGTTCTGCTGTTGCTGGTATTGTCGTGATGGCGTTGTTGTCGGTGTTGTTGTCGGTGTTGTTATTATTGTGGCTGATACTGATATCACCCTGGTATCCGCCTTCTAGGGCTAGGCGACAGTAAAACTAGCAAAGTTCGATGCGGCAAAAAGCAATACTTTTGCATTTGCCACTGAAGTCTCACTGGTAGCCGGCGCATGCTTTCGATATCCGTCACTGACGAGATAAACCATTTGAAGCAGAATGTGAAACAAGACTTACGTGCGCATGACAAAACGCAGACTTAGTAATGTGCTGAGTAATGGACACTCAATACAACTTGCTAGTACCTGCGTCGTACGCTCAACTAATGAAATAATCAATTGCTCCCTCAATTTTATATATATATATATATATAGATTTTCGATAAGGTTAACGCCCGTGTACGTATTTTTTCATGTCTTGGCTATTTTTTAATCCACTCCGGTATTTACCTTGTCTAATTTGGAAACCAAGCAAACCAATATAAGAGTGGCCGATCTTGGTCTCGAATCCAGTCCTCCCGAATGCAATATATATATATATATATATATATATATATAT
This sequence comes from Dermanyssus gallinae, assembly GCA_003439945.1. Classification (NCBI taxonomy): domain Eukaryota; kingdom Metazoa; phylum Arthropoda; class Arachnida; order Mesostigmata; family Dermanyssidae; genus Dermanyssus; species Dermanyssus gallinae. The sequence continues at coordinate 340,603 of QVRM01006742.1, forward strand.
ATATATATATATATATATATATATATAATAAAATCGGTAAAAATACATTTGCAAAAAATCCTAGACATAAAAACTCATGACATGGCGCTGCTTTAAGTCTTGCTAACAAACCAACAAACTGTGCGTTTCTAAGCAAAACTTGAGAACGTTTTTAGTCTCAGTTAAGCAAAACGATTTTTCATTTCAATTTCAATTGCAAACAATTTGCAGCATTTCCAAGATGTTAATTTTGGATGGACATCAGCCTAACGACTAATTGCAGTTACATGCAACCATGTCTTAATCAAATCTTAAATTTAAATATCGTTTCCATGTAAATGGGTATAAAGCGATAGCTCCTTTACTTTCGGTGCACTCTCCCTTTTTATGGTATTTGTTTGTGTCCTGATTTTGTTACGGTTAGTAGTTCAGCGTTTTGTAGGCATTTAAAGTGGTTTACCCTTTAAACGTTGACATAGGATAGAAATACTGACAGGTTCAATAGCCACTTGAACAAAAGCCTGGTTGTCTCGGCTGCCCCTGGCTTGCTTAAAAGTTCTTTTCTACGTCAGGAATGCCCGATGAGGTGGACGTATATAGATTTGGGGGAGCAACTTATCGAATTATCCCTGTCTCCCTATATATATATATATATATATATATATATATATATATATATATATATATATATATATATATATATATATATATATATATATATATATATACATATATATATATATATATATATATATATATATAAACGTAAATATATGTACATATATTTGATTTAGAACTGTCTCAGAAGCAAAGGCAACAGCAAGCATTCGTCCGGCTCTGTTATAGCAGCGTGCTCGCCGAATTAAATAACCATGCTTGTCGTGTGAATTGCTTTTTCTGGCGTTTATCCGTCATTAATTGTATTAATGCTTGGTGATCCGTCAATGATAGTATCTGCTGTGATATAATACTTTGTGACGTTAGCGTTCACTAGCCTTCGTTCTCGTGCTATCACGTTATTTCTAGAGCGCTTTTCTTTGTGTGGCCTCAGTTTAGTCTAGGATACGTGAGATAACTAAAAGTTATTATTTTTTAAATTATTTAAAGAACATGTGGCACAATGCTCAACTCATTCACAGTTGTTAGGGTCCTGCGACGGTACGAATTTCGCAAAGCGATCAGGTCAATTCTTGCACCGGCACAATGTTCGTTCTGTCATTTTTTTTTTTTGAACAAGGTTATTTATTTATTATATACACAATTACAATTGTATGTTGTTTCATACATTTACAAATATTTGCAAGGAGGATATAGTACTTTAAACCTACTACAGTATAATACATTAGGTATATGTTACACACATCAACTAGCTAAGCCAATGCGCATTGTGACTGTCACGTGTCCGTTTCGATGAGGCCAGGGCGAGACCACTTCAGGAGTGTGCCCCGAACGGAGGCAGCGTTTTCACGTTGTATGTCAAGATCCAGGCGTTGTTTAAAAAAGGACAATGACCTGTTATCACCGGATGACAGGTTTAACAGGGTCCCAACTTTGCGGATCAGCTGCTTGGTCCGGACGCCAGGGGCACCTAGGGTTTCAAACGCGAGAGGGCAAAATTCATGGGGATAGCCGATTGATGAGTATTTTCTCAACTTGTTAGTCTCCGCAAGGTGGGCTGCATAACTAGCTTCGGATGCGCCGCCACCGACCATAGAAGGAGCTAAGGAGTCGGTAACGGTTGCATCCCAAACTAGCATTTTGCCTCGCTCGAATGGTGTGAGTGTCATACCATCTGGACGTTTGCCGTCCTCCGCGCAGAGACCTGGGGGTTCAAGAATGCACGGACGACCGCACGACCTAAGAGCTCTGCTAAAGGTCTCATTAATAGCGGCATGTCTCGAGCGTCGTCCTGCACTAATAATGCACGATAGTCCGTGATGTTCTAGTTTATCGACGGGGTGACCACATTGGCACCGATGAGGGCTAACTATCTGCCCCTAGTCGTAAGCCTACTGCTATGCGAATCGATTCGTCATCAAGAAGGGTAACTATGGGGGCACTGGGAAGCGCGTGTAACCAGGTCCCTGAATCCTTGGCGGATACGGCGTTTAAGCGAGCTCTGGCTGTGTCGTCGGCAGCTTCGTTAAAGAGACGTCGTTGTACCTCGTCGTGCAGAGGGGAACTCCAGTCACGCTGGGACAGTACTCAGGCCTACCCCCACAGCGCGCCTCAAGGTTCTCTTGAAGATGGGCTAAGCGGTTTCTAAACTGGTCGACTCCCGCTGAATCTAAAAGAGGGGTTGCCCTGTTTTGCGCGCTATAGCAGGTCCGGCCAGGGTCAGTAAATTTGGTACCCCGAGGCCTCCTTTTGAAACGGGTAGCAATGCCTGTTCTCGCGCGCTAGGCGGTAGAGATGTATTCAGCAAGGACTCCAGGGTGGACAGTGTCAGGTCGTTGAGCCTTTGCAACTCGTCGGATCGATTTGATAAATCGGCCCCTCGAAGGAGGTGGATTAGTCTTGAGGACGAAAAGGAGGACCTGAGTAAGAAAAGTCCCCGATGAGCTCCCAGATGAGGAAGGCGAGCGGCGGCGTTTTCCAGTTTCAATCTCCAACGCTCGATTGCTGCTGGGAGCCCCTCGGGGCAAATTGGCACACCCAGTAGCTCCAGATCGTCCTTGACGGTTAGCTTGCAGCCAGGCAGGAGGTTTCGGAGTGACTGTATTTCGGGGGCCTCAAGGGTAGGGCCAAAGAGGCATATCTCGCATTTGGCCGGATTTAACTCCAGCCCGGATGTAACACTGAAATCCAGGACCCGTTGAATATCTTTGGCTACTGTGCAAACGTTTCCTCCTAATAAACCATCGTCAAGATACCAGAGGTTCAGCGGGCTCCTGAAGGAATCCACCAGATCCTTGATGCCCAGACAAAACAGAGGTGGTGCTAAGGGATCCCCCTGCTGCAGTCCAGTGGCGGACGAAATCACATGTTCAGGCAAGACAAGATGGGAAGGGTGCCGATATGCCAGTTCGACGTAGCTTAATAAATGAGGGGGCGTGGGATGCGACGGCCTTCATCAAGTGATCGCGTCGTATACAGTTAAAAGCATTTTTAAAATCGAGCTTTACAAAGACCCCTGGAGGTTCGCGTGAGTCGAGAAAGGCGCGGGCTACGTGAATGGCTACTTTGGTTCCGGCCGGCGTCGCGAATCCCAATTGGTGTGCACCGGTTGCGTGAGAAATGGCGTCTTTGTTGTGGTTGCATCCGATCTTCGCGGCGAGCCTGCGTAGCGCAGACGAACAAGCAATAGGACGTACCGAACCGTCCTTTTTCTGAAGGGCAAATAGTCTTGCGCCAAATATCAAGGGCCGGAGGCAAGGAGGAGGGCTGCCCCAAAGAAGGATGTCTACAACCTTTGCTAACGCGGAGAGTAGGCTGGCGGCGACGCCTTCGAGGGACGGGGAAAGAAGGTCCATTAACAACCGGGGTCTCATAAAGTCTAACCCTGCGGCAGAGCTCTTGGAGAAGCTCTTAATCGCCGCCTGGATATCTTCCTTTGATGTGACCAAGGGAAGAGGGAATCTGGTCAGTGTCGGCCATTCTAGGTCCTCGGGAGCTAATGGGTGTTGCTCTCGCAAGACCTCTATACGGTCGATGCCCGGCGTTAAAGTATCTGTGGATACAATAAGTCTGGCGGCACCAGAAACATCACCTTCGGAGAGTTTAATAATGGACTGGCGCACGGTGTCATTTTTGAATGGTTTTGAAGTAGAGGTGCGAGGGTGCGAAGTGGCAATCACGTCTGACAGGCGCATATTTTGAGAGAAGTCGCGGAGATTGTTGCGGATGATGACTGAAAGAGATAACGCATCGTTGCGTGCGCGGGGGAGGCGAAGCACTACGGGGGCAAAGGAGAAAAGACCGTACCATGCTTTAACGTCGTTATCAGATGAGACTGCTGAGAGTACACGGGTAAGGGCCTCGGCCACTTGCCTCCTTATTGACTTTGGTACAATTCGGATTAGTCTGATTCGCCCCATAACTGCTTGAATGTCCTCTAAAATTTGCGCCGGTTGCAAACGAGAGGGCACAGAGGTGGTCGTTGTAGAGAAGGAAGCCTCAGTGGCGGTGGGATGCTTGACTGATATATATCTTGTTAGGCCACGCCGCGTGTATCGCCCGTCGCATAGTGGACATTTGATAGCAGCTGGAATGGGGTGTGATGCTGCTCCGTCTTGAGCTGTGCGATCGTGGTTATTCATGATGACTGTACGATTTGTCTTAGATTTTTCACTAGCGGTAGCAGCTATAACAGCGGCTCCAAAAGCTCTAATAAGGCTTTGAATTTAGCCGATAAGTCTGGGCTTAAGCCTGAAAGAATCTGAGACAGTCCGAGAGAGGCGCCTTTAGGGCCGAGCACAGCCTGGGTCGCTTTACGTGTGCGCTTGACGGGTGTTTTGATACGGCGATGCCTTACAACGGGCGTCCTCCGGCGAGACCGTCCCGTCAAACGTCCGCCTTTCCTCGTGGGGATTGATATAGGAGCCGGAAGTAGCAGCTGCGGGGTAGGGTCTTCGCGTGATTGAGAGACCCCGCGGACAACGCTAGCGTAAGAAGGTTGTTTTAAAGCCTGAGTTGTGTTATCTACTGACATGGCTGATACGGGGGACATGTCAGTAATCTCGGCTGCCGGATGTAGCACCTTCACCTGTTGCAGTGTCCGGGCTTCGAGTATAATTCGGTTTCTTTCTCGGAGGTAAGCCAAGCGAGGACATGCAGATGAACCCGCCGCGTGAGCACCACGACAGTTCACACATCTTGCTGAATTGGCGCAGCTTGCTGCTAAATGTCCGGGAGTGCCGCACCGTTTGCATACCTAGACCATGGTACACCTGTCAGCGAAGTGTCCCGGCCTCAGACACTTGTGACATAACTTGGGTTGGTCGGGCTCGAGAACTACTTGATGAGTTTGGTATCCAAGGAAAACGGATGGCGGAGGTTGGCGCGTAAAGGAAAGAATCACCTTACCAAGCATAACTCTCGCTCCGTTCCGCATGTGGGACAATCTTTTTACATGATTGACTCCGAGCGGTGATAACTCGCGTAGTATCTCCTCTTCGGTTATTGATACTGGAACTCCGTGTATTCGGGCTTTAAATACCGATAGGGATGGGCTGTGTGTGACCACCGGTAAGCTCCCTAGGGCTGAAATCGAAAGCACCCGAGATGCGTCTTCAATTCGCGAAAGCCACACGATAATGGAATTTTTGTCCCCTGATATTCTGCATCCGGGAGCTACGTCGTGTATATGTTTGTACGTCGACAATAGCGAGCCTTCAGGAAACTCTGCTGAGGCTTCGCCTTCGGATGGTTCTCTTCTGATAATCACCTTAAACGTCCCTAGTTCACCAGACGATAGACTCTCCTTTAGTTTAGCTAGGCTCTTCTGCTCGCGGGACGCAGTCAGTTTTTTCCTGCGGGTTACCACACGAGTAAACCCGTCGTCATTTGTCTCAACAGCCTTGTCATCTTCAGCGCTCGTAGAGCCTACTACAGTTACTATTGTGTTGGTAAAAAGTTGCAGCCGGAATAAAATTACTTGTGTTTACCTCTATGCGAGGGTCAATTTAGGAAGACTAGTGTATCCATTATTGACGGGGTAATAGGTGTGACTTTAAATTCTCCTTGAAACTATTTAAGGATTTCAAACAACGCAGGCTAACCGGAAGAGTTTTCCACTCTCTGACAGCTCGCACGCCAAAAGCTTGGCTGCCCTTGCTGCTTCGATGCATGCGAATCTTCAGTGTGACCGTGTTAGATGCTCTGGTCTCTCTCGCACCTCCAAGGCGATCAAGTTCTAGTATCTTCGGCCCAATCCCATGGATATTCTTAAAAATCACTATCAAGGTTAAATAGCGCATGGTATTTTCTATATCTAATATATTGTGTTGTTTTCTCTCCTGACTGGCCGATCCCCGAAACATACGAAGAAAGCGCCCCTGTGCCACACTCAGTCGCTCCGCCCAACCCTTACTGCAGGCAGTCCAGAATTCCGATCCGTACGTAAGGTGACTCAAGAAAAAGGCGTTGTAGAGCAGCTTGCATGAAGATGCTCCAATTTGGTTCTTGATGTATCTTGATGAGTTTGTGATGACAGCAAGTCGACGGACATTGATTGTTAAATTGAGTTAAGCATTGTCGTACTGTTTTATACCTCGTTTAAAATTGCTTTGTTAAGCCCAGAGTGAGCATCTTATGACTTAGCAAAAACGATGAGGCGAAGTGATGGCATTTAGTATTTTTCTACAAGCCACCATTACTTTCTTTTCACCTGACAAATTGTATAATAATACCTATACGGCCTTGCCAAAGAAAGCAACGTGCAAGGAACACAAAGGTCTCAACATAGTGAGTCGGATTAATATATATATATATATATATATATATATATACTTGTACTCTCGTGCTGCAGTCTCGTGTTTTTCCAGTTTACGCTGAATTGTGTGTTTCTCCAGAGAAACCGGATATGGTCACAATCCCGCACTCGACAACAATTTTGTAACTTAAAAATATTTATTTACTGGCGGTTAATTACACTTTTAATCCTTCTTCAATACTGGGCTGAAGTATATGCACGGCAAATAATAGGTTACTCTATCGTGGTGTGTAATTTGCGCTCTCCGCCTGCCCTTTTCCTAGTTACACCTAATCCCTTTTTCTGTATATGATTATGCGGTGAGTTTAGTTCTGTGCATTCAGTGTCGCATAGTCCCGGGACACGGGTCCAGGCGAAAAAGTATGTAACCTTCATTCCATTACATGGTAGACTAAAAACGCTTGAATTATTATTATACATTTTTGGTTTATTTAGAAAAATATATATAATGCTTCACGACGTTGCTGCTCGTCGACCTAGTTGCTCCTTCTGTGCGCCGTAGCCGCTCTATCGCTTATGCCCGTGAAGAAGTCCTGCCCGCCCCCTGGCGCGAAGGTCCGGGTCCATCCAGTCTCTCATAGTTCCGAGCACTGAGGTCGCGTTACCGTTACCTCTTTGGATCTCCAGGCACAGTTGCTGGGAGACGCTTGAAGCTTTTTGGTGATGCTCGTGCCGTGGCAAGTCTACTGGCTAAAACAGCTCACGCCAAAATGAAGTGCAGTTCTCATAGCAGAACCGAGCTAAAGGAGGAGCATCGTTAGCTTTAGCAGCAAAGATACAATGTAAACCATTTGTAGACGGTTCGTCTATACTAACAATACAATTTCAGCGTATCCACCCTACGCTCTATTGGTGGAAATCTAGTCCAGAGTTCTGAGCGCTCCTTTTGGGGAGAATGTGCCGTATTGCAAACGCCCAGAGTCGCATCCGTACGGTTTGTAGATTCATCCATTTTCCAAAAGAGAAATAAATACACGACCGTGCTTCGCTCAGCACACTTCGCATAGCAGCTAACCTCAACAAAAGGCACTGCCTCAGTCCATGAGCAATCTCAATCAGCATGATTCGTACATCTTTCACTTTCCCTTCGCCCCTTCACCGTTCCGTTATCTATCTTTTGCGCGCGTTGGTCCTCGTAAACATCTCAATTTTTTCTCTTTGTAGGTGCCGTCAAAATATACTAACTCGAATGCACGCGACAAAATTAATAATAGTCTTGGACTCATTTGCTTACTGGTAAGTACGTAGCTAGCTCATATATATATATATATGTATATATATATATATATATATATATATATATATATATATATATTTATATGTATGTATATATATATATATATGTATATATATATATATATATATATATATATATATATATATACATATATATATATATATATATATTTATATATATATATACAGATGGCGCAGAGTCAGTGCCGATTTCAGCTAAAGCTGAGCAACATGACGCATTGCCATCGCTGTGAGAACAGAAAAAGGGCCTGCTCTGCTCTACACTGTCTTGTCTAGTTAGTACGTTAGATACGAGAGAACTGAGTGATCAAGTGGCTAAACGAGTGATGATGGATCGCCTATTCGACTACGGATAACTTTGCACGCCGACAGCGCAGAAGCAGTGCGCCCCTGCAAGTTTTTCTCTGCCGGAAAGATAGTGCCAATTACAATACACAGCTCTTCGGAGGCTCAGTGGCTTGTGTGTCTACGTAACTGTGTCGGCACACCGGGCACATAGGGCACATAGCTTTCGCTGAAGCATCATCTGGCCATCGTCCAGAAACAACAATGTTTTGAGCGTCTGTGTGTGTGTGTGTGTGTGAGAAATCACACGAGACACAAGGGAGTCGTGATGGAGAGAAAGCGAAAGGAAAAGTGAAAGGAGGAAGGGCGGGGGCAAGAAAATTTAAATAAAGAAGAAAAGAGAAACGGGAAACGTGGATATTTGATATTGTCACGTCTCGCCACGGTTTGGCTGCTTGGTTACTGCTCTAGTGCCGTTATCGCTTCTCTGTGTGTCGTTTTGCAAAAGGAAAAAGCGTAAAAGAGGCACGTCTCCAACGGCGTACGACACAAATACCTCATGATCGGAATTGTTAGAACGATGACGGCTATAACAATAAGAATACGAACAACTGTGGCAATTCTGGGAGCTACATTACATCCTTAGCTACAAATGTGTTCACGGTAGAGTGGTAAAACTTACGACCTAGCTGGCGATTAATTATTAATAGGCCATTCACTGTGTTGTTGCACGTCAGTCTGGTCTGTTCGTCAGACTTCTGCAAACATCTCCCGATATGGAGGGATTCTACGGTACGAGGCGCCCACCTGACACGTAATTCTGCCTTATGTTAAAAAAAATATTGTTTGGGGGGTTAGGGATGCAAATGTTGCAGTATATTCGAGAAGGCAAAGCACAATCAATACTGGTGATTGCAATCGTGTTCCGCAGGTCGACTGTTCGAATTGTCGTCAGCAGAATAACAAAGACAAAGGCGTTTGAGGTGAGACGCTTTTTAAAGTATCAAAGGCAGACAGAGAAGCGCAATGTTAATTGTGTTGTAATAGTCACGTATTGCATACGTGTATTTTGTAAGAGCATGGTCATATAATATTATATTTGTTATACAGTCAACGTAATGTTTATAGCGTCAAGCAGTATAACCTGCTACGCTGACATACATGAAAAACGGATCGTTGTGCCGTTAGCTATACAGGCATTTGTACCAGCTAGATATAACCACTTCTTTAGCGTTGTACAGCTTTATCGCACGAATGTATCGCACTCACCACCACCGCATCAAATCACGTACTTCAACACTTGACCATTGTTCGTAAAAATGGACCGTATAGTTCTCTGTGTATAGACATCAAACAAAGATTAAATTACCCACCTAAACGTACGTATCTGGTTACCTTTCCGTACCGACATAAGGGCGGGCTGTGGAAAGACCTAAGCGGCTGAAACTCAGAGAGTCTCGTAGGGAGAGTGCCGAGGGAAACAGGGACCCGCTCAGAGGATCGGGCCGGTGCAGGGCGATCCCCTCGCACTGAGGAAATCTCACATTAGCGTGGGTCACGGCAACATTCAATATTTCTAAAGTGAGGCCTATCGTTAGGACGCGAATAGGAGTGTTCTTCCTGTTCCCGTGCTTTTGTGTCCACACTCAGTGAACTATTTCGCAATTCTTTCATTCCGCGTTTACTCAACGGTGTCTGAAAGAGGATGGCACTTTTCAGGCAAGTCCCAAATACGCATGGACTTTCGCTCTCAATCGCCGGCGTCAATGCTATGTTCAACTACAAAGTGAACGCCCACTATTCTCCCTATTGAAAGTTTTGCTGTTTGAATTGAGTCCTCTATTGCACCTGGTGAGAATGACTCGTTTTTATTCAACCTATATTACACGGGGTTCCAATTAATATTGAACGAGTATTAAGCATAAGGGAACAATTTTGCTGAATAATAATAATAATAATAATTTTTTTTTTTTGAACAAGGGTTTATTATATCAATATGTACATGTATCACAATTATCAATATATTACTTATATAATATCTACAATATTGCTTATATTATGCTTATTGCTTGAGTGTCGGTGAGGTAATAATAATAATAATAATAATAATAATAATAATAATAATAATAATAATAATAATATAATAATAATAATAATAATAATAATAATGGAATCTAGAATGGTGCGTGTAGACATACGTGTGAGTTAGCAAAAGCTCGCGCGAGAAAAGAGGAGCCCCTCGAATCGAGAGAGAGTCCAGGTAATAATAATAATAAAAAGCTATTCATACCTCATCACATCGACTTGCGGATTCACTCAGAAATAGATTTCCAAGGATTACCTTGTCCCTATCCAGCAGCATATTATTTAACTGTATGCCGCTAGGGTCATATAAACTGAAATTATTTAATCGATTTCAGATTATTAATTTAATTTAATATTCATACGGTATGCTATGCGCAAGTAGATAGTATATTAGGGTAGCTTTGTTTTGGTACTGTAGCGTAGTTGTGTTTTGTCTGTCGTCAATAAGCTTTACCTCTTATACCATGCTAATTATATACTGTTTGGACTTTTAAATTGGCCGTAATCGTAGACCTATAAGGGAAGCTTCAGATTTGCACAGCGCTGAGTAGTTGAGGCTTGAACCAAAACGTGGTTAGCTCGCAAATTAAAATAAATGTGTTTCAACTGAATCAAACTTAGGTGTTCCGGCATTGCAGAGTATGTGCGGCATAAAACACCATCTAACGCAAAAGTATATATGGAAAATAAATCTTGATCTACGTTAGAAATGTATATCTCGTATGCATTAGCTGTGAGTTTTTCTTGTTTATTTTTTGCTTCTAAGAAATTAGTTGTTGCTAAAGTTGTCATTAGTTGAAGTACTACTCTAAGAGAGATCCTGTAATCGAGGCATTGTGTCGAGGCAATAAAGGCAGGCTTTTTTGCTTAGCCTAAGTCGACAAACTAATTTAGCTTAGTCCGTCTAAGCGTCCTACAAATTTTCTGCTTCCTTAGATCTGCGTTGGCGTGAGAGATCGTTCCAAAAAGACTAAACGTCGTACAGCTTTTTCCGTATGATAATATGCTTAAATTGAATACAGGAGTTGCTTATGTCGTAGTCGTTTACAGTAATTTACATTTGGCCTGCTGAGTACGAATATATATATATATATATATATATATATATATATCGCTGTATGCATGCCTCTTTTGCATAGTTTGTTTAGCACTATGTAGCAGTTCTAATCAGTACTGTGTTACATCTTTTCGACAATCTATCTAAATGTGAGAATGTCTAGAATGGTGCGTGTAGACATACGTGTGAGTTAGCAAAAGCGCGCGCGAGAAAAGAGGAGCCCCTCGAATCGAGAGAGAGTCCAGGTAAAAACGAAGGTAAGGAGAGCGAAGGCAAAAGACCGGGTTGAAAAGGCTAAGGGCATAAAAGGTCATCCATCACGTGGATTAGACAACTGGCTCCCAGTTGGGTAATCCTCCGAAAATTACAGCTCTGAGGGGGTCACCCGAATAAACGGCAGGACGAACGTCCCATCCAGGGGGGCTATGTCGGCCAGGATATTTCCGGCGGCCTTGTTAGCGTACGTCAAGACGTATACTAATAGTTGTTTGCTCTGGACGTTCGCCGGAAAGAGCTGGTCATCGAGTCAGCGCGCCGTGGGCCTGCTTGTTAATACAGCATGAGCGCGCAAGCAATGAGTGAGTTGCCGCACTTGCCAAAAAAAAAAACAGCCCTCAGGGCAGCCAGTTAATTTACCAGAGAGAAGCGAGCAACCTGGGCATGTAAGTCGCGTTTCGAATATATACCGCCCGGTTAGTTGCCTTTCGTTGAGATAGAAATAAAATGTACCCAAAAAAATCACACTGTACTCTCGTTGGCTACCCGTTCAACAGACGTGACGTTTACTTTCCTGTACTAGGCAGAACTTTTGCTGCCTCGGCGAAGCAACTTTGAGATAAACCTGAATATGAGGTGAAGCATAGCTGGACCTCAGTTGTCAACCGTTCCGGCACAAATTCTGTTACAACTGCACGGGCGTTTCCTCCCCTCGCAAAACAGAAACATTTTCTCCATTTGTAAACTTATGCTAGCCTTACTAACGCTTGCGTTTGATTGAGTAATGTTCTCCAATGGCCAATAAACACAAATCATACAACTGATAACGGGTTTGTTATGTTTAAGCTGAAAACTGTTTTGCATGAAATGCGGTGTTTCGGATGGACTATACGAAATAGACTATGCGTGTAGTACAGTACAAGGTGTAGGTGTGACAAAAAGCTCACATGGAAATCAACAAATGATGCAGGAACAATAAACAGTAAGTACACAGGAACGATTCGGTTTGCTGTTATCATCGATTCACTTTCCTGCTAGGGGCGTTGTTCGCGTACGCCCAAGACATCTTCGATCAAGCCGTGTCGGGGCGGCCCTTTAGCGTCGCGGCTCGCCCGACCGCCCGCCTCTTCGTCTTTGCTTCACTGACCCGGAAATCAAACAGAACAACAGTACAGTGGTAGGCAGTGGTAAAAGGAGCAGGCGCGCCGTTGGAAAAGTAGGAGAAAAACGAAGAGAAAGAATAAGAAAAGATGAAGAGGACCACCTGGCAGAAGAGTCAGGGGGGGGGGGTCCGGGTGACCTTGTGATTGCTGCGGTTTGATCTCGTGTAGTCGTCACGGATCGGACTCCAGCCGACGAACTTCCTGCTTCAGGTGTGTACCGGCGCCGGTTTGCGCCGCGACTCCCATACCAGCCGCCCTACATGGCGATCTTCTTTCTGATTCTGTTGTACAGACACAACTCGGGTTCAGGTGAATAATATAAGAAGTAAAATTAAGGGGACTACTTGTGTCTCGTCACGGTATTGGACATAGACGTTCGGCACAGACAAAGTACAACACAGTGCCTTATTTACCGTTCAACGTCGAATAAAGGAATGGAATGCTTACTTCCTGCATGCTCATTCGCCAGGTGCGTGCGTGCTGAAAGCCTGAAAATAGGCGATTTTGTAATACTTTTACTGCCACTTGTACGTATCTCGCCGGGAAAAAAAGCATACCGAGCAGCTACTGCTGGGGATTTTCCCACCGTGGCTGAACATAGTAAATTAGAGTAGTTGCTGCCCTAGAATATTGGCCTTCCGTGCAGGAAGTAGGTATGCATCTGACAGGGTCGTGCATCGACGGGACGATGTAGTGCAGCACAGGCGAACGAGGCCTAGGGTTAGGATCCACAACTAAATTTGCGCCTCCGGAAATTGGTTTGGGCCACAAGTTAAGATTTGCAGTGCAATGATATGATGACAGTAGGTTTTACCCTTTAGCAATACTTAAAATTGTGGCAAGGAATAGTGAAGTGGTTAGTTTTTAATCCATTCCCATTTACTTTAGATCAATTTTGCAAGTGTCAATAAAGGTCGCTTCAGGGCAGGGCTGTCTGGTATTAGGATTGAGTCGACATGACCTGCTGCAAGGGCCTCTCATACTTCAAGGCGCCTATTGGTTAAACGTTTAGGTAAGCTTCAATCGACTGCAGGTGAACGTGCACTTAATCATGCGCACCTGTCATAAAAACGTGCCCCGGATAAGCGAAAATTCTACGAAGAATAGCAAATCATTGAGATCGTCAACTGTAACTCAGTTCTTTTAGATGCGTTCCCAAAGTAGTAGTTTGGTTGGCAACATGTGCTCTGTATGTTAAAAAATATATCTTTATTCGTTATTGTAAGTAAGCCGTAACCAACGTGCTACAAACACAGCAGAATACACGACCAGGATACGGACATCGCCAAAAATAATAAAATAATAACGTTATGTCTATGAACCACACGCTTATCACGAAAGAGCACTGCAAGTCTACCTGATCACAGCGCGGCAACGAGCAAAGTCACCCATAACGTATCTCGACACATCGCTTCTAAAATGCGTTAGATTTTTCTGCCATGGAATCACGAATTTAAAATCTCAAACGTACCCACCACCGTGCATTACTACAACAGCTGCAAGAGCTTTTCAAAATGATCCAAGGATTGACCCGTCAGAGTCAAGATACCTTGTCGCGACCTGATCGCCGCATCTCAAGAAACCAGTACAAGTAATAACCTACGCTCCTCTAACACATAGTGTCGTAATGCCCCAGGTTTTGCTCCACGCGCGGTTTCGAGATGAGATATATCCATGTCGCGCGAAAGTTAGGTGCTCGGTCAACATAAATGCTTGTGCAGTCTTCGCCGCAGCCTTTTTAGTAGTTTGTCCACAAAAATTGACTCCTGAAGACTTTGCGACGTTTTCGTGATGGATGGCCCTTTTTATCATATTTCAAGATGTCGGTTAGAAGGGGTCGTCAGTGAATCGCGAAGCCCAGAGTGATCAATAATTTGTCGGTTTTTCTTGGCTGACATGATGAGATACCTTTTCATGTCTACGAATGCAGCGTATTCTAGATTTGTTTGCCTGTGAGTGTATTTTAACAGTTGTCTTAGTGCCTGCTTGCAGAACTACCTTAGATTTTGTTTCTTGTTATAAAGTTTGCCTATTACGAATACGCGGTATTCTTGTAGCTTCTCCTGTATGGATGAAATATCGCCTCTTCTGGTCATATTGCGGCGTCATTAGTATCATGAAAGTTTGCGTCGACAATCGATGCATAAAACTGTTATAGTAATGCTGGTTTTGGTCGTTTAACTCGGTAACTGTTGTGTTTTATCTATGAGAGTTATCTTTGTGGCTTAATGGCCATTTATATTGTCAGCTGTTGTCTCGGCGGCCATTTAACAACAGAGTACGTCCGAGTATTCTTTTGTGTAGAGGAGTAACTGGAGAATGCGGTTTGCACACGCAGATACTACTTTAACAAACTTGTCTGCAAGTGTAAGCCGGCAGTCTGAGATTCCAGCCCATTAAAGCCAATCGCCTCCCCATCCTCACACGAACCGGAAACTGTAGGATGTAGGAGTCCACTCGTGACTACCTTCTTCCCCGGGAGCTTGAAGAAGTGCGGCGATTAATTGCCATAGATTTTGACGTAAGTATGCCTTTAAAGATCATCGTCTCTTCAAGCCACTGATGCATAAAATTGCAGATGCTGAGTAGATGTGCTCTCAGCGTGTTCGGTACTGGTCTTGTTAAAAACGTGGCGATGGTGAGCTGCTCCGCGCGTGCTGGAAACTTCAGAATCGTGTGTTTCCGGGTATCCTCGAGCCCACTAATCTAGAACATGTAGCACTGAACACTCCATGACCTGTCAGGACGTAGTTAAGTAAGTGCCAAGTTAGTTCTCCCCGGGCCGATTTAGCCATTATTCTTTGATGTGTGGTATGCGCTTCCGATGAGTGGCGCGAGGAGCATCCTCCTCTAGACCGTCTCACTCCTCCAACCATAGGGTGATAGTCCGTCGCGGCTCGTCTTTCTTTCTAAATACGACGGCCGCGCTCTTCTGCCTTCAGATACCAGAGAACCATTCCGGCGAGTAGCAGCGCCACCGCTTTGCTCACCGTCCGGCATGCCATGACCACCCAAAAGGCTCCGACCCGTTGCGCCCGGGGCGTATTCCTCGTGATGGCATTGCTGCTGATAGTTTTAGCGATAATACACCAGTATCATGTTGTACCCGTTTGTTGTTGGGATGCCGCCAACCACTTGATGGAACGCACGCTGAGCTAATTTTTTATTGCCAAATCGGAGTGCCAAATCGGAGCGACGTCATGCTTGCGGGGCGTGTTTTTTGCTATATTACGTTTTCTTTGTGGCTTGCATGCGGAGTCGTGTGTTTAGTTGACGCTAATGATCTTGTTGTAGAGGTCTTGTTTTTGCGAAATTTAGTCAGATATGCTGTCAATTCACAGTTGTAGTGCTGCAATGATTTTGTCGTCAAACCTTGTGCGGCTTCTTTGCACAACTACGTGTGACTTTGACATTTTTCTTTTTCTTGTTAGCTTTCTGTGATACCTGAATACAGAAGCAGGATCTGCACAATGCTGCAGTATCGAGGGGCATTTGCTGTTAAGCTGCACTAAGTGCGCGTTTGTCTACTGCATTCCTCATAAACTGCCCGGCCAATTAGGATCCGGAATTAGCCGAGACACATTGGCCGATGCACGGGACGGCCCTGGGTCCGACTTGATGTGACTTGGTATACGTTGCTATACGTTGCAGCAGCGCTAGCACAGCGAAACGAAGTAAATTACGAATTGACGAACTAAAGTCTTGTGATGTGTGTCCTTGGTGGCCGCAGGCATGCATTTTCTAAGTGCTCGAATGGTTCGGTTGAGCTTTCACGGTCCAGTTTTCAGACCCGTTGTTCTGCATTTATCCCACGGCGAATTTGTTGTATTGTATATACGTAAGTGCATACACTACTTGAGTAGTATACAATACAAATATAAGAATAAGTATATACAATACGAAACGACTAGCACAGAACACAGAAAATTCGTTGTTCGTCCGCCGCCACCTTTGCAACTCCTTCAATTAAAAGCAATTACCACTTTATTTTGAGCACTTTACGATAGCTTGGTTTGCATATGCGCGGCTACCTAATACGCACTTTGCCGACTTGGGCAAAAATGTACTAGTTTCTCTAGTTTCTAGGATTTAAGTGTTTTCAAAAAAGTTCTCGTGCAACAACCATCTATTTAGCGAAAACTATGTCGCTCCCTCTCTCCTTGCCGCAAACACAGCAGAAGCGGTGCAATTACTGTTTGTTGTGTCTATTAAGTCGCGGTAGTAAGGTGGGTTCAACTGTAACAGTAACCCTCCTATAAATAAAAAAAAACTCGTGAATCAACGTTAGAAACATTTTCACATGACGAATGTTCTCTTACCCATCACCTGTACTTATAATATTCACTTACCAAATATGCCCAATTAGGTAAAGGCCCACTTCTTGGGAGAGAAACCGACTCGTTATCTAATACCACAATGAACTACCAAGTTGTTAAGTATCGGATATGGATGTTCTTAGTAATGGTGCGTGTCAAGTATATTTTAATGCAATGTAAAAATATATATTTGTTTACTATTATTATACAAAATTAAATATGAAGTGTTTATTTAAAGTATACATGTTTCTATAGCGTGAGATCTTTCTTGAGCTGTTATTAGCGAACCCCAAGTATTTATTGCCGGTTTATGCAAACGTGCCATCTACTAAAGCAGGATTGTTATTTTTTTCTATTATTTTTTATTTATAAGGCATTATTAAGACTTCTATACACACACATTTATAAAAAAAAGTACATTGCTTTGGCAATTATAACATTTAACATTCATAATACTGTGCCAGGCCCTGTTTGCTGTACGCGAATGTTGAAAAGTGGTGCGACTAAATTATGGACATGGCTCGTATTTTCCGAATGAGAAGGCCGTGCTGCCGTGATGCGTACTGTATTCATTCACAACGTCAAGCGGTAATTTAGCGATGAATCGTACTGCTAGCGGCAACGCTTTTTACGCGTTATCTTAGATGACGAGGACCGCTTGCGGCCACCGCAGTGGGTGCGTTTGCCGGAACTTTTTATACGCTCATTTCATTCTGCGTTAGTTTAGAACTTTTTATAGGGAAGCGCACTTCTGAACCAAAGGTAATTTCTTACCCTGTTGAGGATTATAAGACGTATGCACGCACATCTATTCATACACATATGCAGAAATTAGGTAAAAAAAACTTCTATGCAAGGACCTGCATCTTAAGCATCAAAGTTTTGGTCCGTGCAGAGAAATCGCCCTTCAACGTGAATGAAAAAGTATACGAAGGCACCTGCATGTATATATGTATATATATATATATATTTATATATGTATCGTCGCTACGCATCATGAAACGGCGGGACACTGCCTTCATGGCGTCAGGGATCGCTAGTCATGCTCTTAGCATGCGTATATATATATATACATGTTTTTGTATCCTCTTACAATATGCCGCGTTGAAAGTAAATTATCTTTTTCGACGAAGCCCTTTTCTATCCGAATGGAAGTGTGAATAAACAAAGTGTTAGTTATGTTTAACTCAAACTTTTGACTCTGGGCAAATGAGAACCTTTACGAGATTGATGCCGTACAATGTTCGACGTATGACTGTCTGGTCCAAAGAAATTATTAAACCCTACTTTTTCACTTCACGGTTAATGGCGAGCAATTTCACAGTTTGATCCTTAATTGCATTTGGCCGAGTTTTCACGGGATCGATGCGAGTGAAGTAACGCCGTCAGATTTATTCTATGTTTTTTTTAATAATGAAGCATTCGCAGCAGCATTTTTTAAAGTGAAACATGTGCGCGAACATTTGCGAACTGAAAAGTGAAATAATATAACTGAGCCTGATTGATGTAAAAACTGCTAAAAAATCTGTATCCCGTATACGACAAAACAAATACTACCTCACCGATATTTTATTTACATTATTTATGACATTTTTAAAATATCTATGGCACTCTTGCACGTATGTTAGTTTAAAACTCAGTCAATTTTGCGGCCATATATATATATATATATATATATATATATATATATATATATATATATATATATCGAGTAATGCTGTTGTCAATCGCTCTATTTATGCCCCGTTGTGTTTAATTTATGTCAAGCCTCTTCTAGAGCGGTCTTTACTTTCTATTATATATGTATATATTCTGATGTATATATATATATATATATATATATATATATATATATATATATATATATATTCTGATGTATAGCCTGCTATTCGGGCTATCTTGCTATTCCCGGTCCGGCAGACTTAACCGAACAAAGCCAACGATGTGGTGGTGGCGATTGCGGCTGTGAGTAAGAGTTGGCGTAGGCGCACGTGTAGAAGCAGATGTAATCGTCGCCGTACAGCAGTTTTCGCAGAGTCGCAGAAGTAGCCACCCTAGTAGTAGCAGTAGTAGCAGTCGTAGTGTAGTCGTAGTGTAGTAGTAGTAGTCGTAGTGTAGTCGTAGTAGTCGTAGTGTAGTCGTAGTAGTCGTAGTGTAGTCGTAGACTTGTCTCAGTCGCAGCAGCAGTAGCAGCTATGGCTGGCAGACGCCTATTGGATGATGATGATGATATGATGTGTATGACGTGCAACGAATGCCAACAACGAAACGCGCGGGTAACTCCTCTTCCTCCGAGACCGACGGACTGACCGACCAACCATGACAGCCGATGGGGAATCCGTGACCCCTGTCTTGCGCCATCATTCATTCATTCATTCATTGGGCTCGACGTCGGGATGGCGGTACGGGAAATAGAATGCCCCCACCCACTATCTTTCTATCACTCGTCCTAGCGAGAGCACCCGCCCCCCAGCACCCGTCGCCCGTATGATCAGAAGGGCAACTTGGAAGGGGCGCGCCTAAAGGCTGGACAGCCTGCTCATATCTTGCGGCAGGACGCGGGCCGCTGCGAGACGCGGCCAGCGAACCGAGACCAGCTTTGGCCAGCGCCAAGCCTAGCTGATCCAGCCGGCCAATCCAGCCTACCACCACCACCACCACCACCACCACCACCGTCGCGGAGATGATGAGTGACTTCTGACCAGGTCCAGGACACTGCTGGCTGCCCGGCCGGTCGCTGTTTTCAAGTGACCCCGGCCTGCCTGGCTGCCTGCCTGGTGTTCGACCGTGTTGGGGTGGGTGGCCTCTCACTTGCGCCCGTCGACGACGATCGACAACGCAGCGATGACCGTGATGTCGATGTCAACGTCAACGTGCCTAGCTCCGTTCAATGAACGGAGAGCAAGCAGCCAGCCAACAGCTGAACAATCATTTTTCTACTACCACTACGACCACTCAAGCAAGTCTGCTGCAATGGCTGCCAAGCCAGCACTCGTAGTAGTAGTAGTAGCCTTACCAGTAGGTCGAGCCCGGTGGCGTGGTGGATTGAGTCTCCGGCTCGCAACCGGAGGAAACACCTAGCAGGTGCGCGGGTTCGAGCAGCCCCACTGTTGCCCCACATTTGTGGGGATCGGTCCGTCTATGAAGCAATGTGAAAAACAGTTCCGTAGACTCCGTTAAATCTTGACTGAGGGACGGAAACTAAGCCCGGAAACTTTACTAGTCTTACCAGTAGTAGGCCTGGCTGGAGCCCCGCTGCCGCTGCGCACCACCACCGACAACCGGCCGCGTCATGCGAATGGCGTAAGGTCTCAAATCTTGTTGTCAAACCTCTCTCTCTCTCTGTGTCTCTGCGTGTATCTGTGTATGTGTGTGTGTGTACCGATATCCGAATGTGTTCTTTGTACAATGTAGCACTGCCGTGGTGCAATGTCGCTGCCGCTAGAAAGCGCCCAGGGCGAGCAATAAATTGGCAACGTAAACGTCGGTATCTGAATCATCGGTCGGTGTGTGCAGGAGTGACATTGGTCTCACGTAGATCACCACACATTGTATTTTGAGTAATACTAACGACGCGTTTAGTGTGTAGAGGTTACTTATTGTGGTTTAATATTTGCAGGGTCTAGAAACGATAAAGTCTATGGGCACATTTGTTAATGCTTTATAAACAAAAGATGCTATTACCATGATTTTTGAAACAATTTAGGTTTTTTGCCGAAACCTGGTTGTTGTCTGTCTATGTAGTGCCGTTAAAAAAACTAGCACCTGTCTAGTTAAAGCTGTTATATATATATATATATATATATATATATATATATCGCTTCAGCGACTCGATTTTTTGTGCCGCGGAAATGCGGTTGTATAGCTTAAAACTTTGTGACCGACCGCAACGGGTTGCTAGTGTTTATGAGCGGTATTCAGTACTTTGCACCTTAAACTTGTCAAATGTTCAGTGTATTGCGGGATGCTATGCGGGGTGTAACGTAGCTAAAGTGCTGCTGGAATTCTGCTAATGAAGAAAGCCTATCGAAAGGTGCGATGTCTCATCATTCAACGACGTGTCTATCGCGCTAGCAGAGACAATGCCCGACGACCTGAGAGCACAGCCAACCGTATCGAGAGTATTAGCATGCGGTATGCATACGCAATGAGTATAGACCGAACGGGAAGCCACTGGGTTAGGTGACGAACCGCTAAACACAGCCCAGTTCGGTCATTGCTCGAGAGATTACGTCCGCCAAGCTGCTGCCAGTGATGTCGGCGTGCAGTGGCGTCGCAGGCCCTAGTGAAAAATCAATCACTTTAATGGTTTAAGATTGAACCGTGTGTGTATGTGTGTGTGTGTGCGTGTTCTGCAAAGATCTGTAGAATGTCACTGAGTATAAAGCAAACATTAACCCCGAGGAAAAAAGCAATAGAGCAAGCTCGTAGTAAACAAAGCGGGCGGGGGGTAGCACTGACTGTCGACAATATTATACTCATTTTGCAGGTGGGACACTTTGAGCCGTCGAGCAGTGGGTGCACTATGAGACAGTGCGTATGCAATAGAGTCAGTGATGTAGGTTACGTTTCGAATCAACTTCTGGTCTTTGCTAGGACGGATTCACATCACGAATATATAGGATATTCTAAGAGTTAGTAAGCTAGTTCTGATGAGAGCATCCTAAGCTAGCACACTCGACACACGGCTACAGAAGGCATAATTGTTTTTCGTATTATCATTTTTAATGTATTTCATTTTGTTTTAAATTAAAAGAGTACATTTAAGGCAAGGACGCCCGCATCGAGACGTAGATATTACCTGGTGCACGGGTATATTTGAATACAATTGTAATGCACAATTCGTTACTGTGTAAAACTAGACGGTGCCCAATGTTTAACCATTCAACGGTATCGCGTGGGGCTATTATTTGTAGGTGCGCTGTGATACAGTGGCCTTCGCCGTTGCTATGCCGAAAAAGACAAAGGTAGACAAAACGTGAAAAACGACCTCGACGTGTCGAAATGAAAAGCAATCCAATTGGGGTAAATGTGGAGCACTAAGTGAGTGACGTAAGCTAGACACTTACGACCCTACGCTTAGAGGGAAGAAACAAGGCATTCTACTAGTGAGACAAGAAATAATAACCAGTGCTGTCTGAGGGATTATTGTATTATAGGAGGACCGATTTCTTGCATGCACTCCTATTCCAGACGGCTTTCAATCCTATTATTTGGCCGTCTATTTATCTGCTGATTGTTCTTTGCAAGCTCTCTCGCTCTTAACTCTACACATGTATATGTAGAATATAAACTAGTAAAGTTTTCAGGCTGACCCTCAGCCAAGATTTAACGTCTACGGGACTGCTTTTCGCATTGCTTCATAGACGGACCCCATAGACGTGGTTAAGTGGTAGAATACTCGCCTGCCACGTAGAATATGAACGAATTCAGAAATAATTCAATGTTTCAGAAAGCTTTTCTGACGTTGCTTGTTCAACTAAGCATAGCTACTTGCACCATTGACTGTGGTTTCAAAGCCGCTTTTCATTGCAACATGCAGCACTTCTATCAGCTGTTTTCGGGCGGCGTGTTTACTACAACAGAACCGGAGCAAGTGGACCAGAATAATGGGATAATACTCTTATCCCGTTCACTACTAGCAAGGTCTGATTAGGGCCTAGACTACATGCTGGAGTGCCGTTAGCACATATTTCTAGCAGTTCGTGTGTCTTTCACTCAGGTCCGAAGTACAATTGTGTATCAAGCTTATTTAAAAAATGATCATTTCAAATAAAAACAAACGTATAATTATTTTTGTCCCCAAACGTAGACTCACAAATGTAAGTATTATTTTTACACCTATCGGTACGTCTAGCCTAGAATAACTTAATTTTTTTATATTATATTGTGTCTGATTTTATCCGACAATCCGTAATTAACCCTATACATAAAAAGGAATCCAAGTAAAATGTTGATAATTATAGACCTGTGGCACAACCATCAATGGCGTGTTATCATGGGTTAGAGAATTCGTTACTACACGTTAACGCGAAGCCAATTGTTCACTCCAAAGTGTTAACATAAAGGGTTATATCAATAGCGTGTAAATTATTTTAAAAATTACTTGTGGATTATGTGTTTAGCTTTATGCAGTTCGAGGGAGCGTGAGTGACGAGCAGCAATATGGCTTTACTAAAAGCAAATTCACAGCAATATAATTAGTTGAAGTTTTCCAAGATTCAATTCAGTGCAAAACCGTATACGGGCATTAGCCTTTCGGAAAAAAACAAATGAAGCCATAGTCATCGCACATGCTATCAATAAAACGCACTTTTGCAAAAGTTGGGCAATTTGTTTTAACAAAAAGAAAGTATTGGATTTGATTTGCCTTGATTTTTTAAAGCATTTGACACAGTTAGCCTTTTCAATTTTTTACCGAATTTTTTTGCCTTAAATATAGACAAGCACACTGTTCTATGTATATCAAGCGTTATAAATAAGCTATAGACCCAATATGCTTCTGTATATTCATTTTATATTTCAAAACGTTACACCGGAGACCATTAAGCAAAGGCTTAACGCAGATTATCTTACACGTTATAAGCTATCTGGCATGCAGACCGAGATACATATATTGTACAGAACGATTAATTCTATCTCCGATTGTTGCGGCAGAAGTGATAAGATAATATAAGGGGGACCGCCCTAAATGCACTATTATGTCTCTAAAGAAGAACCACGCTTACACGATTGGTGGAGTAAAGATGCTCAGAGTCAACAACATTGGCGATCTTGGAGTGGACACGGCGACACTGGAGCTAAATTGTAACATTTACAATACGCTAACTATTTAATCTGCTAGCCTTATATGTAATACAATATTTCGTTGTTTTAGTATTAAATGTTTAATGTTTTATGTCCGTCATTATAATAGTCTTGTAATTCCCAACCTAATTTACAGCTGTGAAGTATGACGGCCATATTTAGAGAAACATATTAATGCAATTAAAAAGTTCAGTCCGAATTCCTCCGACGTGTTGCATTGAGAAATAACGTAGAACGTAGCAGTCTCGACTTGGTACTTACATCAAAACGGCACTTAAGCGCAGATTTTAAAATGTACGAACGAATCTCTTAGTCAAGTATACTTCTCACCTTCTTCAATATTCGCAACAACAATCTGCGCAGTATTCAAACTATATCGTCCATAACAGCACGATCTGACCGAATCAACAACATGTTGTCGTGACGCATAACGAAAGTGTTGAGAACCATAAACTCGTGATATAATATTATAAACTGTGTTTCTGTGTATACCAAAAGTTCTACTTTATGTTAAATTGTCTTCTAAGACTCCTATGTTGTGCATTGTATATATTGAATATCATTTTTGTGTGAATATTTATGTTTATTATCTACCTTTAAAAGCAATAGAGAAGCACTGAATAGAAGCTCCAGAGTACAGGTTCCAGAGTCGAACCCTGTTCGACCCTGGCAGTAACAATGTTGTCTTGCCTCATTGCAACCAGATCTCGTTCATTCAGGTAGGATGAAATTATTTGGCAGAGGCACGTAGGCATTCCTTTCCGCTTCAGCGCTTCTATCACTACTTTACAGCTTGTCATGTTATATAAGGCATTTTTAGCATCCAAAAAGATCAGGAGCACGAATTTTAAGGGAGCTATCCGAAACTTGATTATAATAATCTGCCCCAGCAGGACTTACGTGTTATGCTTCACTGCATCTATCAATTATGGTCGCGCCTTACTTTTAGCGATGAGCCCTTGCAGTCTCGTTCGGGCGGCCATGTACTCGGCTAGGCAAAAGTCACCTTGTCTCTCCCCCCTTTGATTCTTCTAGGGAGGCAGCCTTACAACTTCGTGTAGATCCTTTGAAGATTAATATATGCTTTTCTTAACTTGCCGACCTCTTCATTTACCAGTTCTTAAGTGGGTGGCGGCTGTTGCCCTGATGTGAAGAACCCGCCCCCTCACATGCCGCGGCAAAGTGAGCACGACAGAGAGCTGATGCTCGTTTACTTGGCTTTGCGTAAGCCGGCTACAGCCCCCATATAATTCAGCGTTTAGGATCTCCGTGTCCTGCCTTCGCATTTGCCAGCACTTCATCAGGTATCTCGTAGGTGAGTTTGGAGCTTAAAACAGATGTATCTGTAATCACTCACAGTCGCCTTCTCTTCCGCAACGCGCCATTCTCCTATCATAGGAAATACCCGTTTACACACCAGCGTTAGGTCTATAAAAGCTGTCTAGTCTCCTCTGCAAAAATAGCGCTCACTCAATCAATAAGTACTAGTAGGCTTTTCAGGGATATCTGTTCCTATAGAAAAAGTTTCAATGAGTGTCGGCTCCCGTATGCCGTGCTCGCGCCGTTGAAGGTCCTTGTGAACACAAGTCCCTTGCCCTTTTGATCGCTCACGCTCTTGGCAAGCTTCTCTTGGAACCCTCTAAATTCCCCCAGGTCCTTATTGGGTAAGCAAAAGCAGCTGCAGAGAAACGCCACTACATCCACCTTAACCCAGGTGAATCCTTGGCCTGATCCGCTGCCCCTAACTTCCAAGCCCTGTCGCTTTTCCGCCAAGTGATTGCTAAATTTGGCTCAGACGACAGGCAGAGGCCAACGCCCTGCCCTGCTCGCGTGCATGAGCAGCCCTACAGCGGTAACATCTTAAGCGGATTTAGAACCCTCCCGTACGACCACCGGGTCGCCTTCCGGATCATGAACAACCCCTGTGCTGTTTCCTTTGTGAGTTTTCCCATTTTCTCTTTCTTTTTTTCTACTTCCCCACTGTCTTTCTCTACAGCTTTCTCCGATCCCTTTTGGGAAACCCTGTTGCTGTTGGCACCCTCTATACGGGACTTCCTGAGTTTCCCTGACAGGCTATGCTGTCTGCGCGATGCCCCATTACCCCACAAACGTGGCATTTCGATAACTTTGCTTTGCAGTCCTCAACCTTGTAATCCGCGCTGCCACATTTAAAGCCGATCGTTCTAGCAGCCTCGGTCTCGCATTTACGCCTGCTCCTTGGCTAAGGAGACGGAGGCTGCGAGAAAGGGTCTAGCCTTGGGATAGTAAGAGACTTATCTTTAAAATTATGCAACTAGATAACTGTACGTCAGCTCAGACGAGCAGATTTACTGAAACAAGTTTTGATTAAAAACACCTGACCTAAAACCTAAATATCAGTTAATTTAAAAGCATGGCTTGTCTTAGGCTTATTGGTGGTCTGGTATAATTGATATGGCGGCCGGACAGGGCGACACACCTGAGCATTTTCCTCCTTAAAGTATGTACATCCTTCGAGCGTGTGACTGACATCGCAATTCTCGCCTGCGTCAAGGAGGCCGCAGGAAGCGCCTATTATCTGGCAGTTCTATGCCGTGCCGGTACCCCGGATGCACCCGTAACCCGTCAGCACCTGTGTCATATGGTAGATTATGTCTCCACATTCTCTTATAGGCGTGAGCTTCTTTTTAACGTACCCTTGCATGCTCTTGCACTTGCATACTCTTTGAGTGATGCAAATATATATTGGAAATACAGTCCCATAGTGCCAAAATACTTTGAAAATGTAGGTTTTCAAGTACAAAATTAGTTGAAAACTATATAGCTCACAAATGGCGATTTAAGAATTTGTTATGAATTAATGTCGGTTTTCAAGGCCGACTGTCTGTACGTCGCATACAAACGCTATAAATGTGCGATTTATTCGTGAACTGTCTTTTACGTGCGTAGATAGTGTGTCAAATTTTCATAGCGTAGCAGGCCTCAAGAAAGGCACGTACTCACCATCGACAAAAATATTTTTATATTGAAACTATAATTAAATGTGCTAGTATATATTACATGGTCATAAGTTAAAGCAATCATGTTGACGATAAAATACTAGAAAAAAATGTTGAAAAATATGTTTGATTGTCTACACAGACTTTGAAGTGTCTAATGTTTACACAATGTAGATTTACTACGTGACATTTAGGTAGTAGAAATGGGAGACAAAAGTAACAATAATGCTGGCACGTTTACGGCAAGGTCGTATTGAGTTAGTCAGGGCTATCTAACACCCTGTTAGTTGGTGAAGCCATACAACGTAGGGAATGGAAAGCAAAAACTTTTCGTCCTTAGTAAAGGGCAAAAAGAAGCTTTTCGGTTTGTATACAGGGTAAACTTTTCAGCACGACTAAGAACGTGAGCCGTTAGAACAGTTAGTTGTAGTGTAGATACGGGCTGAATAACACGTCCGTTGCCTAGCTCTTTATAGATGGTACAGAGGACAATGTCAACACACACGTTCCAAAACTATGCGCACTCGAACCTAAGCGAAGTGACCGGCTTTCTCAAGCACACCCTAGAGTCTGTCCGTTTTGTTGCCCGATGGTCAGATTCTTCTACAAGTAACAAGCCCTGTTCAGACGCTGCTTCACAGCACGCGTTATCGTTTACAAGAATGCACTCAAGGACCTAGTCTGATTACCAAAAAATAATGAATTATAAACATTATACCAAAACTATTACCTATGTCACAAAACCGGTGATAATGTACGTTACTAATCTATGGGGCTAAACCAAAGTGCAAGGCTTTTTTGTTACTGGACGAACAACCCGATCCTCCTTATGGTCTTACCGCCCGCCCCCTGAAGACACCATCTGCTTAGAGCTGTTGATGATGTGGCTCCAACCTCTATGCATCATGTCGATCTCGGCTACTACATGTCAACGAAAAAAATAATGCCACTTCTAGAATTAAAAACATTTTTTTAAGGAGGTTGCTGTTAATTATAGACTATTCTCCGTCCCTTACGGGCTTGGAACTTAACCTGAGGCGAATAATCAATGCACCGAGGGCCGGACATGTTGAGATATCTAGGGTTTCCCCAACAGTCCTTGTGGCAGCATAGCCGCTGACTCTCAGCGGTGTATGGTTTATCATCTATTCTCAATGAGTATCGCTCAAAAAAATTCGATCAACATCAGCAGGGATTAAACCGGCGACACCCCGGTAGATGACAACTATGACTAGCGCACTAGTCTCTGATGTCTGTCGCAAATGGTTGTTTGAAATAAGTCGTTACAGACGTTTAGCATGGCAACACTACAGCAGTTTAATAGAACTTGCAGAGGCAAATCGAGCCTTGGTTTTTAAAATTTGTTACGCCGTGCACACGTTTGTAGGAAACAATGGTCTATCCTGCGCATTAATATCTCTCAGTACTTGAAGGCCCGGCAATTGTTGCAGCCCTCCGCGGATCTTTACAATTAATAGCAATTAGTTTAAGCGCTCATTACAGAGTATTAACTTATATCCGAACGTAAGAGTTTTAATCTATTTTCCTGATTCGATAAATAGAGCCCTAACGCTCTATGCTTTATATATATATATATATTTCCTAATGGAAGGATATTTTATTTAGGAGTAAGGATAAGATTTATAAAATAAGGTAATCTGCTTTTTCATTCCTACATAGTTGTGCAAAATATGGTGGTTCACATAAAATACGGTATCTTGTTGTACAGTGCCCCAATTAGGTCGTTCAACGAAATTCAAACGCCTATACGCTATCGAACCAATAATGGCTTTTTAGAAATGGTGCATACGCATCATATTTGGATTGGCTCATAGGGCTACCATAGGGATTGTACTACAGCCCGATTAGCATCCCAACTTTGCAGCTTCAAATGCGGAAGACAAAGACACGTTGCAATGGTAAATGGTAAATACTATGCATGTAAAATTGATTAACACTACACTACTACGACATAATGCCCAGCATACAGACAACAGGTCACAAACTTCCGAAAACACCACAAAGGAAATTTCCGTGTACAATAAAATACTACGTATAAACTTTCGTAGGCCCCCTAGAACATACGATTTGGTGCCCAATTCGCGGCCGAAAATGATAGAGAAGTCTTGCTATTTTCCGAGAGCCCTGTAATATAGCTTTTTCAGCTTGAACCCCACGCTGGTGTAAAGTTCTCTTCAATCAAGTTATTCCCCAAAACACCATTCTTCTTTAGCGAGGCAGGACACGCACTTCTCTTTTATTACCACCTGGCGATCTCTCAGTGTATATTTCTCCGAACTCTACCTTACAAGTATAAGAAGATCTCCTCAAGGAAGGAGACCTCAGTATGAGCACCGCAGACAGCGAAAAGCGATTGTGGGAGCGGGGAGTAACTCCTCATCAAGATATAATATTACATAAGGAGAGATCTTCAACTAATGGACACTCAGAGTATACAACGGCAGAAACAGATCAAGTTAGTTTTGACGTTTGCATCAGAAAGGATTAGTTCACCGACTAACCGACCGATCTGTCCATCTTTACGTAATCTTCTCCGTGACTTCTTCCCAGACCTTTGTCCCCACACAACGGCAACGCTTTCCCAGGCTAAATTATACCTGTCTACAGAACGCGTTAAATAGAAATGTACTCCTTTTCATTGACTGCTTGCCACTGACAATCTTTGTACAACTAAAAAAAGCCTGCTGAGAATCCAGTTTCTGTAAGATAACTAATCACCGCTCGTGCTATTGATGGAACAGTTAAATTGCCGAAAAGCGAAGGAATCGCTGCCGTTTTCCATGAATATGCACGCGCCACAAAGTAAGTCACCAGAACCTTCCTATCTATGGGAAGAGCACAGAGAAGCATGACATTTATAGAAGCAAAATATACCACTGGAGCTTATTGTGCGAGGACACGAATAAACCGTTTGCCCCTACAGTACATTATCACCGAACGATTACTAACAGAACTGGAAGAGAAAGAGGCGCTGCCGGAGAACCACCATGGTTTCCAAGCCCGACACTCCACATATTCGGCTATCAGCAAAGTGGCATACAACAAAGTGCTAAACATAGCTGAAATACAGAAAGAGCAAACTAATAGCATTGTTTCTCCATTTTCTCAGATATCAAAAACTCGTTTAAGACGCTTTCGTGAATCGTCATAGATAAAACGCTTGTAACCAAATGCGTGTCCCCTTTTTAGGATGTATCCAAACGTCGTACCTAAAGTATACCTATGAATGCGTGGATTAAGCAGTCACAGCCGGAGTTCTCCGGATCTTTAGGTAGACCAGGGAAACAGCTAACTCTTGGCGCCGTCCCTTAGCACCGTAGCAGATGGCATCAAGCGATATTCTGCATCCTTATAGAAGCGCACGACCACTTGGGTTACAATACGTCAGCTCATTAACATGACTCAAAGACTTGTACGCTGAACATCGTATGGGCAAGTCGCACGGCTCCCAAAGGAGCCATACTAGTACTCTCTAGACAGATCCCCTGGGACTTAAGGGCAGAGGAACGTACTTTAATATGCTCCTTAATTAACGCCCAGAGAAAAAAAAACTTGTAACGTAATAAGTAGATTAAGATTTAAGATCATAATAGGTATAGATACCTAAAGCAATTGTAGCCAGTCATAGCGAGCAATCCAGTCAGACCACTTAGGACACTGGCTATAATCAGCACTACCTGATTTCGATAGTGGTACAGCCTTAGACACGGTTTCTCACCTACTCGTTTGTGCAACTGCTAACATGCCACGGTGGCTGCTTTCACCAACACCTTGATTGCGTTTTAAAGCTTCGGACTTTTTCAATACTAAGCGAAAACAACTGTTTCGCAGCCCAAGACTGAAAAATGTAGTTGCGCTCCTCAAGGATAATGAATTCAAGTGTTTGCTAAAGAGATTCGCAGGATTTGCCTTCGTTCGTAACGAAAAGCTCCTTTCATGGCAAGATAAGTGAACAGGTGAGGTATTCTCTAGAAGACAGAACTACGGCTAGCCCCAACACAGGACAAAGAGAATGACTGTATTTTAGTGGGTTTATGAGTCACACACTACCGCGTGTTAAACAACGATATGCCTGTTAATCTAAGAAAATAATATTTATATATAAATATTTATATATATATATATATATATATATATATATATATATATATATATATATATATATATATATATATATATACGAGTATGATAAGTGTGTGTGTTTTTATTCGTGGAGACTAGGTTCTCTACGACACCTTCAAAAATGTTTATGAAAACACCGCATAATGTCAGATCTACGCAATCAGTTTCTGGCTAGTTGGTCTTAAATGGTCGCTCTTCTAGTATTGATCTTTTGTCAGACATTCAGAGCAAGCAAAGGTAGCGGGACGAGGCGGGAAGGGTAGGCACACAAAGAAAAAACGCTTAGTCTGCTAGATTATGAAGAGGTAAACGCAAACTCGGATCACGAGCTCGGACCCAGCTATCCGTGTTTACTACGCTATTTAATTTTCTCGTGTTCGCTCTCTCTCTTTCTCACACACACATACACACTCTCTCTCTTTTTTGTTCTGCATGCCTCCGAGGACGCCCATTTTAAGCATTCTGCCCTACGATATTGATAGGAATGTGGACAAGAAAGGGTAGGCTTGGTGTAGGGGGCAAACCGTTGAGCCATTCTCCCGCTAACCGTATTCAGCTTTTACAGCCCAAATAGAAACGAGCCCTGGGAGAGCCATATTGAGGGCGATAGAGTTAAAGCGGTAGAGGACAAGAGAGAGAGAGAGATATTCGTTGGAAATTCGGTTGGTGGGCACTCCGGTGCTATTACCATCAAACATGATGATCATCATCATCATCAGCATTGCCGTCGTCGCCATCATGACCATCATCAGCCTTGTCGTTATCATCATCAACCTTGTCGTCATCATCATCATTATCGTTGTCGTCGTCGTCGTCGGCGTCGCCGTTGTTCCAGCTGTCGCAGGTGGAATGCTGTGACACTGGAGATGAGCTTTTGGGGTCTGGTGCTCGACCGGAGGGCGCTGGTCAACGGCTACTCCGTTTATAGCACAAAGTTGCCTACCCCAGTTGTTTTCTCCATAGCCATTATGTGAAAGCGCACGCTACAGTCACCACTACAACAATCACCGTCAACATCATCGTGGCCAGCCCGGGGGGCCAGCGGTGAGCTCGAAAAAGACGGCGTCTCGTCTCGACGTCGCTGGCACTGCGTCTGTTGTTGTTGGTGTCGTTGCAACTACTTTTGCTACCGTCACCGCCGTCGACCGATGTCGTGGCATCGGTATAAAATCGATAGGCATGTCGCCAGCAAATAATGGGAGTTAGCGAAGGAGGTAGGTTGGTCGACAACATGAGCAAAGGGGAAAAAGCGCAAAGGAGTTATATAGGTTATATAGAGACACAGAGAGAGAGGGGGCGGAGAGAGGGAGAGGGGGGCGGAGAGAGGGTTAGACGAAAGGAAGAAGATAGATAGAGAAGGCAAGAGATATAGAGACACACAGCTATAGAAAACAGGAAAGGGACTGAGGAAAGGAAAGCGCGCAGAGTCATGCAGTCACGACCGACCAACCAGGATGGGAGGAAGCGAATACAGTACTTGGTCGCTGTGGCGGCGGTGGCGGCTACTGGATGCGGAACGTAAAGTCCAACGAGCGGAATGAGAGAAAAAACGAGAAACCAACCAGTCAGCCAACGAACTAACTAACGACGACGACGACAACGAACCGACGACGGGTAACTCTATTTTTGCTAAATAGATTTTCGGCCAAAAAGCACAGCAGCATCAGCAACGCGCCAACAGCCAGGGCACGCGACGGCACGGGCACGAGACGAGTTCAGTGACAAGGATTGCCTTTCTACAGTCTCATTTCCTTCCGGCGGTGCGCGCCGTCGACTCGTCGTCGAGCAGCGAGCAGGCACGCGCCAACCCACCGCGTCGTGCTATCAAACGAAATACATACCGTGCCGTATTAAAATGTTATAAGACACGCCAACGCTGCTGCAGCTGCTGCTGCCGCGGCTGCTGTCGTTACTACCGCTAGCGTAGCGCTGCGTGGACCGGGCCGAGGCGGATCATAGCTACATATCGTACGCTGCTACACGTACAGGCAGAGAGAGAGAGAGAGGGAGAGCGGGGGAAAAATGAAGGACAGAATGACCAGAAATAGGAGGCAGGGTATCGGCCAGATAGATAAGTGGATGGTGAACTCGAAGTCAGAAAATAGATAGCATATACGAGAGACAGAGGAAGCGAGAGGAAAAAACGATAAATGATCTATCTCTCCACCTACCTATTTCTCTATATCTCCCTCTCTCTCTCTCTTACCCTTTCTGTCCCTTCTCCCCCCCCCCCCCCTTTATCTCGGATTTTGTTGTCCACTACACGACAGGAAGAGAGGAAAGAGAGGGGGGAGAGACGAAGTGGACGAAGAGCTGGAACTAGGCGGGTGGCATACGAATCTAATGGTAAGCCAGCTGTAGTTCTGAACCAAGTCACTGGTATAGTTAAGTGCGCTTTTGTGTCAGATCTGTTTGCTTTTAGGCACCAGTCGCCGAGCAGATAATAGCATTATGTTCGGCTGTGCATAACGGCGTACAAACAGCCTGCTGATTACTGTCTGCACTAAACACGCGGCGCCACAAAAATAATGCGTATAAATATACCAAAAACGCGCATTAATAGATAACAGATGATGACAATTCAAAGGTAAAGGCTGCATGTATACATCGTTAGTCAAGCTAGATGTCCGCATATATATATATATATATATATATATATATATATATATACATATATGTACATATACACAATTGCAACTTCGACTCACTCATCATATTTGACTTAAGGTATAGTTGGTACTTACAATGATAACACTATTTTGGAGCGGCTATACCATTCGAAAGATAGTTCAGTTTTCCTAAGTCAAGTGAAATTATTATTGTCAGTCAGACAGCGACATTATTCAAGGACAGAGCGAACAACGAGTTCTGAGAAATTGATTCTACTCCAGGGAGTCACCTAGGCCGTTGATCTGCTTGGCTGTAGTCGATGTTCAGTGCCTCGTTCACGGAACACGAACTAATCCACGTTTCGCAGAGCCCACCAGCGTTATCAACGCACCGGCAGCTTCCATCCATCCGGAAAGCGAATTCGGGGAGGGCTCGAGCTGAAACTAATCAGGACGACCGTTTCTGGTAATTAAACGTTTTGCAAAATCTCCAACTTGCTGCTGTCCGGTTACAACATCATAGTATTCCCAAAGTCTACCATAGAGGCCCCCTATACGTCTTGAAATAGTCACGGCTTACCGAAAGGCAGAATTGCGGTTTTCGCGAAATCGCACGAATCAGACCGTTAACCATTCGAATATCAGATGAGACAACCACGCGGCAATCTGCGGCAAATAGATGAATGGAAAAGTGTGTACCGGTGGCCAGGACGGTGGTTGCGCAATCTCGCATTGTAGGGCATCCGTTACGATAGCGATTCAATCATGAAGTGAGGCGCAATCTTCTTAGACAGTAGAACTGAATTCATGGAGGACTTTTATGTTAACAGTTCTGATAAGCTAAGAGGTGTCGTGCCATATGCAAGGGCCGCCGGCGATAACTTCATCTTCATGTACAACAATGCTAGGTCGCTCACTTGTAAACGATGATGTTCGCAAAACATGGCTACTGTAGAGCTTTATCACTCTCACAGAAAATCAGACATGACTGTTATAGTATATCTTTGTTTGTCATGTTCTTCCTTCTAAAGTAACACGTGGCGTGCTGTCCTAACCTGTATCTCATTTAACAAGTCTTGAATTAGCTACAACTACGAGGTAAATCGGAGTTCCAGCCCCAGCAACGCTTCCAAAGCTTAGAAATGCTACGCGCAAAATGTAGAACAATATCACACACCCACAACAATGAATTGGTTAATGAGAGATCTAAGCGTGAAATTGCATGGCGACAATACTAAATCACGAGTAGGCATAATATACTAGTAAATTAAATTTTATAGCTAAAACAAACAGTTTAACCACCTACTTTTCTAGAGCAAAAATGTTCTTGGTTGCGATATGGCCATTTTTCGCCACATTATACTTGAATATTTTAAACAATAATAAACGCGAGCGTATTCCTATGGTCGTGTTATTAATCTGTTCTAATTGCCTTTCAAATAATGTAGTCACTTTTATTATGAGGCCACTATTGAGAATACAAAATATGCCGGAAGTCAAATTTAATTAGTTAATTATTGTTTTTGTGCGGATGTCTATGTGCCTATTAAAAATGATAATATATAATTTTGGCGGCCCGTCCGTTATATTAAGCGCTCATCCGTCGTTCTTGGTAGCCGACAAGAACTTTGATGCATGAAGAATGCGAGCATGAACTTACTTTGGCGGACCGAGAACGAGCATTTTTGTAATTTCAGCGACAACCGACTCTTATTAAAGCTCTTCAAGCCGGACGTACCCCCCAGAGCGAGGTTATAAACTTCTTTAGTGTTCAAAAACGCAAGCGTATTGAACCGCGGCTGATGAATGCAAAATCGGGTCCGTATTCAGCAGAACGGAAGATCCACAATAAAGCCCCTTTATAAGAACTTTCGAATTAGTTAAAGCGATGCATTTTGTACAATCTTCGTACTTCGATAGGCTTCCTGAGAGTCCAAAATTGCACATGCTTAGGATGCCACTAGTCAGAATGCCACTAGGATGCCATTAGCTAAACAACCATATCCAAGAAAATTTGAAAGATCCCAGCATAACAACAGCTGACTTCACGGGCTAAGCACTATTAGTGGATACTACTGTTTCATTTTGCCATGTAATCGCAATTCTTTCTGGCCGTGACTGCGTTGCCATAATAAACACTGGTGTGGGTGGCCTTTGAGGTTATCTTGGTTAATTATATGCCTAGGAGTAAAAAGAGACGCCGCAAACAGCCTAAGAAACTGAATAGCATTTTTGTCCAACTCGCTCTGATATCCAAAACGATCTTTTAGATCCGATGCTAAAATCTCAGCCACAGGTAGGGCACATCTCGCCGACAGGGCAGCACTATACTTTTGAAAGCAACTATGTAACAGCACTCTTTTGAAAACAATTATGAAGTGTTCATGTGATTTGATACGGGTGATTTACGCTGAGTTCAAATCGCGGTGGCCAATACACCACAGGGCACATTGAGCCGCAGGAAAGTACCTAGCATCTCATTTTATTGCAAGCATACCAATTTTGCCATAGGTTCGCCGCTACTGTGCTCTCAAAAGGTCTGTAGATAGCGCTTTGCTATAACATAGAGCACCTTTATCGTGTCAACGGCAGACATTATTGGCTGTTGTGTTCGCGTAATTGAGCCGGCACTCTGTGCCAATCATTGAAATAGGTCAAGGGTAAACACGATGGTCGTGTGTCGTCATCCTATATATATATATATATATATAGGACGTATACTATTTTAACTACACTTGTTTTACTTGTTTTCCCACCCAGCATGACAGCAGCCACTCAGTTATTCAGTAGTGTTGCATGTACGTTTATTTGCTTAGGTTTCCTTTTACAACGTAGTAAGCAATTGCGCAGAAATCTTCAATTTTCAAGCCAGAAACACAGCTTGGCCAAGATGATATATATACACTGTAGCTGTCCTATTTTAGAGACACGTGTTTTTGGAATGCTCGTTAGCCGTACGCCGTGTCTTCGTTTCGGCGTAACAGGAATATGCTATGATGGTTAAAGCAATCGTCCATGGCTATGAGAGTTAGGGGTTATGAATTGTGCTTTTGTAGGGTAATATGAATAGAAGAAAACTTGAGGCACGTCCCTGTTTTAAAACGCGACGATAAATTGCAGTCTGGTAAAAATAATAGCAAACACAAATTTTGTTAACTGACAAACGTTTTTTCATTGGCGGTCGTTCAATAGCGATTAGCAAGTTTCAACGTTATTTATAAAAGGAAGCTTTATGTTTAGTTCATTTTAAGCTAAGAAAAAACTCATCAATCAAGTATCTCTACGAATTCTGCCTTAACGCGTTTAATACTTTGCATGCTCCGGGTGCTCAGAGCAGGCAGGTAATTCTGGTCGGTCTTATAATAAAGGTCGGTACTTCATTAAACTTGCCATCGGGGTTTTGGCATACAACGTGAAAACGCCGCCTCTGACCGGGGCTCAGTTCTGAAGTACTTTTTGCCTGGTCAAAACGAGAAGGACAGGTAAAAGTCACCATGCATACCTGCTAGGCACATTCGCTTCGCTAATGCTTATATATATATATATATATATATATATATATATATATATATATATATATATATATATATTTATGTTACAATCTAGAGAGGCAGATCTTTGTCGGTAGAGGATCTCAATTTCACTCCCTCGAGGCAATGCAGCGGCGATAGTAAGGTTAATAACCAGTTTTGAACTTCTTATTTTTTTTTCTGTCATGTGAGGCTAATGCTCGTTTTTTTTCGTGTCATGGTTGATCTTCCATGGACTCCGGCATTTATCTTGTTTTAATTGAAAACCTCGAAAACCAATTTAGGAGTGGCCGGTCTGGGCCCCGAAACCAGGCCTCCCGAATGCAAGGCAAATGCTTTGCCACTAAGCCATCTTGCTCGGTTCTGACGCGTAAATGATATACGAACGGTATCCTCAAGCGTGAGGGATAATATAATTAAATATGCGGTTCACAGACACATATATATATATTGCGGGAGTAACTATAACTCTCTTTCCGGCGTCGGTCCGCTGGTGCGCGACTTCCGCGCGCTGCGGGGACCTTCACGCGCCCACTTGAAAGTTGGTTAGACCGTACAAGCTCCCAAAAAGTTCTGAGGTCACTTTTGTTGGCGCGGGAAGCAAGGCATACGATATCGGTTCAGTGGCAACGAATACATATTGTCATTTTGTCGTGGCCCATTCGAGGGCTGTTAGGGCTACTATGAGATACGGAAGAAATGTGCTGCTCATGGACCCCGGGCCAGACGGTTAATGCCCCGGGCT
This sequence comes from Dermanyssus gallinae, assembly GCA_003439945.1. NCBI lineage: Eukaryota > Metazoa > Arthropoda > Arachnida > Mesostigmata > Dermanyssidae > Dermanyssus > Dermanyssus gallinae. The sequence goes on from QVRM01006742.1 coordinate 378,206, forward strand.
TTAGCAACCTGGGAGTACCGACTGGGACGCCTGCTGCCTTGGCTTAATCGGCACAATGAGGGCAAGATAGCCACATAAACGCAGACCGCCTGTCGAGAGGATCATCTGGCTCCGCTGCTGCCCTTCGCAGCGGTGGGGCCCCCCAGCTCTGGAGTGGTCGAGCCTCCCTTTTTGGGGGTATTGTATATTCTGGGGTGTAACGCGGAATCGCGGGGTGATCGCGTCTCAAATCGGTAGGGCGAAGTAGTGTGGTACCTCCATACGGAACCCCGAGAAGGTGGGAGATCCGCTGGCCTGACTATTCGGGCTGGGGCATAGCTACTCTATACATATATATATATGTTTTTTTTTCATTTTTTGCTTTCTGTACTTGCTCGATTTGACAGAGTGCGGTCGTGCTTTCATCGGCTTTCATAAAACTGACAGTTTTATAAACTTTAGCTGCGACTTTTGTAGTAATAATTATATAAACGAATGTGTGCGTAGTGAGTACCCTGTTGGTGGATTATGCACGCTGCGACATATTTGGGTCGCGTATCTGGGGGACTGCAACATTTTTAGGCGCTCCGGCTGACGTTGTAGCTTACGAATTAATGCGAGCTAGAAGATTGCCGTGGCCTAGTGGCAGTCTCATCGTTCACCTCTCAGCATCACATGGTTAAATTCCCAGGCCTGTCGTTTCTATTTATTTGTCTTGTGCTTTGACACTTGTCACGGAATTGGCATGCCGAGGTTGGAATGTTGAGTCAGGGTAAACATCCTGACTTGCTGGGTATATCAGGACTGAGGGCAGCCAATGTCTGTGTTGAGAACAACTCGATCAAGACAGACTGCGCTCGCATCGCCTTTGCACAAAGATGAGATGGAGTGCACTACCATCGGAAACGACGATAGCAGTGATATGTGTTGGCTGTAAGCGGCGCAGGCAATCAGGTATCGCAGAGACAACCAGCGGACCATGCACGCTTGTGGACTCCGAGGGTTCACCAAAGTGGTTTCGCAGAAGGAGAAAGCCACCATCTCAGGCGAACAACGGGAGCTCGATAAACTTCTGTGTGGCATTAAAGCCGGGACCACAAATTTGTTTAAGATTGCTTGCCGATAACAATCAACCGTCGGGTCGGATACTTTATTATATTTTGAAGGTTTAGTGCTTACAATATTTAAAAATATTTACGCCGCGGACCCGCCGGTTACCGGCGTTTGTCTTTCTCGGCCATAGAGTACACCCGGTTGTTCTAGAGTCCGACCAAGTAAGGATCTGCTTTAAATGCTTGAAGCTAAAGTTTCTGGCTGACAAGTATCGGGAAAAGAGGCCCTGCAAGAATTGCGGAAGCACAGACGACCTCGCTAATTCCTGTTAAGATTTCTCAAAGTGTGTAGACTGCCGAAGTCTTCACCAAGCAGGTTTTGGTTGGCATACCTGCGCTTGAAAAACAGGGTTGTACTTAAGGATCACGTGCTCCGGTAGATCATAGCGGTTTACCCTGAGGCGGCCATAAATAAAGCTGTGCAATGTCCTCCTTGGCGTTTGTTAAAAAAGCTTTATCTACGTTATCGTGGTCAGGGTGATTTCGCTAGCAGCGGGAGCTGATCGTCGGGTCATTCTACCCAATATCAAGAGAAACTCACCGCATCTTGCCGCCCAAGAAAAGGCCCCGAGCACCAGTAAAGCCTGTCCTACCAGCGACATCGGCTCTTCGCTCTCGGGGCTAGCTGACCTCTTGCAAAAAGTCAAACCCGTGTTACCCACAAATCGATTTCTCTGGAGGAGGCGTTGCTATCTCTCATGGGAATGCTTCCCTGGTGAGCACGTAAGAAGGGCTCGCCTTGTAATGACTGATCGTCGAGCCCGGTGGCGTGGTGGCATGCGTCTGCGCCTCGTAATCGGAGGAGACACATAGGTGCGCGGGTTCGAACCCCACCGTTGCACATTTGTATTTATGGGGGTCCGTCTATGAAGCAATGCGAAAAGCAGTTCCATGGACGTTAAATCTTGGCTGAGAGTCAGCCCCGAAAGGATTTTTTTTTGTAATGACTGATCACAGAGACAACAGATCTTGTCCCGGTCCCTCTGCTCAGTCACAGAGAATAATGATGGCACGGTTTGGCTTTCCTTATTCTCTTCCGCGCTGGGTGTCCTCTGCCTTCTCGATAGTGAGAAGGATGACCACTCACTATGGGCAATTGTCCGGAAGAACTTCCGTGACTGATAAAAGACAGAAAGAAAGCAGTTTTTCTCTAAACATACCCCCCTTCACATACCCGCTCATTACCGTACGGCTAGCTATTACCAAGCTCTCGGATAGTGATGTTTCTTAAACGGCAGGGCCTTAATTTCAAAAGAGACACTGGTGCAGAAACCCAGCGAGACGGCTTTGCTGCTGTATAAGCATCTCCTAAGCCAGTTCTTCTAACCAGTTCTAGTCTTCCTCACGCTTGCCGCCAACTACCTCAGGCGACGACGTTCGGTCTGCCATTAAAAGTTTTTGCGTAGCTCAGCTGCAGGCCCCGATCTCATTAAACAACATTTATTCCAAGATCGGCTGTCCCCCGCCCCAGGGCCTGCCGCTAGCTGGCTTTCGGCTGCCCCGGCCAAGGTCGTAGATCTCCGTTTCTGGGACCCGCCTCTCTCCGATTGGCATCCGCGCACCTTCGTGGCTTGACCTTTTGCCCTCTAGAAGAAGGGTGGCTCTCTGAGGCCCATCACATGCTTAGACGCAATCCAGAGACCGGCAGCGAAAATATGCGTTTTTAAGAACAAGACAGACGTCTTATGTGCGCCTGCCTTCTTCTCTTGCATCCACAGGGTCATCAAGTGGAGTTCGCTGAGCGGAGTGGCCTGGCCCTAAACCCGGCAAAATGTGAGATCTATGTGACGCTTCTAAATCTAAAGTGCTGTAGACTCTCCTAGGGTGCAAGATTGTCAGAACGTGTATTCTGCCAGTTAAATCGTTTTACCAGGTCGCTGTTCTGTTCAGCCGCATGTCTGTACCACTACAGGCGGTGGATTACCTGTGTCAAGCTGATCTTTTAAATAATATTCGTTGCGAATTATTTGTATTGCCCGTCTCGTATTTAAGCTACTAGTAAAACATATATTGTCTAACAGGGTGTTAAAACACGTCACGCATATGGCAAGCCGTTATTCTACAACGGGAGAACAATACGTGGTTCTATAAAAACACAGTTGGGGCAGATTCTCGTAATGCGGCCATCACGGTGAAACAACGAGTTGTCGTAAGCAGCTACAACAAAGCTGCAGTATGTATAACAGACACTTAAAACGATTAAATCACACACGACGTAAACCGGCCCTACCTTTTCGTTGGGTACAATCGCATTCGTATATTCAGGTACTTTTTATTATACCGTCTTGGTATGTACTCTGATGCTACATACCACTGCGGTCCGAATCCTGCTATTGTAAGCGTGCCTTTGTGTTTATTAGATTCGCTCTTCTACCATCTGTACATTACCTTATGCTGCGACAGATGGCGGCCTGGCTATTGTGGTGCCGTTACTGTAAATAACGGCAATAAGGAAAAGGGGCTCATTAGAGACGGCGCGAGACGGCGCGTCGTAGGATAGTTAGTGACCATTCGAGCAGTGCGGCGGCTCAGTCAGCTGAAGCGTTAGCTCGAGAAAGTACGGGCGGAGGACACGTTGCTACGTAATGCTAATCTTTCTTTCTCACCATATACATGCATATATATATATATATATATATATATATATATATCGCTCTCTGTTGTCTATCTGCCTTTGCCCTTTACCTTTTACAGCGGTCCGTGTGCTTCACCCGCGTTGTATAAGCAATAACGGCAACAACGCTGCCATTGGCGATCGCTGCAGCAACGTCAGGAGCATAGATACGATAGCGAAATACGTAGCAGGATTAACGTGGACGGTCTGCTGCTTGCTTGCGCGATATGGCGCAGGAAACAGACACTGGCCAAGAGCGTAGAATCTTCTCTTCTAAATTTCTTAATTTCCACTTGGCTTTGCCATAAACTGAACGACCCTATTATATTTTCTCTCGTGCTTCCCGAGTTCTTCATTCTGTGATCTATATTTTTGGTTGATCTGTCCTCGAACGAACTCCGTCTTATAGAACGCGTTTATTAATGACGCCCCATTCTCTTCCGCTAGCTTATCGTGATAGAGTAGCTTATCGTGATAATCATTAGTATTAAAAAAGTCAAGGACTTTGCGTTATAAAGGATATGCTAGGCGTTATGTAAGCATTTCTGCTCGGTCAGAAATAGCGTCAGTTTTACCAAACACTTTGACCATATGTCTGGTTAAAACTGCTCCCGCTATGAAGTGGGGTTCTCTGCTTAGGTGCTGTCCCAAAATACTGCACAAAGCGGGAAAACCGCTGCGGTACAAGTTCTCAGCAGCTTACGTCCGTCTTAATGTATATGCCCATTGTGTAACCTGTGCGACTTCTATTATTTGTAAATATACTATTTTGGGTAAAGCTCCTTCCTTTTTACACGTGAGACAGTGGCTGAGTTAGTCTAAGTGAGGAGTCTACTGCAGCCAGATAGAGGATCCCGGTTAAAACAAAAACACCTTAAAATGTGTCTTCTGTGGTTGGCAGTCTTTGAATACCGATTTCTGGTTTCTTAAGTTATAAGGTTGTAGATTAGAAAAGTATTCAGCATCAGCATTTAAACTGAGCTATACGTCACGGTGTTGCTGCATTGTTAAACTCGTAAGAAGTATGAAAACATTTGTTGATATTTCTTTATTTAATTAAATGAACCATGGTTGGGTATAGTTCAGATGAACATAGTATATATGGCACACATTGTAAAATTAGTTTATAGATATTTTTTTCTGGAATGGAGAGATAGACCGTATATGCCATAAGAGCATCTCGGGCGCATACTTCTTTAAGAATATCTATTATGCTCTTTATACTAGGTTTCTATATATACCGTGTTTCCTTCACTATATTTCTATACCAGATAGGGCTCCTATATCCCAAAGTACGTCCGTTTGGAAACACAGAATACTTATAAAGTCGTGCAAACGCATTATGACGTGTTAGGGCAAAATAACATAATATGATGTTTACAAAACACGGTGAAACAGTCTACTAATTTAATAATGTATTAACTAAAACCAAAGTTCAGCACCTACTTGTACTTGGCATAACTCTACAGGCAGAATCGGCAGGCACACAATTAATACGGAATTGACAAGGTTAGCAAGGAAAAGCGTAAACGTAGCTCAACGGTTCTTCTTGCGAAGTTTTCACATTCTGCTTAATCTCTATTATATTATTTTCACTGTTTATCAACAAGGTATCATAATCAGAGAAACTTGCTTTAGCACTCAGGAGGGAGCCACCCACTTCTGCTCGTTGAAATGCTTAGTATCTCTTCGCGCTAAGTTGAAAAGGCACTGTGATGCCAGAGGTATGGGCACAAAGAGATCCCAAGAGAGTGCCTCTTGTATACCAGGGTGACATGTGTATTTAGGTATACATGTCACGCGAATAAAAAGCGAATCAATCTAAAGATCTGGGAAGGCGCAAAAGATCTTTTTTGCCGGAGTAAATAGAGGCTGTAATGTTTTGTCAAATTTGCCATTTCTATTGTCACTCCGAGGTATGGCTGCGCTCAACAGAGGCAAGAGAGTTAAATGACTTTAGATCGTCTATTAACAAATCTCTAAATGGCTATAGATCCAATGATAATGCACTAACAACTAAGCAACCTTAGAATACAAAACTGCAATGAGCCGTGCCGCGTGTCACCTAAAATTGCCCTAATAATGAATCTCAATGATGCTTTTCACAGCCATGATAGCCGTGATGGCGAATAAACTAGGATATCGCTCTCCCCACACATCAGGACTATATTAAGTCCAACATCCTTAAATATTGGATCAAGCATAAAACCGTTATGCAGTTATGTTAGTTCGCGAGCTTGCAAAATATAAATTTGACAGATTTTCACTGAAGTGATGAAAATACGTAGGGTGCAAGCATAGAGCATGAACTTTTTTCAACGCCATTATTTCGCGACAAACCACAGTCGCAATATGAGTAATTGAAATTTTCTTGGAAATTACAACAGCAGAGAGAATTTGAGACTTAGGCGGGGCAATTAATTACACTGGGCGCTAGCATCTGTAAACGCGGATAAAGTTATCGTCTATATACGTAGTAGAGATCGGTGGTTTTGCAAATTGAATCATTCGACCAACTGGATTTAATTTAGAGTTAATTTAGCGGCTTGACCTAGATGCGTTGTGCGCCCGTATTTCAGGCCGACAAATGAGTATCGTAGCAATTTACTACTATACGCATACAGTTATTTTGGCTTAAACGTCTATACTTGTCTGAACGTGTAACACACACAATCGGTCATCCGAAGGAGTCTCCAAAATCTAACACTGACCAGAATTTAAAATTTCTCTAATACCGCCAGCGACTAGCCTAGCTGTTTCTCTAATGATAGCCTCTACCAAAAGGTGGCTCGTGAACGCTTATTGATAACACGCGACGTCGAGCAGCTTGCAAATATTTGCTAGACGCATTTTTGTAGATTTCGTTGACTTGGGCAGGCCGCAAACCGCCAAATGAGCGCAAAAGGGCTTCACTTGAGGCCGTAAAAAATATTTTCACGTACGCGTATGGTGGGCGACACGCCGGTGTGCTGGTCACATAGTTGCCTGCGGAAAAAAATTCTAATTAAAATCGCCTTGCTTCTACTGGACACTAACCGACGAACACGCTCAGGCTTGTTAATAAAGCCGGCAACTGATGACAGCCTAAAAACAAAGGACTCAGAAGCCATGTTCTAAAATTACTAGTAGAAGATATTATTTTCTGTCTCCCAAATAATGATTGTGTTGATCATCGTTGGAGGGTGCGAACTCCGAAAAATACGACCACTATTTAGAGATCAGCTGCTCACTGCACTGTAAACGACCGTGTTCAGTCAGAATCTGAACTTGTGTTAGTTTTTCGCGTGTACAATAGCGAGCCTCGGTGCTTGCGTTGGACAACCGTATACTTGCATTCCCAAAGCATCAGCAGGCGAAAAGAGGCGATCAGAAACACAGCTAATTCCCAAGGGTTTGTTCCGTCAGTCGCACGAGCGACAAAGAAGAATGTTCGTGTTTCTTATCGCAACTGATGTCACTTTCACAGAGATGCACAACATCAATTAACCTAAACTCAAATCGCAACTTTGTTGTATGGCAGCTTCATACTGCTCATAGCATTTGTCTGTTTGTCACTGAGAATGATAAACGCATTGTACTTGAACCAAAACTTTGATCACACGGCACAATTGTAAAACCGCACTTTGGTCGTATCGCACCTGAGAAGATGAAATCGCAGTTCGACGGTGATGTTGTCGAAGCTCAGCCGTCTCCCACATCAGCTGATATGGAACCGACGGGGAAGTATATCGGCGATAAGTTTATTGTCTTTACTTGTACTTTAGGTCAGCTGCCAAACCAGGTGAAATTGATGCACTTAAAAGTAATTATTGGCTCAATGACACTGACGTTGCTTTAATATGTAAGGTATGATTTAACAAATGCATACGTGATACTAAAATTTGCTTGATGATTAAATATAGTTGTGTTTCGTAAAGATAGAGATTCGCGTGACGGAGGCGTGTGTGTGCTTTTCACAAATTCGAGAGTTGACAGCGCCATACTCGACCTGGTCACCCTCGACACTTAAGAAAACGCGCGCAAATTTGTTAAATCGTATTGGAGACAGAGCCAGACCACTTCACCACCGTCAACGGAGTCTATCACACTAGATACCACAAACAACAACAACAATGGATGGGGACCGGCAGTAGCAGCGGAAGTGCTCAAGACACTATTACGGCTACCTGCAACATCGCCATGCAACTGAACCAACTGAAGGTGCCATGCAATAAACTTAGAAGCAAATATAAACTAAACACCAGGACGAACATCCACAATGTTTTTTTTTGTTTAATTAAACGTGAGTCTGGAGAGGAGTCTCACGAGAGAAACACGGCGAGAAAAGACCACTTAAAACACACCTACAAAAAAAATTTAGACCTCAAGAGATTAAATGCTGGAAAGACAAATTAAGCAACATGACAGACTATTACAGAAGTTGTAAAATCAAAGGCAATATATCCTTTTGCTTTCAAGTACGTGTATTCACCTTCCGACAACTTGATATACACCACATATTCGGGGATGATAGCACATGCATGAAGGAAAACGTTGCAATATTAATGTATTAATAATGTAGGTATAAATAAAGGAAGCCAGCACAATATTTGAAGTTTATTAATTGAAAATCAGAAGTATTTCAGCAAATCTCGATCTTATTCTGGAAATGTTGTCAATGAAAACGGCACATGATTCGCTAGTCCTTACGGAGATCTGGGGGACAGAAGATTACCTTCAGATAGCATACATATAGATGGATACAAAAGCTTCTTCTGACTCGAGAGCAAAAGCAGAGCCGGAGGAGTCGCATCATTTATAAACGACAATTACGATACGGCACAAGTAGCAGCCCAAGAACAAAATGCAGATGCATGCTTAGTAAAAATAACAATAGACACAGACTCAACATTACTACTAATAGGCAATTACAGGTCACCCAACAAAAACTTTTCATCAGCAGAAATATTAATCCAAGAACTACAAAGGGTGTGCCAATCAGACAATTCGCATAACAAGATAATCCTTATAGATATGAACATCGACGTTAGCAAATCATCAGAAATCAACTACGCGTAAGCGTAGTGATCTTGCCGTTCGTGAAAACCTACCGTCAGTACCAAAAGCGAATCTAGAAAAAGTCAACTTGCACTTTGCTACAGTCGGTGAGCATCTGAGTTTGTCAACCGCGCAAACATCGGCTAACAATAGCCTGCCTACATACACTTTCAACAAGCCATTGCGCTCGTTTGCACCGGCAACCAAGAAAGATATACATAAAGAATTACAATATCTTGTAAATACTCTCTACAGCATGCGAGAAAGCTGCTCCCTCACAACACCATGGGAGCCGCCACCCTCCTAATTACTGGTGGAACAAAGGGATCGCAGCTGCCCGCAGGGCTTGCATTAGGCTAAATAGGATTTTCACGAGAACACGCAGCTGGTTAACGCAAAGAAAACGACGGGTGGGATTTTACGGGGAGCGAGAGACCGCAAGAGCTGAATCCCAATTGACGGAGTACAAGGCTGCTCGATTGAGACTCCGAGGACTCATCGCCAAAAGTAAAGCCCGAGCGGAGAAAGAGCTGATAGACGCGGTGGAGAGCGACGTATGGGGCCTGCCGTACCGAATAGTTATGGCCAAACTCCGGAGACCTCCCCCGAAACTCCCCCCGGATGTGCTGCGGGAGACTGTAACCGGTCTTTTTCCGGCACAGCCGCGGAGAGAAAACGAGGAGTTCTCGGTCACCCCGGAAAACATTCCGGAGGTGACGCTGGAGGAGGTCGAACAAGCCCGGAATCGGTTGGCAACCGGTAAAGCGCCCGGCCTAGACGGAATTCCCCCAGAGGTAGCGAGGCTACTGGTCAAAAGGTGGCCTAAGGTCTTCCAAGACCTTGCCAACAAGCTTCTGAGAGAGGGGAGATTCCCGAGGCTGTGGAAAAGGGCAAGCCTGGTTCTAATCCCCAAACCCGGGAGGAAGACGGGGCCGTCGGCTTACCGGCCCATATGCCTCATTGACGCCATGGGTAAGCTCCTGGAGAACGTTATAGTCAAGAGACTAAACGACGAGATTCAGGAAAAGAACGCCCTATCAGATGCCCAGTACGGCTTCCGGAAGGGCAGATCCGCATTAGGGGCTCTAAAGAAGGTTCTGAAACGGGCGGGTGAGGAGACTATGAAGACCCCTAAAACAAGGGGATTCGTGCTCCTGATCCTCCTGGATGTCAAAAATGCCTTCAACACAATGAATTGGAAAGTAATTGTGGAGGCGATGAAGAGGAAGGGCTTTTCCCTCTACCTCCGTTGAATGATTTCATCCTACCTGGATGACAGAGGCTTGGTTGCAGGGGGGCAGGAGTACGAGGTTACTGCCGGAGTCCCACAGGGCTCGATTCTAGGACCCGTGTTCTGGAACATAGCTTACGACGGGGTGCTCGAGATCCCAGGTCTCCCGTATGGGGTGGAGACGTTGGCGTACGCCGATGACCTTGCACTCATAATAACGGCCAGGACCGAAAGAGCCCTGGAGAGCGCCGCCAATGAGGCCTTGTCAATGGTGTCCGAGTGGATGGAGTCCCATCACTTGAAACTGGAACCCGACAAGACGGAGGCGATGTACCTAACAGGCAGAAAGAGGACGACCGGCATTAACCTCGTGATGGCGGGCCACCCGATAGAAATCAGAAATAAGGTAAAGTACCTTGGGGTCATGCTAGACACCGGACTGACCGGATCGGCACACGTTAAGTACGTGGCCGAAAAGGCCCAAAGGGTCTCCCTGAACCTGGCGCGGATCATGCCTAGGGTCGGATGGGGTGGCTGAGGTGAAAAGAAGGCTCCTGGCCTCGGTGGCCGAATCAACGGCGCTATACGCAGCCCCAGTCTGGGGGGACATGGCAATGCGGACGGCGAAAAATAGGGGGGCACTAAGGTCGACCCAACGAACGCTGGCAATCAGGGTAAGCCGGGCGTATCGAACAGTCTCGACCGAAGCTCTCCTGGTCCTAGCCAAAATGCTGCCATGGGACCTCCTAGTGGCTGAACGAAGTAAGATGTATCTAGACGAAGGTCTGGATCTCACCAGGGCCAGGAGTGCCACCATATTGGCTTGGCATGAGGAATGAGCGCAGGTAAGACCCGGTGTGACCACAGGGAGCTGGACCAAGAGTCTGATACCGGACCTCAGGGCATGGTATGACCGCCGACACGGGGAGCTTTCCTACTGGACGACTCAGGTTCTGACCGGACACGGCCAGTTCTAGAGCTACCTGTCAAGGATCAAGAAGGCCATCAGCGATATCTGCGTACTGTGCGACTCTGGAGAAACGGACAACGTAGAGCATACTGTTCTGCGGTGTGATGCTCTCAGGGAGGCACGGGACGCAGCACCAACCGCTGTGAGGGGCCGACCCATCAAGGAGGTGGTCTCCCATATGATGACTTCGGCGGAGGCATGGAGGGAGGCGACGAACTTGTTCGACGCTGTTTTGACACTCAAGACAGCCAAGGAAACGGCCAGTCAGCACTAATTACAATGGCACGGCAATACAGGACATGACAGCTTCGGAAGTAGACAAAAGAAACCGACCAGTGGCAGTATTTCTCGATATCTCGCGTGCATTTGACATTTTACCACACAGTCCTCTCTTAAAAAAGGCTGTTAGATATTTGGAATTATCTTTTTGCGAGCATTAAACGTACTGACCCGTCGAGCCTGGTGGCGTGGTGGCATGCGTCTGCGCCTCGCGACCGGAGGAGACACATAGGTGCGCGGGTTCAAGCCCCACCGTTGCACATTTGTATTTATGGGGGTCCGTCTATGAAGCAATGCGAAAAGCAGTCCCATGGACGTTAAATCTTGGCTGAGAGTCAGCCCCGAAAGAATTTTTTTTAACGTACTGACCCACTAAATGCAAAGATTCTCGCTGAACTGTGTTCAGTTCTGTGCGTCCGGTCCAGACATGTCAGTAGCAAAAAAACCCACGTAACATTTCTTATCAAGATGACTGATGATGAAAAAAATATAGTTATTTTTAGCTGGGACACTCAAACTCATATTTAAAAGATCTTAAAACGACGGCACTATGCCCGTTATTTTTAGACTCAGTATTATCACGCCTGTCCACAAGAAAAGCTTGAAAACGAATGCTACCGGCCAGCTTCACAATGTTCGAAACCATGCTGCATTTCGAGAAAGTTTTAGTTAACCACTTAAATAAGTTCTTCATTTTAAACCGCTTACTTGACCCTGCCCAAAATAGCTCAAGCGCCCATCGGTCTACACGTGCAGAGCATCTTGAGATGGCCTGGGACTGCGCTATGTTTATAAATACTTAAAAAAAGTTTCCCTGCGTTTATTTTGACCAAAAGAGCACATATATACAGTGCAATAGTTAAAAGCATTATTGAGCAAACGTCACTTTCAAGTTAAGTTTTGTATCAGCAGTCGACGGCATTGCTCGATAGTATTCTGAGAATAGCATGATTCTTTTATCTTCTAAATGCGTAATACTAAGGCGTCTAAGGCACGTTTCTGAGACGCTTGCGTATCAGGTTTTCTCAAAGTGTGTTAGGTGATGTTACTCCTAGTATTGACTCACTTTTCATGCAAGGCAACATACCTGCCTTACGTCAACTACGCAAATGTGAATTGATAGGACACTTTTTGATGTACGCCGCAATAATCTAAGATGTCAGCGATCAATCATTCCAAAAGCCGTAGTTCGCGGTGTGTCCGTAAACGGATTGTTGCTTGGCGGATGGCCAAAGGGGCGCATGAAAATTCTAATAGCATTTGCTTGTTTGGCGATTAGTTACGTTTTTCTTTTAGAAGTACGAAGGCGATTTTATGATACTTTGAGAACAGACGCCTAAAGCGTACTAATAATAATAATAATAATCATCATCTCGACGAGGTCCTGACGCAAGAATTTATGTCTGATCTTATTCAACTCGAGGGCTTAACATCTCAGGATTTACACTTACCTCAAAGAGAGCAGCAAAACCATTCATCAAAAGCGCCACGTAGTAATTTGCCATATTTTATTTTCTGTAAACCCGTTTATAAATGTTCGATAAGATCTTCTTTTTTACAATATATTGTTTTTCTTTTATTTAGGCTTAGACAACCTGCCAAAAACTTACTTCTCTTTTTTATCAGGATTTCCTCGAAATAAAATAAATAGTTGGCATTTAAAAGATAATTCTTCTGATAATAAAAAACGTTCTAGCTTGGAAAGCTGCTAACGTTACTAACACGCCCCACGAGCAGCAAGAAATGCACTCTACAAAGCTTCGTTTTTACATTGAAGTGTGACGCGCGTTTGCTCGGGAATATTATTAACAAAACTTGCGGTGGGCAAAACATGCAATGGATCTACTATCCACACTGACTGTAGCTCTCGAGGGCTCGGTTGTGCCTACAACCCGGCCTTGACCAACGTTGACTAACCCTGAAGAAATGGTCTACACCGAGGAGGGTCGCATTTTGGCGGCTCGAATAGAGAATAGAGAGTTTCAGTCCGGCGTAACAAAGTTTTTTTATTGCACCTGTGTATGCAGTAGAATCTATGTGCTTACTACTCGCCAATAACACAAGAGGCTGTTGCATGAAGCCCCATCGGTGAAAGTACAAACCCACGTATGAAAGAAGAACGGTAATAACTAAAATTGATAGAGCATGCGGAGCACAGCAAATATTATTGCTATATGATTGTTGTCTTTGCTGCTGCTGCTGCTGCTGCCGCCGCCACTGCTGCCGATGGTACTGATTATGATGACGATGGGTACCGTGGTACTACGGGTACAACGACGACGACGACTGCTTACGCTTTGTGCCCCCTACAACGCATTCATGTTTGTAAACTTTATTAAGCGAACAGTCATACTTCATCTGTACGTGAATGAGTGAGAATGCGGTTTCGGCCCGGTACAATACGCCGCCGCCGCCGGCACGGCAGAACGTCAGGACAAAGGTCCTTCCAAAGTAGATGCTGCATGGCAGTAATAGCAGCGGCTGCTATTGCATTCACAGACACAGCACTAGCTGCAGCAGCAGCTCAAGCAGCAACAACAACAGCAGCAGCTGAACCAGCAACAACAACAACAGCAGCTGAACCAGCAACAACAACAACAACAACAGCAGCTGAACCAGCAACAACAACAACAGCAGCTGAACCAGTCCCAACAGCCGGACTCGTAACAACAGCCGCACCAGCCCGCGGAGCATTTGAGTTAAGCAGTAGCGCGCAGAACCAAAAGGGGACGTATGTCGTGGCTACAGTGAATTGTTCGTTTTCCGCTGTATACTCGTATGTGTCCTTAAAGAGCGACGACGGTGGTGGTGGTAGCGGCGCTTCATAGAACAGGCTGCCTACCCCAGCTGGCTGGCAGGGAACTTACTCTCGCTCTCGCTACGGGGCGGAAACTGTTGCTTCTGTATGGCTCTTCGGCAAGAGACAAGCAGGCAGGCAGGCTCTTCTGCTATTGCTTTTACGTCGCCGCTGCTCTGCCGCTTCTTCGTCTTACTGTTCCTCTTGCCCCCTTTTGTGTTCTTCTATTTCTTACGGCGCGACAGCTTTGGGCGCGCCCCCCCCCCTCCCGCCTCCACGGCGTCTCCATCACGGCACCCCGCCTTTGGCATCTAAGCAGAACAGTCCTTATGTTAGATCTTACCGCAATGTTATACCCAACCGACCCCTACCGCACTTTGCTTGCTGCTTTGTTGTCTTTAGCTACAACGCTTCCTCTCTTTGCCCCCGGCCGCCCGGCCGCCCGCCCGCCCAGTCTCTGTCACCGCTTCCATTTCACATCATCCCGTGTGTTCCACTGTACCTCTCTCGCTCTCTGTATACCTCGTGCTCCTCCTGCCTTTCACACGCATATACAATGTCTCTGATTTTCTCCTATCCAGCAGCCATGTTCCATGTTCCCTTCGAGATGTACGCCGACGTACGATGGCCGGCGACATTGTACTACCAGCAGCCGTAGAAGTAGACCGTAGGTCGTAGTATTTGTTTGTTGTAGTAGTAGTAGTAGTATTAGTAGTAGTGGAGGCGGTACACGTAGAGAGATCGGCGCCAAGCCAGCGCAGCTTCTCGTTCTCCTCCGCTCTCCTACGCCGGGTCTCGGGGTCCAGTTTCGCCGCGTGTTGCTTCATCGTTTCGTTTGTTGTATAGCAGCCAGCGCACAATTTTCGCTTTTGCCTACTGTAGCAGCAGCAACAGCAGCTTAGTAGCAGCGGCATCACCACGCTATAGGCGACATGAGCCGTATGCATGGTTGTCTGGCTCCTGGATCCTTCTCGTCGGCGGCGTCATCGTGGTGACGGCCCTCGTAGGCGTCGGTGACGATGACGACAACAACAACAACAACAACAACAACAGCAACAACAACAACAACAACAACAACAACAACAACAACAACAACAACAACAACAACAACAACAACAACAACAACAACAGCAACAACAACAGCAGCAGCTGCCTTCGGCCCCGGAAGCTGAGGCAACAGTGTGTTGCTAGGACGTGGAGCGTGGAAGCAGGAAGAAAACGATGCGCCAACAATGTCAACAGCAACGACAATGACTACTGACGACGACAAGAAGACCCATGTCGAGCTAGGCCAACGAAATGCCAAGCCTCGCAAGGTAGAAGAAGGACCTACGGTCGCCCTGCGTGTGCGTGAGGAAGCGCGTGCCGATGGAGGGGCGCGTGCGTGGATTGGCCAAGGCCAACCGACAACAAACCGCTCACCCACCCACCCAACCACCTACCAACTTGCGCATCAAACCACTCACTCATCACCTTAAACCACCTTTTGGCGCTGTGTCGGTGGTTTCAGCCGCTGGTAAGGAGAAAGACGACGCCGCCGTCGTCGTCGCGTAGAAAGCTTGAGAAAGTGGAGTCTAAGCCTTGGGCAGGAACGGCGACTGCGACGGTGGTATTGACGATGATGATGATGATGGTGATATTGATGAACAACAACCAACAACAACAGAAGCAGCAGCACCACCCACAACAGCAACAACATCAGCAGCAGCAGCAGCAGCAACAACAATAACAACAGAAGCTGCGCCACCCACATTAGTAACAACAACAACTACAGCAGCAAGAAAAACAGCTACAAAAACAGTAGCAGCAGCCCCACCCGCAACAGCGGTAAGCAACAACAACAACAACAACAGTAGAAGCAGCACTACCTACAACAGCGGCAACAACAACAAACATCATCAATAGCTGCAGCAGTAGTTACAACAGCAACATCAACACTAGCAACAAAAACAACAAAAGCAGCATTACCCACGACAGCAACAACAACAACAACAACAACAACATGCGACCGTTCTGTGACTGTGCCAGATATGGTTTGGAAGCACAAAGGAAGAAATAGGCTTCGAGGCTCGCAGCGGTGAGCGATTGACGCAGCAGTTTTCGGTAGTAGAAGTAGTCCGAGCAAAAGTCACTGTTGTAGTAGTAGCAGTAGAAGTAATAGCAGTAGAAGTACTAGTTGTAGTAACAATGATAATAGTGCAATAGCAAACAAAAGTGCAATAGTAACAGTCTTGGCGGCAGTAGCAACAACAACCGTTTCGCCGTCTCCGTCAAAACATGCAAGCAAACCTCACGAGAGAGAGAGAGAGGGGGAGAGGGAGAGAGAGACGACCCCGCCGCGCTCCCCGGCTCCCCTATAGCTTTCCCCCTATCCACCAACGTTATGGCTGTTGAGACTCGGGAAGCTGCAGAGACGAACAACTTTAAAATATTCCTCACTCCCTCAAGCTAGCTTTTCTCTGTTCAGCTGCCTCCTCCCCGTGGAACAAGACACGAGCGCGAACATATTCATGTGATGCACGTGCGCTGGCCCACTGAAATGCCCCGACATAAGTGCAAGAATCGAGATTCTTTCCGTAACATATGCACATATATGCAGATGTTACGGGATATATATATATATATATATATATATACATGCATTGCTATATGCACATTTATTTTTCTACAATCATATCTATGAGCAATAACAAAATAGTCGTTACATAATTTAACATGCACCTTGAAGAAGCAAAAGTTTTGGCATGTCTCTCGCTAGGCTTGCGGGTCTGCGAGATATGGTTGCGAGGACTGCGGGAGTGCTTTTTGTTTAGTGCTACAAGCACGACAATCATATTTTACTGAATTGATCCCCTTTTCGGTGGTGAGCGTTAGAACACCAAGCACGTCTTGTGAGAGTGATCACGAAACGCGTTTTCATCTCTCGTATGGGGCGCAATTACGTTTCCTCTGATTTCAACTATGCAGTCAACCCAAAGTTATGTAGCTCACCGTCTTGGTGGCGTTTGCGAAGCCGAAACGACTCAAATCCGTCGCTCTGTCTGTTTGTACGCGATGAAGATGCAAATAACCTACTCCACAGTCTTTGATGGGCTGGCACCTTGCAACTTTGCAACTTAGGTCGCCTATCACCTGAGAGAGTGCACTCTAAGTTGGATGGTCTGCCAGTTGACGACTCGCGTATCGCGTCGCCTTCTTTGAACCGCTTTTATTTAAACTTACCCTCTACAAAGTCTTGGACGTCGTACGGACTTATAGCTTGCTAATTAACTGATCTTATGTCAACCTGGTTTGACAAACATCATATGTGATGCGGAATTAACACTGGAGAACGTTTTTAATGTTTGTTGGTAGGATAGACCGACGAGAGGCGGCGGCGGCGTCTGTGTTCTAGTCAAACAAAGAGTTAGTACAATTGAAGGTTAATTTCATCTATCCAGAGAACACATTGCAATATAAAATTGGTATTCTGATAACTTAAACAAAACTTTGTTCATTTGCTGTTAGGCAATAAAGTTGGGAAGCTGCTCGTACTGGCCGTGTTTGCGGTGTGTGTAATTACAATTCACTAATGCCGCATCACTGACTCCCCCTGGTAATGTTCGTCGGTGACCGCAATCTGCCCAACGCTGAGTGGTCAACTACCGCCGTTTGTAGATTTCTGATGCCAAAAGAATCTCTCTCGCTCTCTCTCTCTCTGTGTAAATTGTTGCTTTTTCAACAACAGTCTCTTTTAACTTGTTACAATACCGCCGACACATGACGTTGGATCTAGACATTGAACTTCATACTCATGAGTCTGCAAATTACATGTACTCAAAGTTTGTCAGTTGACGTGGCTGCTTAACAACCATGTACGCTCCATCCTTTGACGCGTTTTGGTCCAGGTAAAATATTCTGGACTACATCGCACGCTCAGAAAGTCATACTGCCGCTGAAACCTTCACGTACGATCAATCAGGCGTATCAAAAAGGCAACAAAACGACATATGGGTCTTCAATAGGTAATAAAGATGCTTGTGCTTTCTGTGATTTAATCCGGTTCTACATACGTCATACATATCTTGGAAAAAAGCCAACCTAGTAGCCTTTTAGTCGATTTGGATTTCTATATCGTGGTTCGACTTGCGGCAAACCCATAAACGATTGTTTACATGTAGCAGGTGTTCGTTCAAACCCTTCACAGCCCGGCCAGTTGGACTCAGTAGTCTGAAGAAAATATCTACAGTTTACTCAAAAAGTTAGATCCAAACTTGAGTTTTACCTCAGATAAAATACCGCCTGTCTTGTTTGTCAAAAAATTTGCTCCTCTCTGAACAACTTCAGCTGATTTTAAGAGATCATCTAATGATGGTGTCATCTCTGATATGTTCAGATAAGGTATGGTAACCCCAACCCACAAGACGAAGGAACAATTGGGAAATTATAGACCTGTATGCCAGTGTTCTATTGCATGTTGCATCTTCGGAAAATCACTTGTGGCACCACAAGTGATTTTTTTGATCATACGAAGTTTTCTTGTATAAAACAAGCTGCTTGATTCCGCTCAATACGGCTTCAGTGCGCATCCGTCAACGCGTACTAAACTTCGTGAGGTGTCACAAGATTGGGCTATGTTTATAAATTCACGATCGTTGTATTGATGCGTATATTTTGAACAGAAAAGCGCCTTTAATTGCGTTGATTATAATTGTGTTGGTATTAATGGCGTGCAGCTCAACACCGATGAAGAATATATGACTCAATCCTGTCCGCGTGTAATACCACTAGAAACCATCTCCCCAACCCCCTTCCGGCACGGAATTGTAAAGCAGTACTTCGAAACCAGGAAGGGGGAGCCTTGTGCTTAATCCTCATCTGGGTTTTCGAGTACTGAGTCGGGGAGTGATTGAACTGAGCCCCGCGCCAGTCTAATTCTCTGTCCAGCCTCCACGTAGGCTGAGCTGTGGCAATGTCGAGAGAGCGAGGGGCAATTAGCGGCTGTGTGGTATCTCGAAGATTTTCGCGTACAAAGCCGTGGACTCCGCTACAGCCACCAGCGGCCAGCGACGCGATGCCCCTCTTTCAGAATTCTTGAGAAGTTGCGCAAAACCTCGGCTACCTTCTTGGCAACGTATTCAATGTGCCGCCATTCTTGTAAGGCCAGTATCCAGCTGCACGCCTAGGTATTTTGCCTGCCTCTTCAGGGTAATGGGGTAGCCCGCTAATTTTGGTCGTATCCTGCGGGATTTTTACGACCCAGTAGAAAAAGCGCCTTTGTCTTCTACGGGGCGAGTTTAAGTTGGTTCGACACTGATGTTTCCCACCGTGTGACTATCCGGCAGTTTGGGGATTTGCAGGACTCCGCCGTAGATTATGTTCTAAAGATCCGGACCGAGGACGAAGCCCTGCGGGACCCCCGCCATGACCTTCTCGTTTTTTCGTCGCCGTTCTATTTACCTAATTGTTATTGATTTCACTGACAAGTTGGATGATTCCATTGACTCTGTCTGATGACGACACTGACAACTCTCGAAAACAAGAGTTGTAAATAGAACTCCAGCCATCGCAAAGCCACTAACCACTCGGAAGTTTAAAATCCCCAAAGCCCTTTCGGTACTATTCCTGCGCGCTCAGGAAAATGTGCTGATATATGGGTGCCGCAAAGGTTACAAGGTTGCTCTCATACTAAGAGATTACGCTGTGCGTCTGGCGAGATTGAAAGATGTGGTTTATTATCAGCTTCTGCAGACCAATGACACGCCGAGCAGTGAAAAGTACTAGCAGTTGCTCGACTGGCAGTACTTTTAGTCGGCAAGCAGTTGTCGAAAGCCGCCCCAGAGAGGCAGGCCGATCTTAGAGGCCTGGTATTCCATCATGACAAAATCGTCCAAGCGGCAAGTCTATGGCGACTTGCCGGATGATGCTGGATTCACTGTGGGATGTTTTATCATACCTACCCTATAGTCTACATATTGATTTATTTTGCATCTAACAGAGAGCATCATTGAAAGCAGAAGCGATTTCTCAGATAGAGCATACGACACAATGTTAGTGTTCACGACTTGAGTATGCCGAGGGAGAACATATTTAAGCGCTCCATGTTAAAAAGTTCGGACTTAAGCTTCTTTCTATGGTCAGACTGACGTTATAGATAAGTGCGAGTGAGTCAGCGATCGACGCCCGCTTAGTAACTGTGTGTAACATGGATCGTTTTACAGACACGCAGTCTTTATACCTCCACCACGCGGCAAATCAAATCGGATAAATACGAACTGAGTATTATATTATTCCTGATATATATTTGTTCTCGTTCCGCATTAGTTCGTAACATAGTTGGCGCCCAACGGGGGGGCAGTGTGTTAGTTAACCGTTACACTAATTGCGGAACAAATAGGCCATTATGGCAGATTCAATAGATCACCTCAGAGCAGTTAGGAAGAGTACGCGCGCCAGCGTTTCTGCTTTACGCAGTGCTGTGCTGCAATTATGGCCCGAGGGACAGGGGCCACCGGCCAAGTCCGCGGCCAACGACCAGCGAGTAGCTACATGGCTACTAAAGCTGGAGCGTTTAGAAAAAAAGCTAGTTGAGCTAGATGACAGAATATGTGCATTGTCGGTAGGTGCCAGTGAAGACCTCCTAGCCGAGCAGATGGCACGTTGTGAGACATACATGGAAATGATAGACCAAATTAAGCATTTATTTTGGCGCCATCCCCGGGAGTGATGGCACCCCGAGCGGAGCTGAGCTGAGTGCGCAGTCCTCGGACGCTCGCACGTTGGCCGACGCAGTGGCGTCGTTAGTCGAGTTACAGCGGGAGACGCTGAGTGGTGCATCCGCGCATGGCGGTGCAGCCGCGGCGCACGGCAAAATGGATTTGATTTTAGATGGACTAGTCTCAATACAAGAATCCGGCACCTCGAGTGGCGCATCGTTGCCGCCGCCGAAGCTGCGGAAATTTGGTGGTGACGAAAACAAGTTTCCAGTCTTCATCGAAGAGTTTAGAAGTTTGGTTGATGAGAGACAAGGCATATCAGATTTACACCGACACAAGATCTTGCGTGATCTACTCGAGGGTGATGCAGCGAGTGCAGTCGCCGAGATACCACTAACCGCCGACAACTATCCGCATGTGCTCAACTATCTAATGAACAGTTTCAGGATTTGATGAATTTTCTCGCTAACGAGGTGACGTCACGCGAAAAACAAAATTCGTTAACACAGAGAGACAACAAATCGGGGTTGGGTCTTGCGCAGCGGCCGTGGTCGAGTAGTCTAAGGCCGGCGAGGGAGCACGCTCGGAATGACTCAGCACAAGTATACCAGGCGCACGTGGGACCGCGGACCGGCAAAGACTATCGGCAGCGAATTTACCTACCTACACGTCTTCGGCGGCAACAGACCCCGGCAGGCCAAGAAGTTGCCCATCGTACAGCTTCGGTTGGTGCCGCGTAACGGCGAGCCAGTAACGCTTACCGCGAGGGTGGTGGAAGAGATTACAGCGGCCCATTTGCCCACCCCGTCGCCAAGGCTCCGGGCTAGGTACGGGCACGAGCTTGCGGAGCGAGTCGGCGGTCCGGTGTCCGTTGATTTGCTGCTAGACGCAAGCAACTCGTTTAGCGTCACGGAGGGCGGACCACGGCGCCTCGACACCCGGACCGTCGGCCTCGAAACTCGCCTCGGGCTCGTCCTGGCTTCGGAGGCGACTGGGGAAGTAAGAGCGGAGGCAACTAGTAAAGACAACAATCTACAACTGTACTGCAGGCGCAAGGGAGCGAGCGAGAATCGCTACGGTGGAGGAGGCGCCGCTACCAGCTTCAAGAATCGAGAGTTCGTTTCGCCCATTCAAGACAACCGGTATCGATTACTTCGGTCCGCTCGTGGTACGTGGAGACCGAGGCGAGGAAAGGAAGATCTGGGTGGCCATCTTCACCTGCGCAGTAGTACGAGCAATCCACCTGGAGGTGGTGGAAGATCTCACGGCGGAGGCGTGCCTAGCGGCCATTAAGAGATTTACGGCACTACGCGGGCTGCCCGACAAATGCATCTCAGACAACGCATTAACATTCCAGAAGGCAAGCAGATGCCTAGTAGCCCTCACCACGGCGTTTCAAAACGAAGCGGTGCAGAATTACCTGGGCCACGGGGGAGTCTCTTTAACGTCCCACGGGCCCCCTGGTGGGGAGGCTTCTTCGAGCGCATGGTGGGAGTGGTGAAAAGCTGCTTGCGGAAGACACTTAAGAAGAGCAAGCTGAAGCTCATGATCCTGATAACAATAATGTACGAGGTGGCCGCGATAATTAATCAACGACCCATCACACGACTTCCCGGTCGGCCCGACGAGCCGCGAGCTTTGACTCCAAGTCATTTCCTCACGCCAAAGGTACCGATGGTGTTGCCAGCCGACAAACTGACGTCGCTGGGCAATCATCCAGGGGGACTCGCGAAGATCTGGAGGCAGCAAGAAAAGTTGCTATAATGTATTAAGGAGGAATCGGTATTTATGCAGTCTTTCCTTGGTCCTGGATGACGGCGTTCTTGACGGAGAACTCCCGACCGTATGAAAACGATATTTGAGCGGGCATTGGACTCGGACTCATCGATTAGTAGCCTGACTCTAAACCAGGGCAAATGTGAAGTAAATATTTCATCCCACAATGGAATTAAGCCATTAGATTTAACGGACGTTTTTGGCCTACTTTTTGTTGTCGCGTTGTTGACGAGCTTGATTTGGGGCTGCTAGGTGTGCCCTAATTGCCCGGCGGGATTGCAAAAGCACTAGCCGGCCGGAGAGACATGTTGGACTCTGCCGCAGGCAATCTACTCGAATTGGGGGTCCACTGCGGCCTGTTTCTCTTTAAACCTTGCTTTTAAGCCACGAGGCTAACGCACTTGGGAGAGCCAGAACCGCTTACACTTAAGCTGATTCAGCGCGTGGGTAGAAGCGTTAATCTGTTGACGGGAGATTCGAGAGCAACGGAATTCGTGCGTCATTTTGCGTTTATATATATATATATATATATATATATATATATATATATATGTATATATACAGCTTGGTCTCAGCTGTCTCTGCATAGATGGCGCACATATTTTCTAATCTCAAAACAGTATGGCTTTAGGCATAGATAAAGGTTCTATCCATATTAGAAAACTCAGTACGTCGTTATGCAATTATTTTGCCAAGCTTGTTTCTGCTCCTCTGCCTGGAAGGCCAGAACGGTTGTCGACGCGTGTAACACCTTGAAGTGCTTGGTAGGATAATTAAGCACTAAATTCTTTAATCGCCGCTCTTGTACTTTGTGAGTTTACCTTTACACATATAATATGCGTTTGTCGTTTCTTGACTTGTTTCTTCCTAAATAGTAGATTTGTATTGTGGGAAGACGATAAGTTATTATTGAAGGGAACTAGCCCTGAATACCAACGAAAAAAATAGAAAGAAAACAAAAATATTTCTATTTCTATTATGCTGATTGAGAGTTTTTTTATTTTCGCACTCTTTCGCGGCTTTGTTGATGAGGAACTGGGAATGTTTATACCACTATTCGTACGTTATTGTTCTAAAAAAGTATCATTATAAGCAATAGCACTGGTTCGAATACTGTAGTTTTTTGGTTCAAAAAATGAGCCGTTGCTACGTTGCCTAATGACAGATAAGCTTGAACAGACCGTTCATACTTTAGCGAAGGCTAGCGTATTTATCGGACTGCTCTGTTTAATTTGAGTTGAGTTTAAGGAGTCCAGTTAGCAATGTTTTTTTACTACTGCCGTAATCTTTGTCACCCACTGACAACAATACTTCGTAGTTTGCGGCTATGACCGACGAGAGGTAATAGTTTTTTGGCCTCCTACGCGCTTCTTGGACAGAGGTATACAGGCCGCGCTAATTATACTTGATCCTGGCCCAGTCAGGAACCTACCTTTGCACCTTCCAGTTCTCGTTCCACTTCCTGTATGCGGTCCGGTCGAGGGATGGCTGAGTGGCTTCATATAAATATGTGCTGCTTGCGGTCGAGCGTTAGGTCGTACGACCCTGGACAGGACGTCGGGCTCGGATGCAAAAGCGCGCGCTGTTGAGCTGTCGAGTTGCTGTTCGCTGACTGGGCCGTGGCCACGACGGTGCGCGCGAACTTACGGCAACCTCTAACTACGAAGCCGCTGATAAATACCTGTGCATTATTTAGAACGACGGATGTTTGGCGAATCGATAGCTGTATGTTTGAGGCGAACAACGTTGGCCTTAGGCTAAATACGTTTTCTGCTTATAACTACTACTACTACTACTACTACTACAAGGACTGACTTGTTGTAAAGCGTTGCGCAAGGTAACAGTGGCTGCGGTTAAGTGTAAAACGCTAAAATTATTTCATTCGTTCACAGTATAGATAGTGTATGCAATTACGTCTTTCTGGCACCGCTATACGCGAGCTTTCAAGCCCCTCATACTACAACCTAACCCATCCTTAGATTATGCATTGCGTTACCAAAATACATCTGAGCTATCCTGGTGCTTCGATGAACGGGTGGGCATTCCGAAATCGCCCGCTATGGTAACTTGCGCAGCTCAAAACTACGCCACCGTTGCATTGGTCGAAATAGCAAATCGTCGATATTTGACTGTGGAGTTGAAAGCTCATGTTGTTGAAAGGGTTGCTTACTTCAACAGACGTTGCTATTTTCGACGTTGTCGTCGTCTTTGAAATGTCAGAGGGATATTCTTTTTGACAGCAACGGTCGAGTCGGGACTAATGCAACTGGCTAGGTCTGAGCAAGATACGGCATAGCAAAAGATCGCTGACATATTGTGATCGGGCCACTAAAGGCAGCTAAAGTAATAGACATCAAGCTAGGCCTTTACGGCGGCTAAACACAAAATCAAGTGCACATGCTCTATGAGCTTAGCTATAAACAGAGCAAACATTATTTATAAGCAAGCGGGGTATCGAATCTCTGCCGCCAATTAGTAGGAGCACCCGATCAGATTGGGCAGTTTCTAATCCTCTTAGAGGTGATGATGAGATGCAGAGTAACTGTTGCACAACTAACTAAAAATACGAGGCATGATAAATAGGATAAAAAGGCAGTAGCCGCACCTACTCTCTACTTCGAGGTGCTATATGATGATATCACTTAACACACTTGCAGATAAAACAACGATACCAAGAGTCCATTTATTCGCACATGTAGACGATGGTGACGAGTTGAGTCTGCTAGATACATGAAACTCGCATACTACTAGTAGTAGCAGTCGTAATTTGTGTACTCGTGGTCGATCACTCACACATTTATATCCACAAAAACAACCACCCAAGTTCGCCATGACTACCGACGGCCCATTAGATTTCTTACAAAGGACCCCTACTCTGGAACTCGGCGTACAGCAACGCTAGCGACAACGTCGAAAAAGGACTGCCAGTTAGGTCACTGGACGCAAGGAGGACACACTACAATAAAGAACGCCAGGTTAGCCATTGCGATGGCAAACGACCGGATGGTAGGGCACGGTCTCAAGCTAACGGCCGAAAAAGGGAAGCCATGACTCCTACAGCCGAAAGAGGCTCGGAGACATCCGCTTAACACGCCTAGTATCTAAGTTTACCAACAAACGTCACTTTTTCGTATAACGTGCACATTGATGAGGTAATCGCAAAGCCAGAAAAGCTGGTTAATAGTCTGGCTAAGATCATGCCGAGGACACGCAAGGCGACAGAAGAGAACGCTTAGCGGAGCCCACGTCCCGAACACCGCTTACACTCGCTGGGCACCAAACGCCATGAAGCTAAAAAGAAGCAGGAGAAAATTCCTTTAGGCGTAAGGATTACTGACAGTACGAAACACCCGTGCATACCGAAAAGTTAGTACACCACCGCTATTACTGTGATAGCAAGACTAATATCATGGGATGATCGAGGAGCGAACACAAAGAAAGCAAAATCGGTGTTTACTAAAAAACGAGGTCCGATACAGACGCTTAAAAAGTGGCACGCGGCCATGGACCAAAACATTAGCGGACCTACCAGTAGCCTGGACCCGACAGATTATCCTCGACCTAGATAAATGGTTCAACAGAAAGCATGGTGACGTCACCACTCACCGACGCAGGTGTGGACGGGGC
Source organism: Dermanyssus gallinae (assembly GCA_003439945.1). Classification (NCBI taxonomy): domain Eukaryota; kingdom Metazoa; phylum Arthropoda; class Arachnida; order Mesostigmata; family Dermanyssidae; genus Dermanyssus; species Dermanyssus gallinae. The sequence goes on from QVRM01006742.1 coordinate 404,323, forward strand.
ACGGGTTCTTTCAAAAATACCTGCGTTGGATACACAAGGTTCCGAACGCCAAGTGTGGCATGTGCGAGACAGGCGAAAATGATGTCGCAACCCACACAATTTTCTTTTGTCCAGCACTTGGAGACGTACAATAGAATTCACTGGAAATCGTGTCGGACGGTGGTAGACTTGATCACCGCTATGCTTGAGGATGAATATAAATAGGAGTAGGATATCAAGCCGCTAGAAAGTACGAGTATAGTGAGAAGGAAAACGAGCAGGACAAACAACAGGCTGGAGAGATAAGCTGACAACGAGATGACGGCGGCCAATAACCAACATTAGAAGAAACAAATAATGAACAGAGCGCATAAAAGAACCTCTATTTCTAGCGTCGTAAAATAAAATAAATTTCATTGGGAATGGTTGTAAGACATACTAAGTCAACAACTCTCTCTCTCTATATATATTTCTTTGCTGCAACTCGGGACAACGGAGAACGGCCCGAATTGCAGTGAAGAAATATAGAGATAGGGCGAGAGAGAGAGAAAGCAATGAAGCCATGACTCAGGCTCATAACCCTTCCAAGGGACCCCGGCCAAGTGACCCGAATGGCACTCGCCACTTCTCCTGATGGCTCATAGTACTGTTCTATAGATATCTGGGCCGTCAGAAAGTTAAGCTTAAGGCAAGAGGTGCCTTTAGTAAGTATAGGTCTCAGCGGGCAAACATCCATTCGCTAAGATCGAGTTCCGCATTGCTTGAGATGGAAAGTGGGACTCTTCATATTTCCTACACGCGGCAATAGTACGTAATATGCATTTAACCTTTCTCTATAAAAAATGTCATGGCGAGGTCTATGTAGATGATGATGAGTCATATCTATAATTGTGCGACTCCTATAGATCCGCTGCTCTTTTGTAGTCTACTGGGGTGCAAAACGCTGTTAGCGTCTGATGGTTCAAAGCTCGAGATCAAAACACGTTTCATGCCGCATCGTATAGAATTAAGCACGCTGCTAAGGCACTTCATTTTAAAAGAACTATAAAAGTATTGACCCAATTTTATAAGCTCTTTCTTTGTTTGATGGTGTGTAATAAGTACGGGAATATGTGACTGCAACTATATTGCATACTAACAAATCTGTCGGAATGTCTAATTGTAGCTTAGACATCAGGTTGAAAAGTCTACAATATTGATGCCAATTAAAACAGAATGTATGAGCTGCATTCGCTTGGGCCACACCACTCGCCACAATGTATAAAACATTTTTAGTCATTTTCAACCGCCGCAGTCACTGCACCCAAGGCTCTGGTTCGCGCAAGACAATCAACAAAAAGATCATGTGCATGAAAGGCTTGTGCTAAACTAATTATTCCGACTAATGACAAGATACTAAATTGTAGAGGTTTGTGAATATGTCTTTGCTGGTAGATACTGGACCCGAAACGCATACTGTTGTTGATTATCGCGCTTGTGCAGATCTTCAAATGACTCGGAAGGGTCACTTATCTCGTTAGCGATTTTTGCAAACGAAATATGCCAAAATTATCCCGATGTTTGTGTGAGATTGTAGACTGGGCACTTTGAACTCTATCCTAGTCCTGTCTTGGTTATCTAGTATATTTGTTTTCTACGGAATGCACATTGTGCATTCCATGCTAAGTCTAGCTCAAAATGGTTTCTAACCTATTGCATAATTTTACATTCGTAGCTAATTCCGATGCTACAGTCTGATTACCGACAACGTTCTTATATTCTGCTGCTAAAATCGTAATATTTTTTTAGTACCAATAAGCTATTTTATTCAATGTAATCAATTATTCACGGTCGGAACATAGCATTTGGGTCCCTGCGAACGTGTGCCCTATTACCGGAGGCCCCGTGTAGAACCAGCCATTTCTGGAGGGTTCCAAGGCCACATTGCCTTGTTGCGTATCCAGCGACAGACGCTGTCTGAAGAAAGCACCCGCTCGCTTATCTCCGCTGGTTAGAATCAGCTGCTTCTCGACCTTCTGTAGCAAAGTGCAAGTGGATCGACCTGGTCCGCCAAGGGTCTCGAAGGCAAGTGGGTAAAATCCGTATAGGTACTCAATGTTCTGGTACTTTCTAACCTTGCCCGCCTCGGCAAGAGTCGAAGCATGACCAGCCCGAGCCGCTCCAGCACTGACTATTGAAGGGGCTAATAAGTCAGTAACTATCGCGTCCCAAACCAGCATGCATACGCGCTCGAACGGAGCTAAGGTTAGACCTTAAGGTCTCTTCCCGTCCTTCCTGTCTAGTCCGACGGAATCCAGGGCGCACGGTAGACCATTGGATCGTAGAGCTGAAAGTTTCGTTCGAGGCTTGGTGTCTTGCTCGTCTACCTGCGCTAACGATACACGACAGCCTGTGGCGTCTTTCTGGCTGTACGACGTCTCCGCAGGCATGAGTGCATAAAAGGTCTGTCCCAAACGAAGTCCGACTGTGATCCTCACCGACTCGTCATCTAACAGGGTTCGAGCTTCTAAGTCCGTGAGAGCAACAGAATCGAGGGGGGTTCTTGCCTGTTGCATAGCACCTATAGAGGGAAGCTGCCAGAGCTGTCTCCGATAAGACAGTCGCATCAGGTAACGCTAGGCCACCCCAAAGATCGGGAAGTAGAGCTTGTTAACGCGCACGTGCAGATAGGCTGAGGTTCAGCAACGCCTCTAATGTAGACAGCACGCGGTCGTTGAGTCGCTCAAGAATTCCTGAAGCTTGCGAACAGTCCACACCTCGAAATAAGTGGTTGAGACGAAGGGCCGAAAATGATGATCTCAGAAGACAAAGGCCTCGGTGAGAACCTACCAAGTGAATGCGTGACATTGCATTTTCTAGCTTGACCAGCTACCTCTCGAGGACATCCGGAACTCCTTGCGCGAATTAGGGGACGCCTAGCAACTCTAAATCCGTGCCGACAGTCTTGCACCCTGGGAGACCCTCTAGCACTTCGGAGTCAACAACAACTCCTACAGCATGGACCTCATATTTTGCAGGGCTTAGAGCCAGGCCACTCCGCTCAGCGAACTCAAATCGTAATATTGTCCAATATTATATGGTTAGTCTGGCATTGATCAGTTAGTCTGTGACATGAATGAGAATAGCTGAATCTGCAAAAATAGATAATTAATTACGTCAATGAGACAGGATACCCAAGTTTTTTTTCACTGCTTCGTTATAAATGTTTGGTTCTGTATAGTACTTAGTGTAAACAATTAATGTGAGCTTTGCGGCAAAATAAGATTTCTAAGATTACGTCGGAATGCGTTGGCTGCATGTAGGTATATAGTAAGCGTTGCAAAAGTTATCATCGTATGAAATTCACATGGACATTACATGGATTTATTTAGCTGAAACATGTAACAGCAGGACAGATTAATTTCAAACCTGACAGGCTAACGTGGAATAACGAATCCAGGTGCATCCGGATTCAAATCGACGTTTGCTTAGTTCTGCTATCGCCATAGCTAGGCCCGCTCGTTATAACGTAGCCGCCCAAATACCCACCGCTAGTCACAAACTCTACTTGCTCTAAATCAGCGGGGTCGGACCTGAACTACAAAACCAGGTCGACCCTCGTTCTAAAAATACTTACCTAGTTTGTCACACTGACAGAGCTTTACATATTGCTTGCTTCTTCGCAGCTAAACGTTATAGATGTTAGTGCTGTAGTACGCTATGATGTATATGTGGGCATGTAGGTTTTGAATGCAAGCCGCTGCCGCCGTTCAATGTAAATCGCCAGGTCGACTGCCAGTGCACGTCCCAAAACCTCGCTGCAGATGGTACAGTAATGTGGCTTTGCAACATCATTCGACGTTTTATGAAAATGCCTTCCCGTAAGAATGCTAGTGTTCTGGTTAGCTTAGTTAAAAGCGATAGCAGACATGTAATATTCTGCGCTGCCATACGATTGCTCATTATTGTCTCTCATGGCATGAAAAAGCGTTCCGGACCTGCAAGAGCGATTCACGAAGAATCTTACGCCGAGTGACGCAGTCAGTAGTGCGTCCAGTGCGTTGTTCACGATTACCCTTCTAGATTTAAGTAAAATTCGTGTTACTACCTTTTCCATATTAAAAAAAAACGAGCTAGCTCGTTAGAGCTTGTCTTTCTAGGCGACCACACTTGATTCGGCACATAGCAGGACTATGTGCCGCCTAGTTAGTAAAGCAGAAAGAGGTCAGCTTCTTAGCTGTTTAATTAATTAGTTTTATATCCAGAGTTTTGTAGACCGTCGAAAATTCCAACGGGCTTATGGCGTCAGGCGGGATCTTGATACTAAACTGAATGGCTTATAGATACGCCGATTGCTCACGGTTCTGTCCGGTACCAAGTGCTCGTCGCAACTCCCTCCCTTCATCTATTTAGAAAAGAGATGTTAGATGTTCCACTGCGTGTTCCTGAATTTCAAAATCTAAACTAGACTTGTGAGCATTTACAACATGTCCAAGGTAAACAAATAACTTTCTAGCAGACCCTGCATTTTCTCTAAAATTTGCGTTTCTTACCTGAATGGCGGCCAAATGTTTGCGTTGGCGATGATGCCGAAATAGATATTAATCGCGATTGATACTATGATAGAGACGGAGCATGTATGATGAATTGTCGTCACTGGCACAGTTAAAGTCTTCAAAATATGTAATACTCATATGTTCCTTTTATAAAAGGCACGTTGACACGTGGCCGACATCTTTCAGGCCACGCTTAATCTTTGAAGACCGTGTGAGTGACCATGCTTCGTACTAGGATGCCAATCATGATTGCTCTTATAATGACTGCTGAAGTATCACAATTTAGGCAATGTGCGTAGATTTATTGTTGTCGTGGATTGATGTTGGGAGGACGGCTACTTCTACTACTACTACTACTACAAAAACTATAATTACGTCAACATTTAGAAGGCGACGTTGTAGGCACCGTTCGGCAATAATAATAATAATAATGAAGGCGTACTACGAGCTCCATCGACCGAACCACTGCGTTCCTGCTACAGTGAGGCGGCGTTGTCCGTTCCACCTCTGAGGGCATGTAACGTCTGCAGCGTCGCAAACAACAACGTCGTGGATACATCAGACCAGGATCCTTCTTCCTGGACCGGGCTATGTTCTCGGCAGCAGGACAGACAAGGGCGACAGCTGCACGAGTGCAAGGAAGCGGCAGCTGCCAAAGGCAGCTGACAGTCGAAATAGCGACAACATTGCGATACCGAGGTAACCGCAAACGCCTCAATCTCACGATGAGCTCACAATTCCAAGTAGTAGTAGATGCAGCAGCAACAGCAGCCGTATACAAGTATATGTCGCGCCGACACACCAAGCGGTTTCTATCGAATAGAAGCACTGGTGCTGGAAAGACAAGGAATTGAACGTCGGGCCGAGACCTTGCGCAAGACAAGCGCGTTGCCGGTCTTGACAGCATAGGGCAGCTGTTCGAATCGTTGGAAAAGGGTCGTGCCTTTTACATACGAGCGCTCTCCTCGCCATCGCTTGTCCCGGCAAGGCTCGTATGGAAACGGCACGACCCTAGCGGAGGCGCAGTTCGAACACAGTGGGTCTGGGAACGCCCGCTACCTCCGACGGTTGCGTGTATGGCGCGTGTTTTACCAATGAAACACATATAGGCTGAAAGCTTCATCCGAGCGGCGTCGTCGTCGTCAATTCTGCGGTTGATTCTGTGGTTGGTGGATCTCTTGCGGCCAGAGGCGCTGCAGCACGAGTTGCGAGGCTAGCCGGAAATGGCACAATTCCAGGCAATCTGCTGCCCGGTGCGTAGTGTGAGCGACAACGGATAATATCAGAGAGCTCATACGAGCTATCGAATCTGGCTAGTGGTGTTTGTGTTGACTGTCACACCGCCCATAGAATCTCTCATTCGCCATACATCTATTAGCGGACGACACCCCCGACAAACAGGCTTCTGTACGCAAGAGATAGATACAATTCCGATGAACAACTCGGCGGCTATCACTCACGTGTGTTTGACTGGGACGATGCGTATTGGCTAAATCTAGCCTCATCGTTGCGATACGCCGGATTGAGTTTATTGGCCATTGGCCATTATGAAGGCACAGCACGTCTTGGTTTGTCTGTGGTGCCCGCATGGTTGTCGCTGTAGGCTATTTAAAAATGTCGCATTAGCGACAGTGAGCGTCACGGCAAAACAAAGAACGAGATGACGTTAATACAACAAACACCTACGACGTACACACAGCAGTCGTTGATGTATGTATGCTGCCAACAACTGCATAAACAAAACTAGGTTAGTTCGGAGCAGTGCAAGACACTTGCCCATAAGAGCAAATCTTCTGAACTTTGCATATCGACATACCGACATACACGCGAAATTTCAGATATGTGACAATGAAATAAAAGCTAGTGCAATGCTTCTATCAGAATGGGCCAGAGATGCACCTAATCCGTAATGTGATTAAGGATTACATACACACATATTAGTTAGTTTGCATTAACTTCTTCGCGGAGCGCGCTCCTGGCCAGGCGCACACAGAGACGCCAGCACCGACAGGTACTTCCGTGCTGGAATATTAAGAACCTCGCGTCCTTGAAATTAGCCAAATCTTAAAGGTTATGAAACAGGAGTTCTATAGTGTTACTTTCCAGTTTGGCAAATGTACCTAAATCTATCACGCTCAATACAGGCCTGTGTTTTCAAGAAGCTTAGGAAGCCCATCACCCTTCCTGTCGGCGGCGCCACGATCAATACGACACTTGAAGTCGCCGCCGACCAGAGTGGGTAGCTTCTGCTCCGCTAGACCAGCACTGATCGTACAGGCAACCTCAACATTAAAGTGAGGTGGCAGCTAGAACAATGCGAGGTTGAAACTACCTGAGCTGAGTGTCGTGCACACTCACTTCGATACAAACCTTGTATTCGGGGTAACGCCCCTGCTCGTAAATAGATTGAAAGTTCACCTACTGGTTTTCCCCGCCCCTCATCTGGATGATTCGCTAGCAGATGAAATCGTTAGAAAATGAAACCTCGCATTTCGTCAACATGCAGTGTCTTTCCCGTAAAGGTTTTTGTGAAAAATACAATGTCTACATCTCCAAACAAACGTTTAGGTGCTACCTGTAAAGTGCCAGATAAACCTTCGCAATTCCAAAGCAATCATTTGCTGCTGCGAGCCGCGCACGTATGGCAATGCAAGCTGTGGTTGCGGAGTAATTACGACTTTTTGGCGAACATGTCGAGAATGGGTGCATGTAAAATGACTGTGCAGCGACGTTCACTACCGCCGACGTGTCGCGCGACAGCCGCAGCGCGTCGCCGCACAGTTATTTTACATGCAGTTTATTTCGACATTCCGCTGTAATTACTCCGCAACCACAGCTCGCATTGACATAGATTTGATACCAAAGTGATTGCCAATGCGCGAAATGCGCATTTGCCTGAATGTGTTAGTATTGAGCGCCGTGAGTGGTCGTAGTCTAATGATTTTGATATATTTTGCATGAAGACTAATAAAGCACTTCATTTTTGGCAAATTCTCTTCTAAACGACCGTGTCGCATCTTCTGACCGGTCTTATATGTTCTTCGGAAGAAGCAGAATTTTCTCAGGAACACGACGGATGGTTGTCTCGTAACAGCACATTTTATGCTTTTATGCCGGGCAAAAACACTAGTGTCACAAATTGTGGGTAATTAACTCTCATTCCGAAACAAGACATTCCGAGACCTCCGAGACCATGTTTTGTTGAAAAGAATATTTGCTTTAATGAGCTCTACAATTCCTTACTACGACAAAAAACTTTTCCAAACACCCTGTATATATATATATATATATATATATATATACTACTGCCTGTGCAAACTCTAGTGTACGAAAATCACGTTTTCGGTCGATTTTTAGCAAGCATATAAGCTTGAATGATAGCACGTTTGTACGTTTTGCACTGCTGTAAGCATTACTGGGAGTACAATAGAACTGTATCGTGCGGCATTAGAAGGATCTAACCCACGGACGGCTGGCATTGGTAGAATATTTTTACTAAGCCCCAAGAAGCGGGATAGACTGAATTTGTTCCCTAGGGTTTCTATAATGTCATAGCAACCAGAAGATGCCACTGTGTACCAAAAGCCCTGTAGATTTTCTGAACTTCCGAATGATGTATTTTGTCTGCCGATGCATTTGTATTAAACACGTCAGTTTTAGATATCCTTTGTAGAGAGCTAAATGGGTGTTGCTCAGGCGTAGTCACAAGTCTCGTGTTACAAATTGTTAGAACGTTTATAAATCACCAAATACTATTTTCAGAATAAATCAACTATACCAACTATGGCAACGTACGTTTGGCCACAACAAGGATAACATTGGGTTTGGCGGACAATGGTATATTGCCGGAACATTAATGTCTTTCTCTGCAAGATCCACATAGTTGTCTTTTTGAATCGGTTCATCAGACTACATCAAACGCGTAACGTTTTAAGCAATTAAAACATGTATTTACGTTGTGTTTCTTTTTGGAGTTCTATACAGCAAGCATATTTATTCGTCGTCAGCAGAATCATTTACATACAGAAGCAAATACGCAGGGTGTAATAGTCCTATTCTCAAAAGAACTATCATTCTCGGAGGAAGACTAATCGATGCAATAATGCATTATGAATATATCTGCAAGCATTTCCTAAATGCGATTTTAGATACATTATCGGAACGCGCTTGATCCAGCCAGGATCTGCTTACTAATAATAATTCATCATCCATAATGCGAGTACCCCCTTTTCAAATAAGCGTTGAGTCAAAAAAATATATTCGATAGACGGGAACTGCAAGTATATATATATATATATATATATATATATATATATATATATATATATATTTGACCGACTAAAGTGCCTTAATAACTAAATTATCGTTTATACGATAATTTTGTCATTAAGCCACTTTAGTCGGTCAAATACTACCGTAACTTGCTCTTAAGGTTACTATCGGTGGCTTTAAAACGCTTGCGGCTCCGCTCAGATACTTGCAACTCGTTATACCTAGCTCGACTATGTTGTATGTTAAGTAAAGGCAACAAAAACGACTCAATTGTAAAATCGTTTTGCGTCGGTAATTTTGTCAGTCGCTTCGCTCCTTGGGCTACACAAGTATATTTGCTTGAATGTCTTTTATTTCGCTCTGGCCGTTTTTTTTATGTGCGCTTGGAAACCAACGGAGGGCAACACATCTGATATCTGTTGGCAGTAGTGACGGTGCTCTAGAGTCAATCGGTCCTACTTTCGACCATTACCAGGCCCCTATTGTTCCATTTGTTGTGAGAGCTTTTTGAGAAATGCCAGTTTTCCCAACGGACTCTAGCGCCTACCCAGTACTTTTCTCTATCTACGCATCTGACGAGCAGTAAGGCATCTCCCGTCGTTTTTCCGATTCTCTGTGGGATAATGCTTCAAGATGAGTTCGACTGTTTTTCTTATGCAGCGCTCGCCGCGGTGAACGTCCTGATCTCTTCACTTGAACGTTACTCTGTCGGTTTTGTGTACAGTATCTTGGAGGTATCTCTACGAGGTCAGGTTCGAAGCCTATGACTTGGTATTAAGACTACGTAAAAAAGATTATATATATATATATATATATATATATTATTCTTTTCTATGGAGTTTGTTAGAAATTGATGCTCTAGATCACCATAAATGCATTTGTTCGTCCCAGGCCGGGTTAGCGAATCCGTAGGTAAACCAATAGGCAGCAGCTATATAAATATGCCTTCCAATGCTTTTTTAACGGGTTTGACAGCTGCTAGTAAAGTTTTCGGGCTGACCCTCAGCTAAGATTTAACGTCTACTGTTTTTTCACATTGCTTCATAGACGGACCCCCATAAATACAAATGTGCAACGGTGGGGCTCAAACCCGCGCACCTCCTATGTGTCTCCACCGGTTGCGAGGCGCAGACTTAAGCCACCACGCCACCGGGCTAGTATTACTACTACTAGTACTTTTACTAATCTTCTTACAACGAATACAACGACAAGCATTTTTGGATTGGGTAACTTGGACCGCGTGGTTCTCGCGCGGCGCATACCTGTAGCACACAAAAAACCGCTACGAACGCACCGTAGCTGTAAGTGAGCGTTTCATTCGCTTCAGCCAGGCATAAAGCCTCATCGTTACCGATTATGAGTGTAATAATGTGTCATTTGACATTTACTCGTTGCTTTGCGTTCGCTTAACGGTAGACCAAATTTCGTTGGGCATAGGAAAAATACGCCATATATATAGAGACGTCCTTGCTTTGAATCCATTCGACGGACCAGTACGCAACGAACGGGTCAACTCAGCGACTTTCTTCTTATTAGTATAAATGCGTTAAAACGACGAACGGGACTCACCTATGCCGTAGGGCTAATATGTGTGCTTGACACATTTCAATGCAAACAGCATCATATTCGGGTCGTTCAGAGAAGTCTCTTATCTCTTAATGAGCTCGATCTTTTTCAGGAACAACTCGGGGGGCGGAGAGCAATTTTGTTGCCACAGCGGTCGTCTGTAATTTTTTTTGGAAGATTTTCCGTAAGGTTATTGCCCGTGTACGGTTTTTTCATGTCATGGCTAATTCTTAATCCACTCCGGTATTTACTTTGTCTAAATTGGAAACCATGCAAACCAATTTAGGTGTGGCCGGTCTCGATCTCGAACCCAGTCCTCCCGAATGCAAGGCAAAGGCTTTGCCACTAAGTCATCTTGGCGCCATATTGTTGGCGTCTGTACATTAACGAACCTGTTATTACTAATTTTTAACCAAAATTCATCTCAATCCGACAGTGCTCTGTGTGTACGATATCCATAAGTGAAATAGAGTAAGGTTTTTCACTGCCAAGAATATCCAAACATCAACTGACTGTACAGCGAATATTTGTGTCTGAGTGCGGTCTTTCCGCAATGTGGCCGAGATTGATTGCTCTCGTAGCGGAGACGTTGATCGGCCATGGACAGATCGGCCGGCCACGGTAGACACGGATAAATCCATTTCCGTTGTGGAGTGTAACATACATTCGGCAGCCAACGAGCTTGCACACATAGTGAAAGAATCGCATAGATGAGTTCATTCGCACCGAACTAGCAGCGGTTACGTGAACCGTGCAGATATACTGTATGTACTGTCTAAAGCTACGAAATACATTCCTCGATTTGTTATGAATCCATGAATAGATTAGTTGTACCAACCCAATATACATTCAAAATTTTTCAAATGAAGCTCTATCTTTTTCACGCTTCCGACGAGAGAAGTAGTGCAACGATTTCCATCGGTCCAGCGCTGTGAACTCCACTGCATGGTACCACCATAATAATAATAATAATAATAATAATAATAATAATAATTTCCATCCACTCGAAGTTTGCTACAAAAGGTCGGGAAACGCCTGATTCTAGCCAGCGGAGACAAACGAAGCGGGTGATTTTCTCAGACAGCGCCTGTCGCTGATGTGCAACGGGGCAATGCGGCCTCGGTTCGGGGCACTCTCCAGAAATGGCTGGTCCCTACACTGGACCCCCCGTAACGGTGCGCATGTTCGCAGGGACTCAAATGTCATGTTCCCCCCCTGAATGATTGATTACATTGAATAAATCTTCCGCTGTTGTATTTCAAAAATAATAATAATAATCCTGGGCACCATGCTGGAAAACACCTCCTTCCGCATGGTGGCCGCCCTAAGAATAGGCGCTCCCATATGTGAGCCATATGAGTGCAGGGCATGTGGAAAAACAGTGGATAAGGACGGACTGCACCCTTTAAGCTGCTCTAAGAGCCCTGGTAGAACTCTCAGGACACGCGGAAATCAACGCAGTTTTAAAGAAGGCTCTTCGTAGAGCCGGCATACCAAGCACCCTAGAGCCCAGGTTGGGCTTCGAAGACGACAAAAGACCCGACGGCGTCACCATTCCGCCATGGTCTAAGGGCAAATGTCTAGTATGGGATGCCACGGTATCATGTACAGTGGCTCCGTCATACTTGATGCATAGCGCTACCCGGTCAGGGTGGGTTGCCGAACATGCTGAGATCGCAAAAAAGCGCAAATACTCTGACCTAGAGAAAAGATACCACTTCGTACCCGTCGCCATGGAAACGATGGGTCCAATCAGCAAAAACACAAGTATCTTCCTCAAAGACCTAGGTATCAAAATAAGTGCTAACACGGGTGACCAGCGCGAGGGTGAGTTTCTACGTCAGCAACTTCGCTCGCAGTGTGTAGGGGAAACGCCGCTGCTGTCATCGGCTCCATGGCATTGAGGAGCGGGGGTGAGCCTAGGCGGGTACATGTTTAGATCCCACAATTGTAGGGAAACACCGAAATATTGAATAAATAATAATAATAATAATAATAATTCTGCCCTCTCGCGTTTGAAACCCTAGGTGCTCCTGGCGTTCGGACCATGCAGCTGATCGGCAAAGTCGGCATCTTGTTAAACCTGTCATCCGGTGATAACAGGTCGTCGTCATTTTCAAACAACGTCTGAATCTTGATATACAACGTGGAAACGCTGCCTCCGTTCGGGGCACACTTCTGAGGTGGTGTCGGCCTGACCTCATCGAAACGGACACGTGACAGCCACTATACGCGCCCACTAGGCATATTGGCTTAGCTAATCCATCGTGATACGTGTAACATATGCATAATGTATTATATTGAAAATTAACTATATAATAATAATAATAATAATAATAATAATAATAATAATAATAATAATAATAATAATAATAATAATAATAATAATAATAATAATAATTTCTTATGCTTCCATGCTTGCAGTTGAAGAGGCCGGACATATAGCGCTGGCCTCTGCGACAGGCAGGGGCCGTATGTAGGTAGCCAGGGCTTGTCGGCGTTCGATCGACGCAGTGCGCCAGCCATAACGTCGTGTTCGGTGGTACGGCAGGTGTATGGTATGGCCTTACAAGATGACATGTCACGCATGAAGCTGCATAACGGTGGATGATTTGCTGTCTTACGCCTTATCGGGCTTAAGGCTGGAGGTCGGGAGAGAAGCTCAAACTCCGTCAAGGGCCGTTGGCGTGCATGACGCTTGTGATACTCAACGTGATGTCGAATAACGTATATCCACTACGCACGACACTAGATGCGGCAGACGGATACTGGCCATACTACGACCGAACAGCGTTGCGTAACTTTCTTCAACTGTCGGATACTCGGACTGGCTAAATTCTTTGGGAACATGGTGCTCCGAATGACCGAAGGACGCGCAATATGCCGCCGAAGTCCTAGCGATATAACGGCTGGGCTTACGGTGATTAAGAGGCTTTCGATACCCGTTTATTCATCATACCGATTCCTTCACTCAGGCGATGTTCAGGTTTGAGATCAAAATACCTATTGCGCCCGCTATAATAATAATAATAATTAAAAACTCTTGCTGGACCGCGTGCCGAATTTAGCACCGCCTGTAATCGACATTAGGGCCGCTTAATGATAGAGCAGTTAGTGTGAAAATCCATGACGGATGTACGTTATACATATCTTGAAGAAAAAGATACGAATTCAATATCAAAGCATCTGGATATATATATATATATATATATATATATAACGCACAACCCTGCTTAACGTGTCGGCAAGGCGCTCAATCGTTCGACAGGGAACACTAGAGCTGTCGAGTGCCTCAAGTAGAGACTATCGCTGAACATTCAGCTGGGTAACGCCGCTTCTGTGTGTAGAACTCTGCTAGACTGGACACGTCCGAACCTGGAGGATATGTGACGTTTTGACTTGTTTTATCCAGTGTACACGTTCATAAGGAGACAATTGTTACCTCTTACGTATAAACAAATAGCTAACCACGTATATATTTCTATATATAATAGCTGTGGATGAAAGAGCTTGTAGCATGGCACACAAGCAATAATCAGACAAACCCCGCGATGATCAACACAAATAGTCCAACGAACCTTAACACTCTTTGTACCACGAGCAAAATTATTAGGACATTCATATGACATCATATGACGCGCATACGACATCATATTTGCTCTAATATCTCTTTCCGAGAAGAAACTTGTTAAGGTTCCAAACCGATAATAGACGCACGGGGCTTGGCCGGGAAATATGGGGGTACTCGGCAATTTCGTTCTTAGAACCGTATTGTCATAAGAACCGGCTCGTTCTTAGAACCGACTCGTTATTAGAACCGACTCGTTATTAGAACCGACTCGTTATTAGAACCGACTTGTTATTAGAACCGTATTGTCCTTAGAGCAGTCTTGTTCTTAGAACCAGTTCTTTCTTAGAACCAGCTCTTTCTTGGAACCGGATTGTTCTTAGAACTAGCTCGTTCGTAGAACCGGCTCGTTCTTACAACCGGCTTATTCTTAGAACCGGCTTGTTCTAAGAACCGTATTGTCCTTCGAACCGGCTTGTTCTTAGAAGCAACTTGTTTTTAGAACAGGCTTGTTCTTAACACCAGCTCGTTTTTAGAACCGGCTCGTTTTAAAAACCAACTCGTTCTTAGAATCGCATTATCCACAGAACCGGCTCGTTCTTAGGACTAGCTCGTCCTTAGAACCGTATTGTCCTTAGAACCGGCTCGTTCTTACAACCAGCTCGGTCTTAGGACCAGCTCGTCCTTAGAACCAGCTTGTTCTTAAAACCGGCTCATTCTTGGAATCAGCTCGTTCTTAAAACCAGCTCCTTCCAAGAACCGGCTCGTTCTTCAAACCGGCTCGTACTTAGAACTAGCTCGTTTCTAGAACCGGCTCGTTCTTAACACCAGCTCGTTCTTAGAACCAGCGCGTTCTTAGAACCAGCTCGTTCTTAGAGCCGGCTCGTGCTTTGAACCGGCTCGTTTTTAAAACGGACACGTTCTTGCCTCTAGGTCGTATTGCCTCTAGGACTGTCTCGTTCTTTAAACCGGCTCGTTCCTTGAATCGTATTGTCCTTAAAACCGGCTCGTTCTCAGAACCAGCTCGTTTTTATAACCGGCTCGTTCTTATAACCGTGACTGGGCGGCTCGTTCTTATAACTGTGACTGGGCGGATATATACTTCACAAATTGTGTAATTGCAAGAAGACAGAATGGTCGATGAAGAAACCAGACAAACCGTTGTGTTCAGAAGAAAAGTTCTGCTTCGTTCAACAATGCCAACGCAGGCTAGGGAAATCGAACTAGCTGTGTCGACGAAAGTTTGCAAACATCAAGATTATGTTATTAAAGAAAGGGCAGCCGCTATAATCAAATACTTTAAATAAAGTCATTTAGGCTATCTTCTGTCCTTTGCTTGGAACCGCGATGAGACATAACGTTAAGATGTTTATGGTTTCTTCAGCAGTCTGTGTGGCAGCATAGCCGCTGGCCCTCTGCGGTATGGCTTCACAATCAGTTCTCAATGAGCATCGCTCAAAAATAATTCTATCAACAACAGAGATCGAACTGACGACACGCCGGAAGATTACAACCATTGAAATTACAATGCTTAAGTTATTGAATGTAAAAGTTAGAAAATGCTATATCCCACGACCCTGATTTTTGCAATCTGTTCTCATTGTGACTATTTGCAAATGCTCGCATTTCCGGTAACCGACATGAGTACGCAAAATGTTTCTATCGAACACGCAGGTGTGTTGAATTCGTCATTGGACAACTCGTTCTCTCACAGAGACATAGGTTGTGAAGTAATGTCCGGCAACAACATCGGTATAATAAACTTTTTCTCGTTTAAGTGGGCCAAAGGACATATTCTTCTAAACGTAAGATATTTTGTTTTTCTATGACAATTTTTATCTACGATGTGCGGCACTATCTATGTTGATATAATTTATTAGTCTATTATTCACTTAATATGTACACCTATATACACATGGTACACTTTTATATCAGGGGACTTAGAGCGGTAACATATACATTACTTATGCATCCATATCACGAACGTAATCAACTTCAATACCAACTAAGTAATTGCCTCCACATTCTGTAGTTTTTCCTTCATATATTTAGCTTGCTGTAAACAAAGATCCCTAGGTCATGACTAATTATATCATTTCCCGCGGTTCTCTTGCATATATATATATATATATGCCCAAGTCGACCTGGTCTCAATTGCCAATTTCCATTTGCCCGCATTTTTTAGTAGGTTACATAGCTTTTCTTGCTTACTCCTTTGCCTTCTCCCTGTTACATTTAACATAGCAATTCGTTAAAAAGGGACAATACTTTTTTGTTTTCCTTTTGCCCTGTTTCCTTCTCTGCATCTTATGTCAGCTTCTACCGTCGGCTCTTGATGTCGGCGGCTGACCTCCAATGCATCCTCAAGTCCCGCTGCTCGTTTGTGTTTTTCTGTTTGGAAAAATACATTCCATTGTTTCCCCCTGTACTTGTAATTATTTCAGTTGTCCCACCCTTCTCCTGTATCCATAATCCTTCCTCGACATCATTCATGTCCCTGTTGTTCCATCCTGTGCCTGCCATCTAATAGTTCCCCCTCGTTCAAATGCCCAACCCTCCTACCTGAAAATTTTCCGTTTAGGAATTGCATTTCTGCAGGTGCTCTGGCCCGATGTCGTTAGCTCTATATCTATGTCTTCTTCCAGTGCTCTGTTCCCCTATATTCCACTTGCGTATCCGCTTTATTTATTATCGGCCTAACATTGTGTCAATCTCACGTCTCTTTGCCAATTGGCGCGTTACGCTGTGCGCGTAAAACTCGATCAAGGTTGTACTACTGTGCCGGTCTCAGTCACAGCAGCTTACATATCCCGGGCCTGAAGAACATCCACCAATACACAAGTCCACATTATTCCACATTATCGAACATGTTAATATCCTGCTTGGTGGCTGGCACAATATATTTCGCTCCGCCGTTGTTTCTTGTTGCCGTTTATTTTCTATTTGATTTTTCGAGCACGGCGGCCAGTTGTCGTTCTATCACTGCTGCGGGTTTCTGCTGGACATCTAAAAGAATGCTGTGCTATCGATACAAGAAGTGAGACGAGAAATGGGAAACGCGTGGTATATATATATATATATATATATATATAAATATATATAGTATATACACATGATGTTTCCCAATGAGTGGTCGGCATATAAAGCAACCTTCGGACTCGTTAAGAGAGCATTTTTATCCAATGGAATTGGTGGCAGAACTGTCATGTTCAGGAGTGATAGTTAAAACTACTCAAATTTGTAACGTCGATGTGGCTATCAGCATATAGCTTTAAAAATGACGAGTTCTTCAATGGAACGACAGAATACACAAGCATATTCGGAGAAAAATTCTGCTTCGTGCAAGAAGAATAGTCATATTCGAAACAGTTTGCAAACTCCGAGATCCCGTAATAGGTCACTCTCTATTTTTCACGTTCAATATATTAGAATGCGATTGTTCCGCGTAAAAACAAATGTGAATTTCTCGAGAAGCATTTTGATACAAAATCTATGAATTCTATAATGTGCCATCTGCCAAACAGGTTGTTCATAGATGATAGATATAATATATATATATATATATATATATAGCAAGAACGACTTGTTTATATATATGTATATGCGTATTTGTACGCTGACGACCTAGAAATATACACTCCTTTGGACTCTGACCGCATACTGCGCCACAATCGTTGTCAATGTCATCTGTCACTGGTGCAGCGTCAATGAGATGGAGTTGTCCGTTCCGAAATGTCTTGTTTATTTTATTATATTTTATTTATATTATTTGGACCATCTGCTCAACGGGAAAACGTTGCTAACCGCACATGCGGCACGTTTATACTATTATAGTGTATTAATGTAAACAGATCTTACGTCTTCTGCACATTTTAGAGACGTAGTCAATTTAAGATATGTTCTTGTGAACGTGATATACTGATGTTTCATCATCAATTACCCCGAGGTGTATAGTTTTCTGTACAAATCAATTGTGTTATCCAAACCTTTAGATTGCTCGATATCGAGTTGAATGCTGTAGACCTTCCGTCGCTGACAACTGTATTTAAGCAACAATTGTACTAGTCATTACGAGACTTGAAATAATCAATCTTATGCTTGTTTGCCTTGCGTGTAGCCAAATAATCGCAGAACAAAGAGGTTTTGCAGACTTTACTGTATTCCGGCCTCCCCCCACCCTTTACTCGGAATATAGAGGCATTTTCTATTAGATTCTATTCCTATAGAATCGTTGTTTATTCAAGAAAAGAAGAAGCTATTACAGCAGCACACCACACTATGCTAAGCCTTGGCAGCAACCTCTTATTATTGAAGCCACCAGGGTTTTCCTTAGACAGAGCCTCATGGCGTTCGCAGCAGCAAACGCAACAACAGCAACAACAACAACAACAAGAAAACCGGCAGTGGCTGCAAAAACTTTTCTACGATGGCCCCAGGCAAGGCGATGACTTTGTTATCTGGTAGACAGCAGTAGAAGGAATGACGCGACCAGTATGGTACCCGTGGCGGGGCGAAGTTGGGCGAAAATCTTACCCTTTCATTCCTCTCTCGATAGAATATGGCCAAAGCGAGAAGAACATGATGATGCAAGAAGAAGAAGAAGAAAAGGAAAAAAATACGAGAGCCATCGTCGCTTTAAAGTGTGGACAAGGAGATACACCCGAAAACATTGCGCGCAACGTCCTCGTTTGTTCCTGCGCCAGAATAGATAATCAAGTCGTTATTTCGCTGGTATTGCTGTCCATGTTATTGTTGTTGTTATTATTATTATGATTGTTACTGCTGCTGCTGCTGATGTTGTCGTTGTCGAAGTTGTTGCTTGCGATTTGCATAGACAACAGCGGGCCCACTAGCTATTGAACGGGATAGTAGCCACGCTAGTAGGCCTCGTACACGAACGGGGAGAAGCCAGTGTTCTCTTGGATATGAACCTTTATCCATGCTCACACGGATAAACACTAACATACACACACATACACCGGTGTGGCCAAAAGTACATTATATATATATAATATATATATATATATATACACACACACATATATATATATATATATATACACACACATATATATATATTATATATATATATATATATATATAGACGCGCACACTTATACATGCACACCCAGCGTGAGATATATTCAGGGCTGCGAAACGGCCGCCTTTATCTAAGAGGCGAAGCTGAGTTCAAGCCGGCGACTTGAACCAACACCCATCATGCTGATGGTCCGGCCTTGTGACGAGCAATCGCTCGCAACGAACGCATGCCACTCTCCGATCGATGCATATCATCGCCATATCCTGCTGCAGGCCGCTAAATCCATTACGGTAGCCCGGTAGTAGGCGATACATATATTCTCCTTTGGAACTTCATATGTCTATACATACACATACATGCACACTTCTGCGTATTTGTGTATGCATACATATGTATGTATATACAGAGGATCTAGGAGAAAGTGTCTATAAGCACGTTTATATACGCATCACATAGATTATGATCAATTACCCCTAACACACATGGTTGAGTTACTATAATATGCTATCTCCTAATCATCTGGATGCGTTTGCCGAGCATTATTCACAATTATATTAGAAATCGGCTATGCAATTCATTTTCTCACCGAACGATTTTCTCAGACTCAAATTTGCCAGTCAACATGGTATCCAAGTTATCTTAACAAGCTGCATCTAATGCCAGACTTTATATATATAAAGCTATTCCATCGCATTTGTGACAAACAGACGTTTTCTTTATTTCAATTGGATAGCACACCTGAACTATCAGTACATTATTTAACCTTAGTGAAGTAAGCTCTGTTTTTTTAATAATTCACGTAGAAAGGAAAGTTTCTTAGAGTGCTAGTCTATGTTTTCCGTACGGAATTTATCTTTAAGCGCATCAATAGTGTTATATTATCTGCGTACCCGAGCGAGAGTGCTTAGGGGTTTCGTGTTTTGATTAAGCCTGGCTGATCGCTGACTGATACCACAAAGGGTGATGAACGATAAGTGCCCGATTAACACAAAGTCAAATTGTAAGGCGAATCATTTTCTACCTTGCAAACGTTTTTTTCTGGGCCAGAATACGCCAAAAGCTGTCTTATTGATTTGATCCGCGGCCTCGACAGCGGGAACGGTTTTTTCTCCACCTCGAATAGTTGTTTTACAACATGTATGGGCACTCCGCTACAAATTAGCTTTTTAAGGATAATTATCCCAGAACGCCGTAACAAAGCTGTCATGAACGAACAATAAATAGTCATGCAACGAGGGTGCCGGCAAGCCAATCTTCCTGCTCGGAATAGCAACGAGAAAATGGGCGGCTCACTACGCCGGCAGATATGAATCCCCCAGCGCCTCATTGAAAAAGCCAGCATGCTAACGTGCCAGATAGGCTGTCTACCATAGGTGCTCGTTTCGTACACGATAGGCCTGCCTTTTTCCACCGGCACCCTTCTCGTTGCGCTCTAAGCCCCACTCTTCGTAAAGGGACGAACGAGGGTTCTTCTGGCTTAGTCTCAGTAATATCTTCGTCTCATACCAACATTCGTATGACGGCACCACTACCTGGGAGCTTGAACCTGCCAAGGAACATATGTTGAAAATCACCTACTAACACCTCAGGGGTTATGGGGCAGGCTGTAAAGCGTTCATCTGCTTTGAACCATCCGTACGGTCAAAGCCCTTTACGCCGAAGGTATGCCCTCCTAAGGAGCTTCTCTATTCAAACTCTGCTTATGCTTGCTATAGCGCTCTCTTGTAAATCCAACTTCATCTCACGGTGGACTTTTGCCAGAGTGTATACATGCACAATATAGTGCTGTTTGGTCCTACTATAAACACCGACTACGGGTCGTTTCCATGCTTATAATGACTATTACCTCGCAAATCATGACAGCGTAGCTCCTAACGGTTAACGCAACTAGTATTGGGAAAGGCTCTTTCGACATATGAACCAATCAGGATGAGCCGACCTTTAACCTTTATTGATGCCGCCTGCAATATATAGGTCGCACTCTAATAATAGTCAGCGATTCAGTTGCCTTCCATTTGTACAAAAGACATTCACTATGAAAGATCTGCCTTGCGGCGCAATATAGGTATGCTCCTCACTGTTGTTACCAGTTACAGCTGTAGCGTGTTGGTTAGCATATTTACTCCCGTATTACCTCGTTTGTCCAAGTAAACAGACGAAGCGTGGCACCTAAAGACAACTCGATACCATGCGCGAATGTTGTGCCAAAGCAAGGAGGTTCTGTTTGTTTGAACGATTCCGTAATTGCGACCTAAGCTACAGGAAATAACGCAACAAGTCATTTAACGATGGTTGATTGATTGAAAATCCGCATCTTGCATGGCCTATTCGATATAGCAAATAATCGTACTTATCTCGTTCTAGACCTCGACAAAGCTGCCGCATTAGTGATTGTTGTTCGTATTTTAATTTTCCCTGTTGTTTTTAATTGCTCTGTTTCTAACAGTCTGCTTGTCAGGATTGAAGAGCAGCTGGCTTCAAAAGGTTGTAAAAAAACCAAAAACTTCAAAAAACCATTGAACCTCAAATAGATACACGCAGAACGGAACTGGCAAGGCATCCTTCTAATTTTAAGTTATGTCTTTACGTCATATAAGGTAATTTTCCCAAGCATGGTTCCTACTTAGCCTCCCCTTGTAACACCTTTGTTTGAAAATATTGCATATTTTCATGCTAGCCATTTTTAACATTAAATTATTTTCACGGCGTGGAATGGCGAAGCCCAACACCCAAGTGTGCCATTTAAGATTGTCGTATCTTTCTCTGTATAAATAAAATAATTTAATTGATAAATTGTTTTCTTTTAATTAGCCCATAAAGTGCACAAATTACATATAATACTAATAATATCTATTGTCGCTAAAGTTTGGTAAGTCGTCTACTAATGAGAATGGTTCATAACCATTATGAACATAGAGGAAAGTAAAATATGAAGACATCAACCAAAACAACGGAACCCCTGTTTATGTCATACACAGTCGCAGTAGTTTCACTGGTTGTCGATACGACGTAGTAGTTAGACACCAAACACGTCGTATAGCCGAATTTAATCGACTTACTAGTGATTAATCTGCGCATACCGACGACTAAAAGGTAATAAAAAAACTGTAAGTACAGGTGGGCTATGTCTGACTAACCTCCGGAAATAAAAATAAAACGCTTTTAACTCGAAGAACTAAACGACAGTGATTTTCTTATCTCTCCGACACACATTGGCAAGACAGGAAAAAGGCAAGTAACGGAACGCGGTACAAGATCACGGTAGGTTTCTCCCAGCGGTTCATACTTGACCTTCTGTGAGAACTAGCCAACGACGACGAGATATGAGTATACCTTACGGAATTCAAAGGGGTGCAGTCGCGTATCGAAGCGTACAAGTGCGGCAATATCTAAGCCACACCTAGCAGATGGGACAATTTACAAAGAAAGCAGCACATGCTATTAGGCGCGATAGGTAGAGCGGCTGGAGCATAGAATAGAACCAAGGAATCTGGCGAGTAGCAATGAAGACTACCGACGACATATATTTATAGACGACGGTATATTTAATCGTACTAAACGCGGTTCTGAATAGAATAGTGTTAAGAGACATGCTGCAAAAACTGCATGCATAAACATACTGTAGAGGCAAATGGTAGAACTGTTCAAGGACTAGACGCTCACTTTGTTGAGGGCTATGGAGAACACCCTAAAAAAAGGCAACATGAGTGTTAAGGCCCAAGGGGGCTTGGACAAGAAATGCCATACCGGATAACATGTCCTGGCAGGAGAAAGAGCTCGGAGGCGTGACCTGCCACTTCACACACGTTCTGACAGGTTCCGGATGCTCTCTGGAGAACCGACATGCAACTGGCAAAGCGTTACGTGCTCTCTGCGTCTTCTGTGATACGGGCGAGACCAATCATATAAGCCAGGCCCTTAAACACACAGATTACGACCGTCTCGTACATTTCAGTATTCATGAAAAGCAAAGATATGTGATAATTGAACAAATTCCGGGCTACCTGTGGGGCAAAGAGGCAAGTTTTTTTGTAGGTAAGGGGATGATACATCATGGCTGCGATATATCATTCCCCTTTCTACAAAAACACTTGCCCCTTTGCCCTAGAGCGGCTCCTATAACCCCAACTAACAAACGTCTTACGCAGTGCTTTTGATACCCTACGTGTGTTAATTCCCTCACCCTTCTTCTGGATAATACTCTATTCTAAGTTTTAAACACTGATGGAGAACCATGGATACATTGCCACCCTGACAAAGCTAGAGTTGCCAGATCCAGCCCCAATAATTGTCTTTGGCCACCATCTTGTTGCACCTTGGATACTCCCAACGAACTACCAGTCTTACACAATATTATTGACCATCCGAAACAGTGCAATGGCAAACCACGGCTATTTCGCAATTCCACCAAGGGTCAGGTCGACTTGCCAGAAACAAAATTCTTGGAGATGCAAGCGTCAAGGTTCGTATGAATTGCACACAAGCTATGCGATCTGCTGGTATTGGTCGTTAACATACTCCAAACAAACACGTCCACGCGGGGATTAACTTAGTGAAAAAGAGTCATCGTACAAAAGTAATTTTGATGCGTTCGACTTATCGCATGCCCCAGTACACATCGGAATCATAGAACCGAGACCTTTACCAGAGAGTAACCATTTGCCAACAGCTGCGGGTAGGGCGCGCCAAAGAAGCCAAAACAACGGTCTCAACTCAGACCCCAAGATCAGAATTGTTCTGAGGAAGGACACGGGTTTTATTATATTTGATTTATTTAGTTTATATTTAGGGAGTCTGTCTAAATATTTAAATCTATACTGTCATAACGATTTGAGGCATCCTCTAGAGGTGGAACAGAACGACACAAATCCCATCTAACGAAACAAGAAGATATGCCCCAGAACTCCAAGGTGCTAACACAACAAAGTTATATAACTAAACTATGTTCAGATCAAGGTGCTAACACAACAAAATTATATAACTAAACTATATATGTCCCAGAATATAACACGTTTGATTCTAAATTACCATCGATCCGTTTCGCACCGTGTCTTATACAAGGTAATAATATATAATAATTAGGAAATAAAATAATAAAGTATTAATATCTACGGATAAGATCTATGCATCTGCTAATGGCAAACAAAGTGCTCTGGATCGACAACTTTTCATATCACAGAAGTTAAGGTCGTCCACATGCGACCTTCATGGTTATCAAATCGCCCTTTAGCAAGGTAATAACGTCCCAACGAGAACTACTCTCCAACTAGTTTGGGCTAAGAACTACGGAGGACCAGTCGATTTCTCAGGTGGCTTAAATGGTCAGCGGCCCTGCAGCTCCGGTTTCGTATACTCTTCTGTTTCTCTTACCGCCTATCTCTCGCTGCGCCTAATTCCACAGAACGAATAATCTTGCTGTGTGCAAAATTAATCTCTGCAAGATGGTATACACGCACAGTCTGATATGAGCGACAAGTACGGCAAAGTGCATATATATATATATATATATATATATATATATATATATATATATATATATACATATATATATATATATATATATATATATATATATATATATATATATATATATATATATATATAGCGAATCACGTCGATGGTCTGTCGACAACAGTTTTGCTTTGCTTATACACGAACTAATCTGTGACGATTATCCACGACAAGGACGGGACGTGATTGGCTCTCAGGCGAATGTACACGCTTCGGTAAACTACGTCACTATTGGCGGACCGAGTGTGACTGATGAACAGCAAGGGAAAATGTTGTGTGCTCAGGTGGGAACTTACTAGTCTTCTACGTCATCACTGCTCAGGCGCTTAAACTCCACTAATTGTTAACGCAGTTTTAAACGCGGTATAATACAGACAGATAAAAGCAAGACGAGCTACGAACGAAAACCAAAGAAGAGAAAACTTACTATGCATCCGACGCTAGGTAGTTTATTTATTACATTTTAATTAGAGAGAAACTCAATTCGTTTGAGTAAACGTGGCCTCTCTCTTGATATATATATATATATATATATATGTATATATATGAAGGATCTTCAAACTAATAGTTTGTACTCTATGATCGTGAAACTCTTTAACGTAAGCAATATTCTAATGATGGACTATTTTGTATAAATGTGACTGTAAAATCACGGATAGGTGATATACGGATGGAGCTGGTCAGATATTGCTATACAAAATGCGCGGTTGCAAAAGCCGGTTTACTGGAAAAGGAAACTGAATATATCGGCGTATTCAAATAACGTTGACTAACCAAAGGGAAATAGTCGTACTAAGAGAGATTCTGTAAAGTGCCATATCTGAAATTAGAGATATACGCGTTCAATGAATTGAAAAAGGCTCTAAAAATTACAAGTGAACATTTTGACCAGTACAAACATTATGAAGTCTCCCGCCACTTCGGAAGAGAAGAGTTTAGAGGGGAAAGGTAAATGATGCGTGCGCGGCGTAGTGCATTACAAGGTTAATACGATTAGTCTTTCAGAACCCCTTTTCAGGCATCTATCTTTCAGGTCTATCACAGCTGCAATCCTAAAAAAGTCAGAGTCGGTGTGCGTTATTCGCAGCTCTCATCGACGACGGATGTTTGTAGAGTCTAAGCATTGTTCTCATGTCTTTTGACGAATTTTATGGTATCGGCTGAAAATGAAATTACCTAATCGCTTGCGGGTTGATTTATGTGGATGCATGTTTTGCGCTTGCCGCACGGCGCATGCAAATGCACCTTTACCACCGGGTTTCTAATTTTTCCGATAGCATAGTATGTAGAGCACAATTCCGATAATTGCAGATATAGGCCAAGACAGCTAGAGTTCCGGCAAAGTAGAGCACAATCCGACTTCCTTCTACAGCAAAACCTACTGGCTTTGGACTTGCTTGCCTTAGTCTTATTTATGTTGCCACTTCAAGTCCATGGCGCGACACATAGGCTGACTCATTGGTCTACTCTTGTAGTTTGTGCGGGAAATGCCACTTCAGTTCCTCCATCATCAATGGTCGATTGCAGTTTAAACGTACAAATCGACAGTTCTGCTCGGTGTTTCACATTACTCGAACATTTGAATAAAATTGCTTGGTAACAATTGGTATTTGTCATTACCTCTTTTATAGGTAGCAATAACGTGCTTGTGCTTGTTCTAGTCTTGTGACTAGTTAGCATATATATATATATATATATATATATATATACTAAGTCGAGATTGATATCAGTTACAGGGCCTAATTTAAGTCAGTCGCTCCGAACAGTGTTGAGTACGTTTTACGACGCCACGTGTATATCAAGAGACAAAATCTGATAGCCATGTGAGTGGTACATTTGCCATGCTCCAACCCGTGACTCGAATTTCTAATCAAGTACTGCGTAATCAGCGTTCATTGGTCTTCATATCTAGCGCAGGCGGGAGAATTAGAAATACGTGAGTTCAGCACAGATTCAAGATGATCCCCTCTGAAGGCCGTCCGCATTGAGGAAGGCTCGAAATAGACAACCTCTTAGCTGCACACAGATTCTGCATTACCGATGCCGACTTGAAGCAATTCGAACGACAGCACCAATAAAAAAAATCGAACCACTATCTACGCTATGGTGCGATTAGTGAGTCATCCATTTCCCGTGTATCAGTACGACTCTACATAGATCTATTGCTTGACTGATCGGTTATTTGAATTCGACTTTTACATCGATTTCATATGATGCTACGCGTAGCTACGTCGTTTGTTTATAACCAGTCGTGTGAGCTGGACAATGCATCTTTTTGTCAATAGACTGGAGAAGCAAACAACACACTAGAGCACAAGTTTTGGTCTGACGACACGAATGCTAATTGCAAGTATATATAAGCCCAATATGGCGGCACGTACTCACCACACCAAGGATGTGCAATCCCCCCCCCCCCCCCTCTCAAAACGGTTTCGGAATTTTAAAAGAGAACGTACGCTCGATGGAAGTTTTAAGTAGACGGTGCAGCGTAGTCGAAGTCTGCCGTCTTCAACTTGTGCTTTCGTATGACGCCTTTCAAAAGAGATAGCGAGCTGAGAATAGTATACACGATGACTGCCGGACATCAAGTAGCTCCGCCTAGAGCACTGAATAATAGATTGCTGAATCCTCTTGCTTAGGCCGCCGCTGTAATGACGCTGACAGAAACCCTAGACAACATTGACACCTAAAAACATTTGCGTGTTAATCGCTTACTTCCCTAGCCACCAGTTGTCGTGCAGGGTTGAGCCTTGCAGGATTTCGTTAGGACACGTGTTTGTAAACGTCTAAATGCTCACAGACAACTCCCACTTGAGAAAAATGCAGCAGTTTTAACTCCTTCCACTAGTTTGGTATATGGAAGTTTGTTGACTAAAAGAGCACTCATTTTAAGATATCAACGCGCACTGTTGCCAAAACCATACGGAACGGAAACGTGATTTTGATGGCGCTGTGCTTGCTTTAGCATTCAGACCTTCTGTCATCTACGACAAGACCGTCTCATTGTTTCATGCTCTACCTTATTTTCTATTTTATGGTGGTATTGTCAATTAGATTTTCTTCTACTGCAGCGGACAATGGAGCTTCGTTATAGTAAACTTGTGCGAGTCACGGCACTGCCAACGCGGTACACGTGATTGTTGTGCCTCGCGGTTGGTTTAGAAGCAAGGTTTCTTACATGAATGATATGAATTACTTGGTACTCTGTATTGAAACGACCATTAGAAATGGGGTTCTTAATTCTTATACATGCGCGTGACGGGTAATTTGCTTTTGGCTATATGCACCATTTACGTTTCATCTATTCTGAAACGAACTTTGGAGTACTTGACCAGTAGCGTACGGAAAACACTTGCATTAAGAGGCCAAGTTTATGCTTTGCTATATCGATCTCTTTCACGCCTAGTTTTGCAGTTTATTACAAATTAACACAATATTTAGTAATTTCAGATACACATATCATTTGTTGAAATATTACAAATATATGACATAAAATCGCTAAGCGTACTCGCCGCTGTATTTTTACTGGCAGACATTTACTGAGTGTATAGTAGCAGTCGATTAAACATAATTAATTATATAATCTTGTCTATGTTGTGCAAATGATTGCACTTTAGTATTGTGTTGCGTGTTCGTACCGTTTATTTGAGTTGAAAGCAGGATCCTCGGTGTAGTTTTGTGCCACAAAGCTCCAATGTATTTTCGTAACTGTTTATATAAGTACCATGTTTTTCTATATATGGTTACCTAGCCTATTGCACAACGTCGTCTCAATTGCTAGTGAGCTACTTGAGCA
>QVRM01006743.1:0-202500 GCA_003439945.1 Dermanyssus gallinae
ATATATATATATATATAATATATATACACATATATATATATATATATATATATATATATATATATATATATATATAAATATATATATGGTGCGTACCGTCGCACTACCTTCAAGGCAGGATTATATTTATATGCTTTGTATTATTTTAGATATTTATGTTGTATTATTTAAGAATGAAAGAACCGATTCAACATGACGAGCCAGCACTGCAAAATACGTTTTTCAGTTACTTCTCGAAAAAAAGCTATGTACACAATACATTATGCTGCCTTGTCGGACATTTTGAGAAGCAACCTGTATTTGTCTACGAAATGGACTGGACGAGGTCATATATAAATATGAGTTTTATTTACCATTCCTTATGGAATATCTTTTTTGAATCAGATGCGCTCGCTGTGTAGTATGTCATACAGCGTGCTGCTGGCTTCGTATATAGTTGTATATTATTGCTATAGTATAGGTCTATATGGCCTCATAGGTCCGAGGCCAACCGGACTGATGTATATACCGGCCATATATATATATATATATATATATATATATATTGAAATATTGTGATGATTTATTAATCGTTTACAATACGTTTGCACACTCGGCAGTGCTCGCCTTACTTATATATACGTTTGTTTGCGCGCTTCTTTTTTGAATTTGATGGCGCTAACGGTAGACACAGCCGGTGCAGACAGAGCAGACTAGACTGTGTTCATTTATTGTTATTGTTGTTGAGTTGTTTTTGGTTATTACTTACTGTTCATGGTCGTCTGCTCGTACGGTAGAGACTACAGCCGCTGCTGTTGGCAAATCGAACGATCCGCTCGGTCAGAAGAACAAACTCGCCCAGTCGTCGAACTTAGGGAGGCCAATCATATGTGCAACCGCTATGGAATTGTTCTGCGCCGAATTGGGCTGTCCATCTTGAGCACTCGAGTGACTACAGCGTGGCCGAAGGCGTACATAGAGCTCGGAATCGAATGTCGGCGACGTCTCTGTTTGTTGACGCTGATCACCTACCTACCTTATCGTTTCCTCTTGATCGCATACACTGAGAATCAATCAAGCAGTCAAAATTATTCCTACTTTATAAGCAGCTGTTCCACACAAGCCTAATTTCTGATCGAACGTTGCGAGTTCACCGAAATATGCGAATACCCGGCGCGAGAAGATCACACGTACAGATGCCTCCTACCCCGTCATCATCAGGTGCAGCCAGCCCACTCTGAGCCGAATCGTTTCTTGAACCTGTTGTATTCGCATATCGAACATCCCAAAAAATATAGAGGAACCTGTAGCATAGCAGGATTACTGCTGCCGCTGCTGTTGCTGTTTTTATTGTTTTCTGTCACTACTGTGTCATAAACGCTGTAATAACATAGTAATAGTTCTAATTGATAATAAAGTCTGTCGAGAAAAAAAATAGCTCTTGCTCTCATGCAGCATAGTGGAGACAATCTCAAACCAACTGGGCATCGTCCACCTCTTCTAACATTGGCAGGTGTGGTCATATGAACGGTAGCTATGATCGTAGAGCAAATCTTCGCAGCTGGAATCGAGAGAAAATAACGTCGCCCCAGTAACAATAATAGTAGTAGTAGTAGTAGTAGTAGTAGTTATTGTTGTGGTATTGGCTGTCGTCGCAACAGTGTGCGTGCAGTAACCCCGCAGCATCCTTACGGCGACAACAACAACAACAACAACGAGCGCAACGCAACACAATGGTTGCGCTATTCTCAAAGTTCGTCGTCGTGTCTATGACCAGCCCGGTGATCTTTCGGCGATCTGTTGCCGCCAGCCCAGTCACTCTGAACAGTCGCCGAAGTCTCGCTGCGGCGAATCAGCCCAGATGGAAGAGCTACGGCTTTCGAAACCGCACTACGCTGTATTACTCGACGTCGGCGGTTCTACTCGTCGGAGGCCTGGGCTATGCCGCTGTGCCTTTATACAGAGTCTTCTGTCAGGTACGTTGGGGGGCGGCGAGAGGCTTTAGGATGATTAGAGGCGAGAGGCTTTAGGATGATTAGAGGCGAGAGGCTTTAGGATGATTAGAGGCGAGGCTTTAGGATGATTAGAGGCGAGGCTTTAGGATGATTAGAGGCGAGGCTTTAGGATGATTAGAGGCGAGGCTTTAGGATGATTAGAGGCGAGGCTTTAGGATGATTAGAGGCGAGGCTTTAGAATGATTAGAGGCGAGGCTTTAGGATGTTTATAGGCGAGACTTTAGAATGATTAGAGGCGAGGCTTTAGAATGATTAGAGGCGAGGCTTTAGAATGATTAGAGGCGAGACTTTAGGATGATTAGAGGCGAGGCTTTAGGATGATTAGAGGCGAGGCTTTAGGATGATTAGTAGATTTGTGATTACACTTGACAGATGCAGGTGATCCAACGATAGGTATTTTTAATGAAATATGACTTTGACATAAATTGTGACAGATTGCCTGTAAAAGAGCATGTCAATAAAACAACCTGATGATGATAGAGGCGAGGCTTTAGAATGATTAGAGGCGATGCACGACAATCGGTCGAACTCGATCGCTTACGCCACTGACGGATGGTTGATTTAATCTGAAGCTGAACAGTGTTCATTGAACTTCTTCTTGAGAAAGTCGGAATCGGCCTGTCCTGACGCGACACTTTGTGGGACAACATGTAGAGATGTTTTTCTTTGTATTGACGTCTATTGCTCTCGAGTTACTGGGTTAGATTGGAGACAAGACTGATTGGTCTGTACTACTACTACTACCTCGATACTCATTGTGCGCACGACATCGGAGTCGCAGGACATTTCCACCACCGCCACACCGTGCATGTCTACCTAGAGAAGTGTCGAAAAGATCAGACCTCGCTCATGTTTTTAAATCCACAACGAACAAAAAAAGCGACTTGAATTTGGCATGCGATGGGTAATAGTTCTAAATTCGCATCAGCTGCGGTGCGGGGGCAGGTCAAAACGCGTGCGATTAACCCAAATACGCGCATAAATATTCAACGCGCTTAAATAAATATGTAGAGCAAGATAGAGAGAGAGAGAGGGAAAAGTTGAAAATGACATACCAACGTCACTGGGTTTGTCATTTTCAACTGAACGAGACGATAGTGTGCCAGTGCTCCTGCGCGACTTCGTGTGCCGGAATCACGCACCAAAAACAATAAAAATTAAATTATACGGTAACCATTTTTGATATAAATGTCGAATAAATGCCCTTAGTCAAGTGAGCGGCTTAAGTGGCGATTCCTAAACACCCATTTACGTGTTTTCCTGTTTTGCGATTTTTCGACCGCATTTCGACGGGTCAATGCGGCGAAAAAGAGATCGGAACCCATTCGCGTTGGCTTACACAGCATTATAAACGTAACCTTGGCAATACTCTATTGCTGGGTACCGTATGGCGTCCATACAGTATGAAGTGCATCTATATTAAATAAGCCTGTATTTAATAGCCATGCACAGTATTTAATAAATTAACTCCCATTGATGGTGTTCTGTCTTCATTTCTGTTTTGCAATGTATATTTTAGCAAACTGGTCTAGGTGGACAAGCAGGGCTTTTAGGAGCCAACACCGCCGAAGCTGGTGACAAAGTGGAAAATATGCATATTATTCCTACTCGAGAAATTACTGTCAAATTTGAGGCTGACGTCTCATCCGGTATGAGGTAAGGATAATGTTTATATATATATATATATATATATATATATATATATATATAATATTCAAGTTTCAAACGTGGTTTATTAACCGGAACTGCATTTTGCAATGCTTAAGTTCTAGGTGAGTAAAAATGGTTACAAAATAAATCAAGCACCGAGACAAAAGTCATACTCGATTACAATACATAATCAAAATTAGCATCATCAAAAGGATTTCTATACAGCGTTTGTTACAATGTACAGCAATAGGTGAGGCAACACGCGCTCACATATACGCGCAAATGAATTGATACACTCATACAGCATCTATATAATACACAACGACATCAGTATATATATATATATATATATATATAATATATATGTATATATATATATATATATATATATATCAAAGGGGGTCTGGGAGTCCCGGATCTGCTCGTCTCTGCAGGGCCAGCGATAGTTTCCTCCCTTTTCCGATCCGAGAACAACGCCATCGCACTATTAGACGAGGCCGGCATCTGTCAGTACAAGGAACATCAGAGACGCCTGTACGAGAAACTAAAGATAGTTTGCAGAGACGCCCCGGATAACCCTTTAAGCCAACATGACTGGAGCACATTCTTATACGACGAAGCGTATAGCGGCTTACTCGCGGGCGCTATCAACGACTCCACAAAGGCTCGCCTTCGAGCGGTCGCTGCTAAAGGATCTGGAGCCATGCACTTCCAAGTGCCCCACTGGGCACCCTCCTGGACGACGAAACAACCCGAATCGGGGTGGGTCTTCGCCTCGGATGTGGCCTAGTCTCCCCTCATCAGTGTAAATGTGGCCACCCCGTAGACGAATTAGCCCATCACGGGTTATCGTGCATCATGAGTGCGGGACGGCGGGCCAGACATGCCGCTATTAACGACACCTTCGGCCGAGCGCTTTGGTCAAGTGGTTTCCCTTGCATTCTAGAGCCCCAGGGCCTCTCCGCCGACAATGGCAAGCGCCCGGATGGGATGACTCTTACTCCCTTCAGTAGGGGCAGGATGCTTGTCTGGGATGCCACTGTCACCGACTCATTAGCACCTTCAATGGTTGGTGGTAATCTAGCCGAAACGAGAAAGCTCACAAAGTACGCCTCAATAGGTTACCCACATGAGTTTCAACCGCTAGCGTTCGAGACCTTGGGCGGCCCAGGCAGCCTCACTCGCAAACTTCTCCACAGGGTCGGCACGCAGCTGAACCTCGCAACCGGAGACAAGAGATCTGCGGCTTTCTTGAGACAGCGCCTCGAAGTCCAACGCGGGAATGCGGCGTCCGTCCGCGGCACGCTGCTGAAGTGGTCCCAACCCACTCTATACGAGATAGAGTAATATTCCCAGTGCACACGTTCTCGGAAGACAATTGTTGCTCCATTTGTATTCTTAATAAATAAACTACTACTATAAAAAAAAATATATATATTTTTTTTTTATGGGACTGGATAAATTCAAACAATTATAACTATTCAGGTAATTTTGCAGAAATCTGTCTGCGATGTATATATATATATATATATATATATATATATTAGAGTACATGATCAAGTGGAAATATAACTATGTGCACATTCTTAGAATAATATGAGATTGACCAGTGCGTCAATTCTGTATACACATAATAGAATGTGAACTTCACAATAAACAGAATAAATAAATTATGTTCGGTTGATATGTTTTAGTCCGGGCATATTTACCAGGCTTTCCACGCTATTGGGTGCTACCATGCAAGTGTTCCCTTTATTGTTGCCAATCTTCTTTGCTGTTGTGTGCTAAAGTGACAATTATTACGTGTTGCTACTGTTCGTGTTGTCCGATGCTCGATGCGCAATGATCCAGGTGGAATTTTCGCCCTCAACAGACGGAGGTTCGGGTACGTCCAGGGGAAACTGCGCTAGCTTTTTATACAGCTCGAAATCCGTACAAGACGGCCGTCGACGGAATCGCAACCTATAACGTGGTGCCATTTGAAGCTGGCAAATACTTCAACAAGATTCAATGCTTCTGCTTCGAGGAGCAACGACTCAACCCGGGCGAAGAAGTGAGAAAAACACCAATTACGCTTTCAGTCGTGTGTCACGTAGTCAATGTCGCTCTCTCTTCCTGACCTTATGACCTCTGTTGTTGTTAGTTTGATTGCGATTTGTTTTCCCGGGCCATTATTTTGATATACGGCTTACTCAGTCGGGCTGGCTATTTATTTTCTATCTCGTTTTTCAGGTGGATATGCCCGTATTCTTCTACATCGACCCGGAGTACGCTGACGATCCCAAGCTGGAGACTACTGACGAAATTGTTCTATCCTACACGTTCTTTCAGAGTAAACCCGGAATGACGCTACCGGTACCAAAAATGGCGTAGTTGAAGTGGTGAACGGTCGAAGATATTCAAGGATGGTACTAGCTCCCTATTCCTCTATTACGGGGGCTGTAGTTTACTACTGTACATAGTATTTTGAAATAAATGTAGTGTTACAATTCATTTCCTATTGATAGCATCAATCAATAAAAGCTACGGCAAACAGATCAGGTTTTCAATTTTACAACGGATTGTGGCGTTGTCTGTTTGGCATATTGTTATAATCCTAGATCTGGATTTGACCGTTAATAAATACATCATATAGAAATGCATGCAACATTTTTGCAGAAATCCGAGCATTTTTTGGAAAGAAAAAACAATTAATACATATACTGCCAGAAAAAGTGTGACCTACCGCTGGTACACTTATACTACCTTGCAGATCTTATAATATAAATAAAGTGATTGCTAGAAGCGTCACAACTATATCTTCGTCTGGCACTATATCTTTAGTCACGAGACGGGAGAATGCAGAGATACAGAAGCCTCCTGTACTTGGGCGGATATCAACGTCGAGACGGAAATGTGGTTGCATAGAAGTTGCATTACCAAACTAGTGAAGAAACGCCGACGGTCGGTGCATATAGATAAATGTGTGCATAGTTGATGTCACCCAGAGTCGCAACACTGGGGTGAACGCGCTCATATTGATTCGTGGCCGTGTATTGCTCTACGAGGATGTGCTTCCTTCATACAGATAGACTGATGCTGGCCGTCGTGCATAATATTGTTGGTTTGTTGTTTCCATCGAACGCTTCGATGCTAACCCAGTACGTACCGACAGTCAGCTTACAAGTGTTGTATCTTGACGGAAGTCAGCTTACAAGTGTTGTATCTTGTATTCTAAGGTTGAGAAAGTGTTAGATCTCTAAGCCTGGTTTCAATGTACTGTTTCTACTGTCGGTACATAAAACAGGAAGCCTCGTGTGTTGCCTTATTTTTACATGGCTCGTGCTAAACATGGCCAGAATGTAGCAATGAAATTTGCACAGAATATGTTTTTCTCAGTTTCTGCTTTCTGCAATGCTATGGTTTTAACGAGTTTGACGTGACGGCAACACGTGCTATTTCCAAAAAACGGGCTACTTTAATGTCACGAGCTTTTGATGCACTATACGCATGTGGTTTTTTCATGACAGTTGTTATAGTGCATAGAAATGTGTCCGCCCTGCAGCATGCGTTAAGGGCATTTCCTGCTAATTAGCTGACAAGTGTTGTCAATAGTTTCAAGTATTTAGCGCTGCCTAGTCGCGACATGAAACGCCAAATTCCAGCGGGCATGGCAAATAAAGGCTGCGTGAGACCCTGGCGGCTTCGTTTATTTTGCGTAATGCAGGCTTGCAGCATTATTTTAAAAATTAATAAATAACCTCAAGGGGGATGTTTATCCCCCCTTCTATACACAATTTTTGTATTGGACATAAATAAGTACCTGCCACCGGCGGTCAAATATCTTGAATATGCTGATGACTTAAAACTAAAACTTTATTATCCTATTTGCTCTAGTGACTCCCACGCTGTTCTGCAGACTGCCGTCGACGGCATTGCACGATGGTGTTTTGAAAACAACATGATTCTCTCACCCTCTAAATGCATTGTACTGAAAAATGGTGCACTTGACTTTGACTACAAAATTGACAACTGCATTTTACCGACCCTCTCTTATACCCGGGACTTAGGCATATATATTACGCCTGATCTTAACTTTAGCCTTCACATTACCAAGGTTGTGGAGACATCTCTGCGCACAATAAATACTATCTTTCGCTGTTTTATTTTAACGACTCCACATGTGTACATTCGCCTTTACAAATCTCTTGTTCTTCCTAAACTCACATATTGCTCCCCTGTCTGGGAGCCTTATCTGTCCAAATATAGGAAGTTGGTGAATGGCGTCCAAAACATGTTTCTAAGACGCCTGCGAATCAGGTGCCCCCACAGCGTGTTAGATGACGTTGTTCCAAGTATCGACACACTTTTCATGCAGTGCAACTTATCTGTTCTACATCAATTACGAAAATGTGACTTGTTAGGACACTTTTTTGATGTACGCTCCAATAACCTAAGGAGTCAACGATCAATCACCTCAAAAGCCGTGGCCCGCGGAGAATTCGTGAACGGACTGTTTGCTTGGCGTATGGCCAAATGGGCCCATGATAATCCAAATAGTGCTCGCCTATTTGGTGATTAATTACGATTGTCTTACAGAAGTATGTTTATTGATACCAACCCTTTTATGTGAAATAAAAGTGATGTTATGTTATGTTATAAAAATATATCTTTGAGCCGCGTCTATATATTGTATCGAAACTTGCAAAAAGTGCAACGCTACGAGTTGTTCGGTGCACCGTTTATCGCTAACGGCACTGGTAGGACTAAAATGCACTGGTAGGGTTTGTGCTAATGCTAGTGTACGTGAGCATGTGTGTGCATATCTGCTCCGTGAACGTGCAAGAATAAACAGTAGGCAATAATCAGTGCGCAATAAAGAAATCCAAAATATCTTATACACTAAAAAGAAGCTAAGTCACATGCATGAAGACCGTTTCATAACTCGATATTTAGACTGTTCGTCGCCTTCCAAAAATCTGTAGTCGATCAGGCCTGAGGCTGGGGCCTAGGAAATTTCTAACTACGTTTAGCTATGTCAGGGGGTGTTGTTTCACTATAACAATACCCCAAATTTGCACATCTCAATAAAGATGACGTCGGAAGAATACATATCGTGCCGGATCGAAACCCACAACCACTAAAAGCAAAACATTTCCAATAAACCATCGCGTGCTCTAGTCTACGACGTCTTGGAACACTTTTCAGTAGCACAGGTGCACCAGTCTATTACATGACTTAGGTTATGGTATCTCGGAACGTCGCTCACCTCTATACGAAAGAATATTCGTTTCTAGAAATGAAGCAAACGTCTGGATGCATTTACAGTACCTCATACCAATAATGTGGTATTCATTTATTCACTACGGCGATTTAATCCAGACCAACTAATGTTCTTCAAGGAATAAGGGGTCAATCTTAACAATCGTCTGAAATGGTTCATAAATCCTAAACAATAAATACAAGTGACGATTTTAAATTCGAACTAAGTCTAGACACGATAGTGAGAGTTTCTGATCTTCTTTCGCTTTGTCAATACAAGGAAAAAAGGTTGGCTGAGTCCCAAGTTTCGAATCTGAAACAGACATCTAGATTCAATCACCCCTAAAAGTTCAAAAGATCAAAGGTGAAATTTGCGTAAAAAACGATTGCCCAATATTGCAATACTTTCTTTTTTTAAGATTTTCTGTAAAACAATTGCCCGTGTACGTTTTTTTTTTATGTCATGGCTAATTTTAATCCACTCCGGCATTTACCTTGTCTAAATTGGAAACCATGCAAACCAATTTAAGAGTGGTCGGTCCGGGTCTCGAACCCAGTCCTCCCGAATGCAAAGCAAAGACTTTGCCACTAAGCCATCTTGCTCGGTGATAATACTGTATACCTTGTGGAATTTGTGAAAACATAGTGGTAAACAACTTAACGGTTTTAACGTTTAAAGCACCCCTGCTCAGGATAGATTTGCATCACATCGGGTAACATGTGCATAACGCTTAAAGACATAGAGACACAAGACGAAATATGCAGCCCTGTACATCAGTGCGGGTCAAAAGAAAATTTAAATTATCGACACTCTTAAGTTGAGGTTAAGGATTATTTTAGTAAACCATATCCTAATTTGTCAGGAGTTTTTTTAGTAAACCATATTCTAATTTATTGGAGGACACACTGGCCGACATGGACAACACCTGCAATGACCGACGACGCGTGGAAAGGGCCCGACCGACCGAATCGCCATGTGATAGTGCTTTATTCGGTATACGGCTACCACCACCACTTACGCAGTGCAGAAGACTTCCAGGACCCCGGTGTTGACTGCAGATGTAAAAATTGCCATACTGAATGCTCGAGATATCACGGTCTTGTTTGCAGGAACATTGAGTCTCTAAATCAGCTGGCCCGTTTAATGTCATCATAACTTTGTATATGACTATATTTTAAACAATTCTTGTAACTGCATTTGTGAGCTCCTGACGCCAAGCCAAATCTTTGTACTTAGGTATTATCGACACAAAATCTGTGAATAAATGGAATTTGTTATATCGAATTTATCAGGAGTACCTCGGGATATCTTGAGCTTTGCAGCCCAATTTACTCGAGATAATCTCATACCTTAATACGATCTGATATTTATTGAATGCCCGGTCGTGTGCCAAGCATGGTATGCTACCCTCGCCTGCCAATTGTCGTGGCCTCCAATTATGATATTAAAAAGAATTACCTTACCGTTCCTAACTTCTACTTTGAAATATAAATGAAAAACACCGCTCACCAAAATCAAGCACTCTACAACGCTCTACTGCTGAAACTCAACACAGAGAAGCTATCTTTGAAATCCATCCCCGCCTTAGGTTTATTGCATTTTTCAATACAAATATCTCACAGCATATGGCGCTCTCCATACTGGCTAGAGCACCAGCCACTCACTATTGCCTTACCAGAACGGCACACCAATTACCTTCATCGTAGTATTCTTCTACGAGGCGCGCTAGTTGGCGGCCGTTCTCCGTGACCTCATCAACCAGTGACTTAAGTTCGCCTTTACGAAATACGTGGTAGAAGCGATGTTTCGTTACGCTCCCCGTACGATCAGCTTTCTTCCATGGTACTAGAAGATCGGCCCCTTCGGAGAAATCACTTCTGTTTCTGTGCACTGGAAGGCTTATCTAAAAATATAGAGAAAAGATGTGGATTATGAATATAAAATGTAGAACCCAATTTTTGCATACAGGATAGACAACAATTTACGAGTGGCATCGTTTACGCTCGCGTTCTCATAAAGTATTATTATTATTATTATTATTATTATTATTATTATTTTTTTTTTTTTTTTTTTTTTTTATTATTATTTGTGCTCTTTATTACATGTTAAATAATATTACAATTGTGAGGTATTATTGTTATGTTGTATTATTATTATTATTATCTACGAAGATGAACTTGCGCTTGGATATAGTTGATCGGGTCAAAACGATCACTGTGAGCAGAATTCACGTACTCGTCTTACCTCGGTGTTGCCCATCTGTATGGTGGCAATATTTGTCGACATCCGACCACTGCCGGTGTCAGCCGTTGTTGGCGCCGATACTGCTGTTGTTGTAGTTGTTGTTGCTGCTGCCGAGGAATCGGAATTAAACGATCCTTCACTTTGGCAGGCGTCCGATTGTCGAAGGTACTTGGAGTGACCACCCGTGAACTTCTGCTCTTTCGCCCAGACATAGACGAGTACTCGGCCGCCAGGACGGACGAGCTCAAGCAACTGGCGAAGTCCCTCCCGTCGTCGCTCAACATTGGCCAGGTGGTGGAGCACCGCAATGCAAATCGCCGCATCGAATACACCGACGCGCAGCGGCAACTGGAGACAGTCGGACTGTATTACCTGCACGTGCAACAAATGGCATTGTGGCAACATAGAGCCAACACGTAAGCAAATGACGGAAGACTAGCTTAGCAGTACAACTATATATATATATATATATATATATATATATATATATATAAAACAGTACAACTATATATATACCATTTATACTATGGATAGTAGATAACCCTGAGGAATCCTATTCTCCGTAATAGTTTGGCGGGCACAGGGCGAAAATGTTTTGTAGAAGTAAAAGTGGGATTTCGAAGTGTCTATCAAAAAATAGTCGTATTAAATAGGTTCGCAGAATTAGAGATCTTTTATTTTTGGAGCTTTTGCGTTGAACAACTTTAAATTTCTCCACTACACTCATAAAACACACACAATCAGGAAAATGCGCATTCAATGGGGATACTTTTGGTGCCGTGACAAAATTACCGAAAAGCTATATACGCCCGGTTTCAGCGAGTTCAGGCTTTACAACCTACTGCTTACCAGGCACGTATATGGAATATCAGTGTCTTAGACGATCAATTCGTTCTTTAGCAATTTCTCATTTTGTGAAGTGACGTCCGGCCAGCCATTTTGGTAAAACAAAAACTAATAATTTCACTGTCACTCCTAAAGAAGACGTTGGCCGGCTAAGTGGTTGTCGACCAAAGCATAAATAAAGGTGGTGTGAAACCCGCGAATTCCTGCTCCTGCTCATGCCTACGAAGCATTGCCACTTGTACAACGACAGTCACGGAAGGCATACTACCTGAAGATTTCTTTGATGACAAATGTCCAACAGCGCCATGCTGCGATCAACGCCAATGAAGACAAGATCCGCTCTTTCTTCGATGCGCATGTTTTTACCGTTCCCGCAGCCGATGTCAGCCACCACCGAGGCGCGCGGCAGCTCCCGGAGAAACTTGGCCACGCGAGGCCACTGCGAATAGCGGGTACCGCTAAAGTGATTTGCAATATCGTCGTACACCTGCAATTGTTATCAGGGCACAGAACGTGACAAACCTCTTAATTGATGAGTAGCTTCAACGATTCCCGCCTTGAAACTTATTTGAGCTTGTTGTGCTAACTTACGATTCAATGTTTCTCGGATACCGGAAAGAGAAATGGAACATTATAATCGAGTGGCACCGGGTATATTTACGAGAGGATGAACCTGCACGTGACAGATATAAATAAAATATAATCAAAACAAGTAGGCGAATGTTTTGGATATCAGTACTAACGGCGTTCGACAACAGAGGTTAACACAAAGAAAATATAGCATAGGCTACAACAACAAGGCATCTTCTCTTAGGGCGAATAAAAAAGCAGCAAATGTTGCGCCCGACGAAACTAGGATCACCACGTGGACATACAGAATTACGCCAAGCTATTACCACATCACAATATCCTATTGCATTGAATAATTCTGCGAAATGTGTCTATCATCCATCGACATGCTACGAGTCTCACCAGTACCGACCTGATGTACGTGCATTTCTTCAAGTTTACGGGCGTCGCTGTCACCAATTGCAATTTCTTTAGACTGCGTTGACGGTGCTGCCGCAGCGTGTGGTTGCTGAGATGATTTCGAGTCACACAAAGAGGGAAACTGGCACGAACACGGCGCGGCCTCTTCGCTACGAACTCTCCGAAATGTAAACGATACGCGTTCGCAGCGGGCCACTGCTACTGGCGGCTCGTTTGGACTGACAGCTGGAATTAAGTCGTACCTCCGTGGCACGATGCTTCAGTGCGAAGCCAGAAGGCACACCAAATATACCACCATAAAGCACACGCCAATCACAACACTTATTGAACCGTACACAGATGATATGCATAGCCATAGAGAGGGTATTTAGGAATCGAATTGCATATCAGCGATGCCGTACGTAGTGACGAACTAAGTGCTGCGATACAGAATGCAGAAGTTGCAGAGTGAATTAGTTCTCAATAATATTTCAAGCTACTAACTATGTCAACCTGAGAAAAATGCGCCCTCGTATTTGTGTCCTCAAAACACCAAGACGCCTAACACGACGTCTTCGCGAATCGCACGTCTCGACGATGAGTAGTAGGATACAGTATTTCACTAGGGTAGAACTGCAGTGCAACTTAAATAAAAGCACAAACAAAAGGGACATGAGGCACTCGCTCCAGAGTCCATAAGGAAACGGTATTTGACAAATATTTCTTTGAGTATAAAGGTTGAGAAAAAAAAACGCAGACACGATAAAGGAATGGGCGCGTACCTCAAAAGCACTGTTTCGGACGGCTGCGTCGCGTCTTACCTGTGAGTCCAGCCATAGCGGCTCTCGTCAGCCATCAACAGAACACTGCCCCGTGGGATAACAACAGAGACAGTCTCGGAATGTGGTCCTTCCACAATGTTCGCCTCCCCACTAGTTACTGGATTGGTCGCAGATGCTGGCCGGCGAAATTCCATGACGGTGTCGCCCACTAGCGAAACGATCACGATACACGACGTGAACATCGAGTGTGTGTCACAGTGAGCCGGAATACCTGCGATTCGTCGGGCCGATTTGACCGGTCATGTTTCACAGTGAAAACAGTTAGACAGCATGTAATCCATTATATTGGATAGTGTATGTATGTGTATATATATATGTAATCCCGACCAATCCCGACCGGCCGCGTGTTTGATCCCGGAGCAAATTCTGCGGATCTCGCGCGACTAATATTTACCCTAGTTGCTCCAAACATTGTATCTACAATCGTTCACATTTTCAGGGGTGTTACAGTTGTACACTCTAGAAGCCAAGGCTTCGACTGCAGAGGACTCAAAAAAGA
This sequence comes from Dermanyssus gallinae, assembly GCA_003439945.1. Lineage (NCBI taxonomy): Eukaryota > Metazoa > Arthropoda > Arachnida > Mesostigmata > Dermanyssidae > Dermanyssus > Dermanyssus gallinae. Next base: position 14,287 of record QVRM01006743.1, read on the forward strand.
ATTAACCATTGGCCAGAGATCGTTGCAAACTAAGAATACAATTTGGGTTACCAAATAATGTTCCAGTATACTTGTTCTCGATTTGGACAAAAACGACCAAACCTTTACATGCACCCAATATAAAACACAAGTTCGACACTCAGCGGCAGGGATACATCACAGAGTTCTTGAATGTTTTTTTGTGCGAATTTCGTAAAGATACTAAACCTTCTAGGACCTATCAAAGCATGCACAAATAAGTACCTCCTAAAATTAGTTACGGATTGGCTTGTTGATGTATCTTGTTTTACTTTGCCAGTAGATGACATATGTCTCCAGGGAAACATCTGTGTTTGTGAAAACATATATGATGTACAGCGTAGTATAGGAGGTTGATACTAATGTTGAGCAAAACAATACATTATATATATATATATATATATATATATGTATATATATATATATATATATAAATAGGTGGAAAATCTTGTGAAAATATGAGATGTTAGACCGATATTTTTTTTTTGAAGATGTTAACTAATAAAATGCATGATGCACTTCGGGCATCATTGTTAAAGTCATTTGGGTGTGGGAATCACAAGCCCAGTAAAATCCAGTTGTCCTGGTACCCCTGTCGGAGACTTTCAGCGGTAATTAATCTCCTAAATGCTCACGTCTCAAGCCATTGGTCGACTTGAAAATCAATCCGTAACCATTCCTTTTTACGGCTGTGGCCTAATTCATATTAATGATAAATACTTGAAGTCCAATTTTATTTCCATTATAAATAGTAATATTATGATCATTCATAGATGCTGCGTATCGATTGCTCCAACTCTGGCAGACAAATTCACATAATCGCTTCGAAATCGTCTCACAGACAGAACAATAAAACTGAATTAATATAGTAGTAGATGTAGATACCTGAACCTGGAGGGTATCTGTTGACGGTGAGTTGGTTGGGGAAGTGTTCCCTGTCGAGTATTCCCTCCTGGCAGAGCTCCTCAATAAACGCCGTACATAGCGCGGGCAATGGCCGGTCGTGCAGCGGTTGATCTCGCCGCACTCCATTGATCGAGTAATCGAAGGCAAAACCGAAATGTTCCACTTGGCGATTCTTCAACGACGCCAGCGATGACGGGCCCGTAGTTTCTACATCCACAGCAATCGAAGGAACCAATTGGTTGTGCTATATATATATATATATATATATAAACGCCAATTTGATTTTGTCGAGTACTTTCAAGTTCGCTCTGGATAGGTGAAGCCATAGTACTTGTATGCCGTAAGCAGCGGTCAGTGCAATCTTTAACTCAAAAAATTGAGAGCGACGTCTAGCGACAACCAATGAGGTTCTGGGATACTATGAAATGAGAGAATGCCCTTGCGAGCTCTTTTCTCAATGTGTTTGGTAAAATGTAATCATATATATATATATATATATTTTTTTTTGTAATACACATATATATATATATATATATATATATATATATATATATATATATATATATATATACGTGTGTATTACAAACAGGTAAATTATTTTGCGCTTGTACCTGTTTTATTTAGATTTAGCACTTGTCGCATAGCCAGACGGTCTACATCCCAAGACCTACCTGGATCGGCCTTCCCTTGTCGATGCACACTTGCTTGCAAACCACCAGAGAGCTTAACTCACCCGATGGTTGAGATTGCTGCAACAGTGCCAACCACTTTAGCTCCTCGTCAAAGCCGATTCGATTGTTGAGAACCACTAATCCCGGGGGCAGTGGGCCAAACGTAATCTGCGCTGGCGAGACATCTACACGCAGAAAAAAGGGCGCTGTCATAAACGCTAGAATGAAGAACTGCAAGTGTTGTATGCGTCGGTTGCCTACAATATTTATAATATTACAATAATTAAATTATGGCAGTACCCCCCCCCCCTAAATTCCATGTTGCGGCTGTTCTAGGAGTCTAATAGGGTGCAAACCGAACGGACAGAACATGAGGAGAAAAAAAATGGAAGCGTGCCTCGATCGACGAAACCAGCGTAGACGGGTTGATCTCCTAGAAATGGCAGGCACTTGTTGCCCGACAATGCGTTCACTACCTGAAAGCACAAATCCAACTATTATGCACTTTCATACAAAAGCTTGCAAGACATGCAGCTGCTGCAGGAGTCGTTTTGGTAGTTTTAAGGTATATACGAGTGTAAACTCACCCTAAACACTTATTAAGTGTAAAATCTACTCAATTTGAATGAAATAAACATAATTGATTTCAAAAGTATACATTTACAAACCTGCTGAGCGATCTCGACTGACGCGCAGCGTAAAAATGAGTAGTGTTTATCGGGCGGAAAAACAGGAAAGCAGGCTTTGGCCTCGCACGCAACCGAAGGTGATGATGAGGTCTTCCCGTCGGTATGCTTCGCGGCGTAACTTCGGCATGACGCCGGAAGCGCGTTCATGATGGCAGCCGAGGTTGCGCCGTTTGCCAGACCAGCATTCGAAAGTAAAACGAACTGAAACACCCACCGAGAGATAGAGAGAGAGAGACAGAGAGTAGAAGAGAGCAAAAATGTACGCATGTTAGTGCTTATGTTCTATGCATACGATTCCTACGTAGAATCGAGACGTATTTAATTCAAACTCATACTACTGGAACAATATATAAGCATCGACCAAAACAGCGTACAACAAGTACATATATGCAGACTCAATCAAAGTTCCAAAAGTGGTTTCAGATGAATCAAAAACGCAAGCGTTGCCCTGATGCAAAGTCGCTTGCGACAAATTCACATGCGAACGAGGTGCGGTAGCGCGGGTAAACACGCACTTACCCGAGTTGGCTGAGGCGAGAGATGAACTCCAAAATCAGCTTCAACGTAGCGCATAACTTTGAGCAATTTCTTGTGTTGTTTGCGCTTTCGCGGTTTGCCAGCCGCGGCCGGCCTCGACGGGGTGTCGGTTTCCTCATCATCGATCATCGTTGACCGTGGATAGAGTTACTCGACGTCAGAAGCGCTGGCACGAAAACTCACACTATTGCTGTGCTGCAAACAAACAAACAAACCGAGCGTTCCGTTCTGTCGTACGTTAAATTTAGTTAATCTAGTGGCAGCTGTGCCGCTAACAGTAAGATAATAATAATAATAATAATAATAATAATAATAATAATAATAATAATAATAATAATAATAAAAAGAAAGAAACATTTTAAAACATCAACCACACGTCGCTCGTAGCGAACATGTTTATAAGCATTGACTATTCATGTGTGCACCATTTAAACACACATACACATCGCTCCACTCGTATCACACGGATAACGTCGTTAGATAAGTCATATAGATTGATAGATAAATGGATAGGTCCAATTCTTTTCCGCACAGCGTATTACTTCCGCACAAATGTCTCGCATATTTATGCTCATTAGCTAAAATTAGCGTCATTTCTTAAGACATGAATTACACGTAAACGTTTGATCCTTAGAGGTATCGCATTAAATGTGTAAGTAATGTAAGTAAATGCACGTAGTACGTACGCACCTCAGAAACAAGCGATTGCTTTAATAAGTTCGTTTCATGCGCCCTGAACAACACGCGTACCTAGGAAGCCCTGACTGACAGGCGTTGACAGTCGTAAACTGTAACTTTACCGCGTGAAGCAGCAACAACTCTGCGTGGGCAAAGTTAACACGGAGCGAATTCGTGGGCTTTATTTTATTTTCTGTTCTCGTCTGTTTGGCGGTCCACGGACGTGATCGATCGCGGATTCGCAGCAGATGATGGATGGTGCAGACAGTTTCCACAGCTGAGCGCCACCGGTTGCGCGAGCAGCAATACCCGCCAGTTTGGCGGACGATGCGCGTTGCGGAGAGGGGCACTTTGGCGGCAGAAGCTGGGAAGAAGGCGAGCTCATCATCAAAGAGAGCGTTTCCCCCTGCGCTCAACGCTCTACTGTCTACATGATATGTTAATCCGCAGGGTTATGGTGGCAAACTATACGCACACTTAGAGCTTCAAGGGTCATATATATATATATATATATATATACGAGGTGTGTTCAAAAAGTATCGCGACTTTTGTGTTTTTTCAAAAATTATTCATTTATTCATGAATATCTATTTTGTCCCCTTCAAAGTGATCCCCATGAGATATTATACACTTGTGCCAACGGTTTTTCCAATCTTCGAAGCACTTCGAAAAAACATTTTTTTTAATCTTGTTCAGCTCCTCCTTCGATGCCGTCTTTATCTCGTCAAGCGTAGCGTAGCGTCGTCCTTTCATGGGCCTCTTCAGTTTAGGGAACAAGAAAAAGTCACAGGGGGCCAGATCTGGGGAATACGGTGGCTGCGGCATCATTAGTGTGTTGTTTTTGGCCAAAAACTCGCGCACAAGCAACGATGTGTGAGCAGGGGCGTTATCGTGGTGCAAAAGCCAATTTTTGTTCTTCCACAAATCCGGGCGTTTCTGGCGGATTGCTTCGCGCAAATTGCGCATAACTTGCAGGTAATATTCCTTATTGACCGTTCTACCCTGTGGCAAGAACTCATGATGCACCACGCCCCTGCAATCGAAGAAAACTGTCAGCAAAACTTTCACATTCGACCGAACTTGGCGCGCTTTTTTCGGTCTTGGTTCGTGCGGCAGCTTCCATTGAGATGATTGAGCTTTGGTTTCCACGTCATAACCATAAACCCACGATTCGTCACCAGTTATGACCCTCTGGAGCAAATTTGGGTCGTCGCGGACAGAGTCCAACATCTCATTAGCAATGTTCATGCGATGCTGTTTTTGGTCGCAATTGAGCAATTTTGGTACGAATTTCGCGGCGACCCGTCTCATGCCCAAATCATTGATAAAAATCGAATGGCACGAGCCAATCGATATGTTTAGGTCCTCAGCAACTTCTCTAACGGTGATTCGACGATTGGCCAATACCATTTTCTCCACTTCATTAATTTTTTCGTCTGTTGTTGAAGTGCTCGGGCGTCCGGCACGCTCTTCGTCGTTCACATCTTCTCGGCCTTCTGAGAACATTTTGTACCACCGATAAACGTTGCTTCGGTCCAAGGTAGCTTCTCCGTATGCCACAGTCAACATTCGGAATGCATCCGCGCACTTAATTTCGTTTTTCACACAAAATTTGATACAGGTTCTTTGATCCATTTTTTTGAATAGGTAAAAATCGAAGACGATCCAAAACACGTGCAAGCAAAGCAGCTGTCAACAATTAAGTGAACATTCAAAATGGCCGAGCTTGTCGGCATAAGTGAGAGACATGAGTACCAACATAACGCCACAAAAAATCGAAATTCGAATATACGTAACCCGTGAAAATTCAAAAATCGCGATACTTTTTGAACACACCTCGTATATATATATATATATATATATATATATACAAACTTGGACGTCAACCCGTGTTCTATTTCTACGAAACATTCCACTGAAAGATAATTGTCGCACCAGAATCGACTCTGTACGATGGTATTGTGTCGCTCGTGGTAGTCACGAGTCATCAAATAGTTGAGGCTAGAACCTCGCAGGCCGACTGTGCTATAAGAATATCAGCAGCATGCAAATTTGAATTTTGTTATTGTTGAAAAAGCTTTTTAAAAAACATGTTTAGAATTTATAAATGAGTACAGTGTTAAACAGAATAAAGGCAAACAGTTTAGAAGTAAAGCACGAACAGACATTGGGCGACGAATAAGTGGCATACAGCGGTCAGCAGCTGAAATGGGGAAAACTTTTGCAAAAAGAATGCTATGTTGTTGTTGAAATGATCAATCTCCCTGGGTCAATCAATGTTTATGGTGCTAACGGGCAAATTCAACAGGGCTTTCGTAGGAGTTCTAATGGCACAGGAATGGCTAACAGAAAACATTACGCTTGTCCCAGAGCCACGGACTAGCAACACGAAAATGACTAACTGCAGGCTAGAAACAATCGCATGTGTAGCTTGTAAATTATTTGCAAACTGTGGGGTCATGTCGAAGCGGGGCCCGTATTATACCGGGGAATGTGTCTGAAATTATTCGGATTGCTTCATCTCGATCTGGGGATGAACCGGCGATATACCTACGAAGACCACGCATTTCGATGCTTTTGATGCGCTAAGCCCCTTTCTTTTCCGAATTGTAGAACTGAATTTTAGCCTGCTGCAACTTGTTTTTTTTTGCACCTCGTAAAATAACGTTATTCAAGCACCGCACGATAAATAGATTCTAGAACCGGGCTACTACATATGATCGACATCAGCTAAATAGGACGCCTGTCTCCGAGTTTATTGCGTTCTTGTTGGCCGTGCTGATTTCGTGGCTTACGTTAGGAATAAGACATTGTTAAAGATATGCCTGCGGCGATTTCAAGCCCGTATGGGACGGAAGATCGTCTAGAATTAAGAACATTTTTAAAAAAGGAGTGACGCATTTATATAGCTCAGTCGTCTATTTCATCTCATTAGGCAATTCAACGATATTCAGGTTATTATAAAGTCCTGTCCTAAAGTTATACCGTGTGGTTCCATTGTTCAAAGTCAGCACCCCCCTGTCAGCATCCCCGCGCCCATATCGAAAGTGTTTGAAACATGCATTATTGAACAGTTCAGAGATTTTGTCGAAGGACATAACGTCCTACATAGTAGGCAGTTCGGCTTTCGACCCAAGATGTCGACGATTGTGCCGGTGATGGACTTTGTCGAAGAAATACGGAAACAAATACAATTAAAGAAGACGGTAGCAGCGGTATTTATCGACCTTAAAAAGGCCGTTGATACGGTAGATCTAGACATTCTTTTAAAAAACTCTCCACTTATAGGGCGAATTAAATTTTTATAAGGTGGGTGCGCTCATTCATTTCTGAAAGACGCCAAGTTGTCCAAATTGGACAATCCCTCTCCCGTATAAAAAATATATCAATTGGAGTGGCTCAAGGAAGCATCAGTGGCCCGCTATTATTTAATATTTTTGTTAATGATATTTTTACTATTCCAAATCATGCTAAACTAACTTTGTTTGCTGACGACACAACGGCTCTATTCGTGGGCGACTCCCCCCAACAGGTTGAGGCAATGATTCGTGAGAATATTGAGAGGCTATCTCTATGGTTTAGAAATAACGGCCTCTACATTAATTGGTCAAAAACAGGAGTTGTTCAATTTAAAACTCCAAGGGGCCAAACGACAATCAATCCTGAAGCGTTTGCATGCGACCGCACGCTTGATATGCTAGTTGAAACGAAGTTCCTGGGTATTGTTCTTGACGAACACCTGGCGTTCCAGGCGCATGCCAAACATGTCAGGAAAAAAATGTTCAGTGGCGTAGCCGCCATATACCGCACTCGTAAAATCCTTCCCCGCCAATGCCTCACGGCAATGTACCACACGTATGTGCAGAGCCACCTAACATATGGTCTGGAGGTGTACGGTCTTTTTTATGCGTCTTATATAACTCCGCTTTATCTGCTTCGGAAAAGAGCACTTTGCCTCGTCTTAGGTCTCCCACATCGCGTCTCAATATTGATATGATATGACGTTTATTCATTCTTAATTGTAGTTTCTCGTTTGTGTTACAACTTCATATAGCCACAGGCTAGTGCGAAGCATATGTACAAGTTACAGTAAGATTTTATACATTATCACCGTAGTATCTCGTGTTATTGCAATTATTTATCTATAGATTGTGTACATGATTACATAAATATGGTTTAATCAGACGCAAGTGAGGTAAGATAGTGCGTTCTAGCAGTGTTTTTGAATTGACTAAGCGATATTAGTGTCCTAATGTCACTAGGTAACTTGTTCCACAAGGTAACACCTGAATTACATAGTGCAAACCTTGATTGCGTACTTGTGGCCGGGGAGACAATAAGCAAGTGAGATGCCGAGCCTCGGGTGTTTTGGGTCCTTGCAGATTCGATAAGGCCAACCAGGTTGGGATGATGGCCAAGAAGAATACGCTTTATTTCGACAACTATGGTAAATTTAATAAGATGTGGTAACGGGAGCACCGAGAGTTCCTTATATTGTTCTATCGTTATTGAGCCGCGATGTGGGAGGCCTAAGACAAGACGAAGTGCTCTTTTTTGAAGCAAATGAAGCGGAGTTACATTAGATGCATAAGAAAGACCGTACACCTCCAGACCGTATGTTAGGTGGCTCTGTACATACGCGTGGTACATTGCCGTAAGGCATTGGCGGGGAAGGATTTTGCGTGTGCGGTATATGGCGGCTACGCCACTGACAATTTTTTTCCTGACATGTTTATTAGTAGAACAATATAAAGAACTCTCAGTGCTCCCGTTACCATACCTAATTAAGTTAACCATAGTTGTCGAAATAAAACGTATTCTTTTTGGTCACCATCCCAACCTAGTTGGCCTTATCGAATCTGCAAGGACCCAAAACACCCGAGGCTCGGCATCTCACTTGCTCATTGTCTCCTCGGCCACAAGTACACAATCAAGGTTTGCACTCTGTAATTTAGGTGCTACCTTGTGGAACAAGTTGCCTAGTGACATTAGGACACTTATATCGCTTAGTCAATTCAAAAACACTGCGAGAACGCACTATCTAACCTTACTTGCGTCTGATTAAACCATAACTATGTAACCATGTACACAATACATAGATAAATAATTGCAATAATACGAGATACTACGGTGATAATGTATAAAATCTTACTGCAACTTGTACATATGCTTCGCACTAGCCTGTGGCTATATGAAGTTGTAACAAAAATGAGAAACTACAATTAAGTATCAATAAACGTCATATCATATCATTATTATAGTTTTCGCATGCTTTGCTACCCACCCCGGCTTAACTGTGAGCTGTGATTTCCGATGTGACCATAATGCAAAGGTCATATCACCAGGTTTTGCTTTACTAGCGGACACTAAACATAACGGTTCAAGCGTAGATAGTGTATCGGCTTTCCTAAGAGACCCTATGATCACATTATTAAATTTAGCATGTCCGGACGGTCTACCGGCGCTCTTCAGGCAGCTCAGTGCGTGCAGGCCGCTGGAATCTGCCATTTCTCCACACAATTTGCACATAAATGGCTTGCAGACAGGGGGTGCGGATCCTAAATGTTGACAGATGCGGAAAGAGTTAGGATTCAGCATGGTGCCGAGCTGAGGCATGTATTATTATTATTATTAGATCGACCGCGTTCCTCCGACAGAGGGTGTCATTGGTGCTTCAGAGAGGCAACGCCAAAATGATGTTGAGTGGTCAGCGACACTCGAGCAATAACAATGATGTTATATAATTCATATATTAGTAATTGTGGTACATGTACATAATGATAATAATCATGTTACGGTTGTGAGATTTGAACGTATTATAGCAACTTTTTAAAATAATTACTTTACTGCAGGCGCCTAAAATAGATGCCGCGTTCCTTCTGCAAACGGCCAAAGACATCGCTTGCCTCAAGAACTGGCCCTCTCTTCTGTCGCTTGGGACCTCCTGAATTCGCTTACTTAAATCATTGAGAAATACTTTGGTTCCCTTGCTGATTTGTTCCAGTGTCTCCATTGCAATAGGCGCAAAACTATATCTTGTCTTCAATCCAACGTATTTATCTCTAGCGTCCGCGTACATTAGTACCCACTCCGGATCAACTGAGCTGTGATCTAAATAGAAAGCCGCGGTTGTGCACGAAACCGTTGCATCCCAAACTAAAAACATTCCATGCAAAGATAAACCCATCAGGTCGTGCTTCGCCAGCAGATACTAAACCTCTCGGTTCAAGTGTAGATGGTATACCGGTTTACCAAAGAGGCCTTATAATCACACAGTTTAGTTCAGCATGTCTGTGCGGTCTATGGTGCAGAGCTGAGGCGAAAGTAGGACTTTAAGCCAACCCCCACTGAGAGTATATTGTACCGCTAGAACACGGCGCGGCCTCTTTGGGAAACAAACCCCTCTAAAATATTTCTGTTTTTTTTTTGCTTCTAAGCTCATCTCGGTTACTGGCTGGGGTGTTCTTCTAACGGGCTCCGATCCAGAATGGTTCTGATAGTGTCTCGTGCTTTACTGGTTTCATGTTTTATCTGTGGTCGAACTGTCTTTTCTACCAACAAGGCTGCCACCTCTGCCAGGTGCTCTCTTCTAAAAAGACGTTCAGAACTTCACTAAGTATATCTCTGCTAACGTCATCGTAGGCTATTAGTTCTTCAGGGCAAAGCAAGGCAAGGCATGTACGTTGTATGAAGTTAAATCTTGATGACCCCAGGCTATAAATTGGCAAATGCAAAAAGCATCCAGAGGATGCATGCTTGTCAGTCGTGGACAAAAAACGTGAAATTCCGTCACGTCTCATGGGGGCCGCCAAAACTTCTAAGTTGTTTAGGTCTACTCGCATTATTATTATTCTATATTCGACATAGTTGAGACACATATGCTATTTGTGTTGTGTTTATGATTTGTGATACTTCATGATTGACTAAACTTATTTTATGACTGTTCATGACTGAGAGTTAACCATTTATATTCTATTTTTTATTTGTAGCTATCTATTTTTGATATGATATGATATATGATATGACGTTTATTGATACTTAATTGTAGTTTCTCATTTTTGTTACAACTTCATATAGCAACATGCTAGTGCGAAGCTTATGTACAAGTTACAGTTTTAATGAGAACTAAAGCATTGTCTTATGCCGTTCCTATAATAAACCACGTTTTGAAAAAAAATATTAATAGATTTATTGACTTTAAATAAAGTGCTACTGAATACTAGTCGTTTTAAAGATAACTTGAATGACAAGTACTGCGATGTTGCAAACCACAGTAGTTCTATCAGGATCGTGTGCCTGAAAAATAAACTGTTTTGAGTTAAAAACCTTAATAAAATTACACTCTTTGTGGGCGATTCCCCACAAGAGGTAGAGCAGATGATTAAAGAAGACCCTAAGCGACTCTCAGATTGGTTTAGAGCCAATGGCTTGTCCGTGAATTGGTCGAAGACTGGTGTTATACAGTTCTTATCGCTTAGAGGTGTCCTAAGTATGAACCATGAGACCTTTAAATGGGGAAACCACACTCTTAGCATGATCACTAAGACAACATTCTTAAGCGTTGTCTTGGATTCCAGATTATCATTTGAAGCTCATACATTTCACATTCGTAAAAAGTTGTAGGGAGCATCGCTGTCCTTTTCATGAGCCGTAATATTTTGCCCCGTGACTGTCTACTCGCCATGTACTACGCCTACGTTCATAGTTATCTAACCTACGCAGTTGAAATATTTGGAATGACTTATATGCGTTTTTTATGTCCGTTACATCGCCTGCAAAAAGAGCCTTGCGCGTAATATTGGGATATCCAACATGGGAATCCATGCGTCAAAAATACGTAGAGATGTCGATTCTGCCTTACCCTCTGCAAATAGAGATGTGTGTCGTAACTGAGATCAAACGAATCTTAATGGGACTTCATCCCAACCTGCTTAATCTTTCCCATTCGACATCCACCATGAACACAAGGGGATCACACACACAACTTCTCATCTTGTCTTCAGCTTCATGTAACCAATCTCGTTTCTCAGTATCAAATCTCGGTGCCACATATTGGAACAAGCTCCCCCCAGATGTGCGCGCAACCTCTTCTTTGACAATATTCAAACAAAGTGCTAAGCAATACTATTTAGGTACCTTACTCTAATATAAGCCGAACACGATAATAATATAATCATAATGACAATAAGTAAAATTATAAGAAAATATGCAATATAAACACTCCATACTAGCCTTTGATGGCTTTGAGGAGCTGTGAACATCTGTACAAATGTAAACCACTCATGAGAATAATAAAACCTATCTACCTGTATGTGGAGATCTTAAGGTGAGGTTTACTGAGGGCACTTCATCTCTGGTGGTAAGTATTCATTTATATTTAAGTATGTAAGTACCACAGTGCGTCGTCATCTTGATTCAGCTTCAATTAAACCCAGAAATATTCTACGAAGTAAATTGTCAACCCAAACGTGGAGATATCTACCCTTTAGGTAGAGCGATTGGAATCAGTTGACTCGTTGACATTAGATACTGAGCTTGGCTCTAGTTTAAATAAGAATAGCATTTTGCATATTTTTACGACGCATATAAGAGCATCATTATTTAACATAATGATTGGTGATAATTATAATTTTCATTTTTTTTTGGGGGTTTCATTCTTAGAACTTTGTTGAACGAACGTTTTCATTGTTATCAATTAATTTCGTGTCAGCCGAAGGCGCCTTTATTAAAAGCAACGTTCCCTCTACAAATAGTCAATGACATGATCTGCCAGGACAGCATTGCTTCGCGTAGGTCGCCCGTAATATCCTTCGTACGTTTTGCAATAACCCTCAAACACTTTGCGGTACCGACGCTTATAAGACCCAGTGTTCTCAAAGCAACAGGCGCGAATACTAGTAGCTCTTTGACAGCTCGATATACTTTCTTTGTTTTTCCGATTTATTGTTATTATTATTATTATTATTATTTAGGTAAAAATGTAAGCAAGATACGATTAGTATATTAGTAGCTAAGATACCTGTGCATAAGAATACAAGAGAATTAAAAACATTTTTAAGGAGGTTGTTTTTAATTCTAGACTGTCCTCCGTCCCCTACGGGCTTGGAACTTAACCTGAGGTATATCTTCAATGCACCGAGGGCCGGACATGTTAAGATATCTAGGGTTTCCCTAACAGTCCTTGTGGCAGCATGGCCGCTGACTCTCAGCGGTATGGTTTATCATCTATTCTCAATGAGCATCGCTCAAAGAAAATTCGATCAACAACCGGGATCGAAACGGCGACACCCCGGTAGATGACAGCCATGACTAGCGCACTAGTCCCCTAGACACACACGCCGCCACTCAAGCATAAGAATACTACGCCCTTGTTAAAATAATGATTATCATCATCACCATCATTTCAAAACTCAGACCTTCTATACAAACGATGAAGTCCGAAGTATAGACCGGCGCTCGACTCTCCCCCCCCCCGCCTCCCGTTAATTTGGCGGAGGATAGTTGCCGTCGCCGATCGACCGCCGTGTTCTTGAATGCGCCCCATCCTACAACAAGAAGCAGCCGCTTGCAATAAGCGAACCTTCTTCTCTCAGCTGCTGCTGCCGCCGCCGCCGCGATTTCGCCCCGTCGAATGAAGACGACGCCGATGACGACGTCGAGGAGAAAGAAGGTAGTAGCCAAAACGACAACAACAACAACAATAAACAGACAGACAGACTGGTAAACAAACAAACAGATAGACAGATTAATAAACAAACAGACAGACAAACAAATAAACAGACGGACGGTCGGACGGACGGACAAATCGACGACCCGAGTTCGGCAAGTAGTCCGCCGCCGAGAACAGCAAGTATTACAGAAGTCTATTAACTAGTATAGCGGCTGGCCGCCACCACTAACTACAACCACAACAACAACAACAACAACAATAACAATGGATCTTGTACTACTGGATGCTGCTGCTGTCGTTGTTGTTGTTGTTATTCAGTTAGGCTAACTATACTAGGTTTCATCGCCTACCTAACACCTTCCGTACAAACGAACGTTTTCCTTCTCGTCGTCCCGTGTGATACTGACTGATAAATTGTCCGCGTTGTGAGCAAGCAACTGCCCCAAGCTAGTTAGTTGACTGCCTGCTGGGTGTTGATGCTGTTGTTGCTGCTGCTGCTGAGGCTGAGGAGACTTTGTTGCCGTGTCGTGCTACCATTTACTTAGTGTGCTTCTTGTGTGCGAAGAAATGTCTAACTAAATGTCTAAACAAATCGACTGAGAAAGACAGAACGAAAGACTGAAAGAGAGAGCGAGAGAGAGAGAGAGGGACGGACGGACGGACAAAAACAAGCGTGTTTCCCTTCATCACCCCCGCTCCGCTCCCCCCCCCGTACGACCGGCCATAGATAGAGTAAGCAATATGGCACTGCACAGTGAAAGACAGTGAGCACTTTCACTCTCTTTCTATTTATATATATATATATATATATATATATTTGTATATATCTCGAGATGATAATTATGATAACTGCTTTCTCTCTCTCGAACATGATGATGAGCTGGCTAACAATAAGCAACAATGATAGAATGTGGAATGTAGCTTAGTGAGAGCGGGTAAACGCGCGCGACGCGAGACAGACAGAAAGACGTTTTTTTTTTCGATTTTCCGTAAGGCAATTGCCCGTGTACGGTTTTTTCATGTCATAACTAATTTTAATCCACTCCGGCATTTACCTTGTCTAAATTGGAAACCATGCAAACCAAGAGTTTAAGAGTGGCCGGTCTGGGTCTCGAACCCAGTCCTCCCGAATGCAAGGCAAAGGCTTTGCCACTAAGCCATCTTGTGCTAAGCCATAAAGCCATGGCAAAACTTATATAGATAGATCTGATTTATTTGTATTGATCTAGTTATATAACTTTTTTTATGTTAGCACTTTGGAGTCTACGCGTGAACGTGTAGTCACGGGTTCTCTAACCCAGGATTAGCCCAGTTCGATAATGTGCCCCGAACAGATGCTGCGTTTCCTCGTTGAATGTCGAGAGACAGTCTTTGACCTATAGATACCTGCAGAACGAAATATAGGAAAATAGTGAGGAAACGTTACACACACATACAGACACAGAGAGAGAGAGAGAAAGAAAGAAAGAAAGAAAAACGGAGGCTGAGATCGACCAAACGACGACAATGACGACGACGAAGAACCAATAATACAGCAGCGCGCTGTCGTCTTCTGATGTTGTTGAGCGTGTTAAGGTGTTAGGAGGAGCAGGAGAAGGAGGTGGTTCGGTGAAAACAACCAACCAACCAACCAACCGCCCGCTCGACTCGAAACAGCTATTAGTCAGTCAGTATCGCTACTACACTGTTGCTAGACCTGTTAAGTGCTGCTGCCGCTGCCGCTGCCGCTGTTGCTACAATTACTTATACTTATGAACTATTACTTCTACTACTAACTATATTAGCTATTACCTATACTACTTCTGCTGCTGGTTCTACTCGACTATTACTGCCACTGCAGATTCTGCTGCTACCACCTTTAACAACACCACCACCACACCACCGGTACTACTACTAGTGTTTCCACATACTTTTGTTGTTGGATTCGTTTGTTCGTCCGTTCGTGGCGTTATTGTGCGACATTTGGATTTGGTGGTCGTCTTTCGACGTGTTGTGCTGCCTGCCAGATGTCGAGACTCGTTTGATTTGAGTCGTTTTGACTGACAGTCGTTTGTGGGGGCCAGCTGAAAGAAGAGTACGAAGGCAATTCGAGGTCGTCGCTGTTGGTGGTGGTCGTGGCTCCTCTCTCTCTGTATGGGGTGTCTTCTCTCTCTATCTCTGGGTGTCTCCATGTGTGTATTTGTGCCGACCCATAAAACAAGAACAACAAAAAAACAACTACAACAATAACAACACAGTAGCAACAAGCAAGACGACCAAGTGGCCGCAGTTACGGTGCAGGTGTCCATCCGAACCACAAAAAAACAGGAGGAACTAACCGGAAAAAAGAATGCCGCTTTTCCCTCAGTAAGAAGGGTAGAGAGAAAGATGATAATGGTGATGATGATGACGATGAAGAAGATGGTGTCGCGTTGATTGTGTTTCTGACCTTTTTGGAAATACACATTTAATTTCATTCACAACGGGGTGTAAACAATTGTCCCCCAGGGGTGTAGAGTTGTTTCGGACTTGATCTGCCCGACAGACTGACCAGCCGATTAACCGATTGATTGATTGTCTGTCTGCCACAGATACCCCAGGCGTCGCGCACGATACGGCAGCAGACCACAGAACGACGACATACGCGAGAAAGGAGAAAAGAGCCGCTATCCAAGTAGATCGATACATACTACATAGAGCAAGCATCAGAGATCGATCAACAAGAGGTGGATAACTCGGTCGAACTTGTGGTGTATGTTTTTCCGCCGGCGCCGCTACCACCACCATCACCATTACCTTCGTCGCGGCCTCTACTGACAGGTGTGGTATCTTCATCATCATGATCATGGTCGTCGTCGTCGCCGTTGTTGTCATGATTATTACATTATATTAAATGATTCTTGTTGCCGATGTTGTTCATCATGTTGGTGTAGTTGCTGTTGTTTTTGTTGTTATGGTGGTAATGGTGGTGGTGGTTGTCATTCTTGTGTTGTATTTGTTGTTCTTGTTACTGCTGTTGTGTTGTTGTTGTTGCTTCTGCCATGCCGGAGTCCTCATAGTGGTCGTTGTTGATGATGTTACTGCCCCATTGCTATTGCTGTGTTCGTCATCCGGCGGCATCTTGTTTGCATATCCCATATGACTCAATGTCTTCTTAAGCTCAAAACGTATTCTTTTCATAGCGCGATTTCGTAAACAATCGTCGGAGACCGATCGCATTCTCTATAGGAACCATAATAATAGTAATAACAATAATAATACTAATAATAATAATAACGTTCCCTACGCATGTAGCGTACATCTTTAGCAATTTGATGACACCGCTCAACCATGAGGCTCTTTTTCAACCGATGCGACATTCTACTACGTTTGCTGGTTAAATAAAGTAAATATGCTCATTTATGTTCAAGCCTATTCTAGATCATATAGATCGTGTACAGGTCTATCCAGTCTGTGTACCGGGCGAAGTGGCAGTCTCTAATTGCACTCGCTCGCATCTGAATAGCAGCAGCGACCACAGCAAGAAAGATTGGCGGCTGCATCTTAGCATTCACTTCTCGTTGTTGTTTGGTATTCGACCTCGATGTCCCGATTCGAGGCGATTTAGATCTGTCGATTAGTACAGCACGTCGGCTGGCCTGCGCCTTCGCCAACAGCAACTAAAGGTTGTCGTGAATCTGCACGCACGCCGGTTCGCCGGCGAATAGCGTGCTCTTTATTTTTCCCATTATTTCCTCTCTTTCTTTCTCGCAGTGGTGGTGCTCTCATTTTAGCTTTTGACGACGACGCTTCTGTGACAAACTAATTATAGTTCGTTCATGCCTACATCGAAATTTGGTCGTGTGTTGAGGAGAAAGAAAATTAACTAACTTAGGTTAGTTAGACGCCATTGTCCTACTCTATTGAGCGATTGGTAAATTGTGCGAAATAATTGAAATACGATTTATTACAAGTACTCTTTATTTGTGTCAAGTGCAGCGTACTTACTAAATCGTTTATTGCAAACGGTTTTGAGAAAAATGATTGAATTACAATGATTTATATATATATATATATATTTACATATATATATATATATATATATATATATACAATTTTGTAACGACTACTTTCAATTAGATGTACATACTCATTGCATTCAACCGGAAACATCCACAACATCTGTATAGATATAGACAGGTGCAAAACACATTTTATTTAACTCATAACGGGGTGTAAACAATTACCCCCCCCAGTTAACGTGGTGACAAACTACATAGCCCTAGGTTCAGGCCTGGTGTCGGCCCCCTGGACAAGATACCAAGCACTGCCGTGGCATGAGGGTCTTTCCCGAAAAAAAATCACCAGTGCGTAGGTCCCCGTGGCCATCTGAGAGCATTCCTTAGTAATAACTCCCTGAGTAATTGCACCTGGACCCCCTAAGGTCTCAAAGGCAAAAGGTCGAAAATCCATAGAGTATCCAATAGATGCACACTTCCGACACTTATTTCTCTCCGTCATATACACATATATGTGCTTATGTATTTTGCTATGCTATAGTTAGTGGCTAACTATAGCATATCTTTCTAAATAAAGGGCTATTAATTTTACTTGCGTACAAACTGTTCGTTTTTGGGTCGTGACATAGTACGTCGTTTGGAACAGCGTGTCGTTTTGCTACATTGGCGCGAGTTCGGAAATCTGAATCTTCGCTATGGCTTTTTAGCACATTGGCACCGGCGCTGTGTTGTTGTTCATCTTGTTGTTGTTGTCGTTGCCGTCGTCATCATAATTTTTGTTGTTATTGTTGTTGCTGTTGTTGTAGGGGTATCAGTACTGATAATTGTCCTTCTGGATGACGTCATTTCTTTTCATTATTGATAGAGATGGTACATTGCTCATCACAATGCTGACGGTGCGTTTGATGTTGTTGTTGCTGCTGCTGCTGTTTCTGTTGTTGTTGCTGCTGCTGCTATTTCTGTTATTGTTGCTGCTGCTTTTGTCGTCGTCGTCGTAGACGGCCCGTCCTTGACGGCGATGAATCCGAAGCGACGCGATTCGGCATGTGAGCGACGTTCGCCCGATGTCTACTCGAGCTCCAGCGCGGCTTCATCAACAAAAAACACCAACACGACATCACAGTACCAGCATGCCAGTGCCGCTGCAAGCGGATCGGTGCCTAGTTCCGGACCCGGTGGGAGTGGTGGCGCCGGTGGCGCCGGTGGCAGCAACAGCGGGGCCGGACCCGGTGGGGCCGGATGCAGTCGACCACCGCTCAACCTGCAAGACTGTCTGCTTGAGATGAACTCGGTTATGCGCGTTCTCGACAATGCCCAGGTGCGACCATTTCGAATACATGCCTCCCTCCCCCCGTCTCGGGTCCGGCAACTTCTGCCAGTATTTCTTGAAGTTCCCACTCCTCATTTGTGTTACTGTCGCCACTAGTACTAAAGACCATTACTACCATTACTAAAGCTTAATTGGACTCATCCCTAGCCGTGGCAATCAAGCAACGACCACTGAGGTACAGAGAGTTTTTAAATATACATTGTTATTATTTTGCCGAAAAAGGGTATCATGTGTATTTAGGTATACGTGTCAAGCGAATAATAAATTCATCCATCTATATATATATATATATCACTTGGTAACTTATCGGCGGCATGTTCTTTATATCTGCGTCTCAGTTGGATCCTCAATCGCGACTGGAGGAGCTCAATTCCGTATTAAGCGGTAATCTAACCGGCGATGACGAGGTTCACGGTGCTGTAACGCCGCTCGCCTCTCCCTCTAACGGAGTGGGGCCCGGTGGTCCGGGAACGCTTGCCGGCAGCCTGAGCTCGAACGGGGTCTCTCCAGAAGTGGAGGCCCTCCTGCGCAATCAACAGGCACTTCTTCGGCAGATCGCCGACAGCCGATCGCAGGTGTGACTAGATGCCTGAGAAAATATGACAGTAATTTTATAGAAAGGCTAGGTACTAAAAGTTAAAAAAAGCTAGTAGATTATTTATTTGTATCGTGCCAGCTTTTGGCGGCGGATGACGCTAAGTGTACGTTACTATATATATATATATATATATATATATATATATATATGAAATTAATTATCAACAGGTTATATATGGTGGCAGTTGGTCTGGGTAATGGGCAACACTTCACAAGGACTTGTTGTTAAGAACCCAAATGCTAAGCTGAAAAATGTTTACAAAAAGACGATAAATGGGTAAAATATCTCAACCCTAGTACAAATAGCGTGGAAAGTCCCATATAGGATGAAGTCGGAGAAATTATCTGGCTTTCTGAAGCACTTGCCCACAAAGGTCATACATACCGGGAAAAGTCCAACTGTGGTTTGTTAAAAACTTTTAATTTAATAGGTCATATGTATATACTAACATATATGGGACCGTTGAGTAATGACTATAATAATATATATGTATGCATGTATGAGGGCGGATTGGCAAGTTCTAGTACTTTGAATGTTATTTAAAAAAAATAGATTTTTAGGGAGCCACAAGTAGAGGAGCAATGAACGTACAACAAGTTCTGTGTTAAAATCCAACTCGTTTGTTTTAAAGTGGTGGAAATGTTACGAATCGCTTATGATTATCAAACAGTGTCCCGAAACTTTATGTATACGTGGTACCATTCATTTCGCGACGGACGTGAAGAGACCGAAGTGACCCCCGTTGGGGAAGGCCTTATATCGTACTCAACAATCGCCGAATTACTATCAAAGAGATAGCCGAGGAATTGGAAATAGCCTGTAAATGAGTTTTAACAGTCTTGACCAATACTTTCCTCGTCAGAAGACTGGAGGCGAAGTTTGTTCCAAAATGTTGAAGGTTCAGCAAATGAACACATGTCGGCAAATGTTCTAATTGAACCTCCAGGCAGTAGCAGAAGACAATTGGGTTGCTTCAGAGAATAATTAGAGGAGATGAGTTATGGGTATATGACTTCGATGTCTAGACTAAAGCCTAATCTTTCCAGTAGTGCTTCCAAAGGAGGCACTCGAGAAATTCAGACAGACTATATCCAACACCAAGGTTAATTTCGCTGTTTTCCAACTACAAGCGTATTATTTTCCACGATTTTTTGCCGCTTGGTTACTGAATTGAATACAATGGCTAAATTTAAAAAATATTGCGCGGGCACGGGCGACGCATGAAGCCCCAGCCCTGAGCAAACAATTATTCGATCCTCCGTCACACAGAAAAAACACTCTGCAAGATTAATAAATATTATTTTTGGTATAAATATGTATCACAACTTTCCGATCCGTCCTCGAATATATCGCGGCAGCGGCACGGACCTTTAACGCACCTTTCGAAAAAGGGCGTCGGCATGGCAACCATGAACAACTGATTGACCATCGCGTGTTCGATTCGCGGCTTTGCCGGTATATATTTATATATATATATATATATATATATATATATATATATATATATATATATATATATATATTTATATATACATATATTAATATATATATATATATATATTCATATATATAGTAATATATTGATTCTATATATTCATATATTCGTTTATCATAAATATCATACATATCATAAATTCATATATATAGTAATAAGTCTGTCGTTGGTGTTGGTCGGGAACGTGTAGCTGTCAGCGCTCGAGCAGCAGTATCAGCAAGTGAATAGAACCAGTGGGGTCCGGGCGGTTCTATCGAAAGTCCGTTTGGGTGGCACTCGTGAGGTTAATGCGGCTCTACGCGTATCTCAGGACGCCAACGCGCTCGTCGAGCGGCTTCGAGCACAGGTGCACATTTATTTCTACTTACTTAAGTTTTCTCATATTGATGTTAATTTATATATATATATATATATATATATATACGAAAATAATATTTCAAATCACATCACCAAGGGTGCTTGAAATATAAAAAAAACGTTTTGTTCCTTTAATATATATATAATTTCTAATAATCGGTAGAGTGGTAATACTTTTTGGTTTGTACAAATTGTATACGGGACACCCCATTTCTTGGCACGTTTTCACATAAACCAGGCTCAATTTCAATAATGCACGCTTCAGTGTTGGTCTTTAGTTCGTTGATAGCCATCACGCACTGAACCTGTCTGTAAAGCTTTTGCACAAGCTTACGAATGGTGTTCTTACAAGGTCGACTATGTTAAATTGCATGAAGACCTTGTCAGCATTCCTGCACAAAAAAATATATATATATATATATAACTTTTCCTTTAGTTTTTATAATGCGAGATATAGCTTTGTAGTCAAGCATTTCCAAGCAGTTTGCTATGGCTGTTGAAATGGGAGAGGCTTATATTTATTGCGTCCATTAGCAGAGCCATATGGTAGAGAATGTTGTTAAAGAACCTCATTTACTTATTGGCCTCCAGGTTCAGGAGACAGCAGAGGAATACGGAATGGCCCAAGATACACTCGATGGAATTAGACTAAGTCAGCGAGCAACAGCGGGAGCTCCCGCTGCAGAAGGCGGAGTTCAAATCGACGCCTATGGAGCAGTTATGGACGAAGAGGACGTATTTGAGAGAGCTGATCCCGACGGTGATGCGCCCGTATCCGACGATAACAAAATTGGCAGCATACAGTGAGTATAGTAAAGCATATGCATTATAGGAACAAATGAAATTACACAGGCTCCAACAGCTGCCGCTTTGCGTGTATATTTGCTTATATGTGAAATGCACTTTGTGAGCTGTTTAGTTTAACCGCAAAACATTATCCAGACTCGCCCTCTGCATATATATATATATATATATATATTTATTGTCGTCGTGTGTGCCTTGCAGGTGCTCCAACTCACGCTTCGCACGTCGCCTAGTTCCGCATGGGGCCCCGATGAGCGCGCCGTATTATTCGGCCATGACATCGTTCGAGTTTCCTGACACGACGGGACAGTCGGAGTTCGAGGACAAAGTTCGAAAGCTGAACGAGACCAAGCTGCAGATCGATGCGTTACGGGGCATGATTAGTAAGCTGGAAAATCGTGGGGGACCGCTGCCCTCGAGGGCGACGCCGAGGCCAGTTCCCTTGTATCCCGCGCCGCCACCACCTCCGCCCCAACCTCCATTGCTGCTGGCAGCAGCAGGGCCGACTCAGTCGAACGTCAGTCAGACACAACAGCGGCGCCGTCAGCAACTGCACGAGATTAACCGTTCGCTGCAGAATATCGAAACTCTCATCCAGCGCGAAGTTGCGCAACAAGACGACGGCGGCTACGCGCAGATGGTCCACCTAGGCACGTCCATCGGCGGCTTGACTGGCCATGCATCTCCTGTCATGACTCTTCCGCCACACATGCAGGCGTCGCTCCACATGAAACGAAACCTCTCAGTTGGCTGTGGTGACGCCCAGAACAACCACACCAACAATATTCTTGCAAACAGCAGTAGCAACATTCACAATAACAGCGGCGGCGGCAGCAGCAGCAACAACAACAACAACAATAACAATAACGCTAATAGCAGCAGCAACAACAACAACAACAATAGCAACAATCATACCAGCAACAACCAGCATCATGCCGCCAACAACAGTCACCATCATCCATTCAACACGAATAGCAACAACACGATTCGAACAGGCGTGCGGCCTCGCTTCAATTCGTGCAATAACATTCAGCCCGTGCACCATAATCATCCTCATCATCATCCGCAACAGCCGCAGCAACAACAGCAACTCCATCAGCAGCAGCAGCAGCAGCAGCAACATCAACATCAACCTTCGTGGGCCCAAGAACCGAACACACCGTACAACGGCGGCGGCTACAACAATAGCAACAATAACAACAACAACAATTGTAATAATCACAACAAGCCGTTGCCTTTGCTCTCGTCGTCGTCGTCGTTGTTGTTTGCCGACGGCGTGGCCGCACATCTGGCCACATACAATCACCACCAGCGCGGCTCTCAGCCGAGGAGTCTGACCGAGGCCGCGACGTGGGGCGGCTCCAGTACGCAGGACAATTCGGATAACGGCGAGGCGGCGTCGGACGACTGCACCGATTCCGAGATGGAACGACTTGCGACTGGCAGCGTCGGGGCTGGCGACGGTGCTGGTCCCGTGGTTCACCATTTGCTCGTAGATGAGCTGTGCGCGCCCGACACGATCCCGCCGGCAGCTATCGCTGCTGGTTTTGCAGATGGCGACCACCGAAGCAGCTGCGGCGGCGGCGTTCGCCGGCCGAAATCGGGGCCGCGCGCCGACTCGGCCGCTTCGGCAGTCGCCGTCGCCCACTGCAGTCACTGCAGCCATCTGGCGGCGTACACGCAGATGCTCACGCTGAGCCTCGTGCAGGCGAACGAGGTCATCAACGGACAGCAGAAGGAACTCGAACGACTTCGAGGTAAGAAGTTACGCCAACCGAAACCGAAACGAAAACAACCGACCGAGTGAGCGGTTTACGGTCAAAAATGTGCCTAAGTGGCTCACGAACAATGGCTCAACTGTGTGTTCGATTCGCCAGTGGGGTTGTTATTGCTTTTATTGTAGTTTTTGTTGTCGTTGTGGTCATTGTAGTCGTTGTTGTTGTTGCTGTCGTTGTTGTTGTTGCTGTTGTTTTTGTTGTTGCTGTTGTTGTTGCTGGCCATCGACGTTCTTCTGCCATCATGACATTATCTATCGCTATCTATTATGTTCTTAACTGAGTCTTATAGTCGTATGCCGACTTATTTTGTATACATACATCTACGCACTTGTATGTGTGGCGAATCACTAACGTTAACCCGTCTATGGCATATGCTGAATGAACTTTTAGCGGCACTAGCACGCGCGTCGGCAGCCGAGGTTGTGACGACGCGACTTTCGGCTGCGGCGGCGGCGGCGCCAACAACAACAGCGGCGGCGGCGGCCCCAACAGCGGGGGTGGCCACTTCGGCAGGCATTGGCCCTCTGAATAATCAGGTGACGCCCGGCCTCCGCGCCAACAACTATGTCGACAATCTGAAGAGCCTGTCGACGCTCAACTTGTTCAACCATTCGTCGGGCAGCGTTGGTTTGTCTGCTGCTAGCGCTGCCGCTGCTGCCGCAGCCGCCGCCAACGCTGCGGCGGCTGGCGTCGTTTCTCCGGCGGCGGCGGTGGCCATGGGGCCGGTCGTAGTGACCAGTGGTGGCGGACCCTCGTCCTCGGCCGAGCAGCGCAATGATCTCAGTCGGGGCGGCGACGATGACCACCGACGTCAACGGCGACCCAACAAAAACTCGATGAACTCGATGAGCAACCAGGTCGTCAACTTCTGCAGCAGCAGCAATGGGCTTGTCGGCCACAATAGTGGCGGTGGCGGTGGTGGTAGCAGCAGCAGTCGATACTCAAGTAATCCTGAGCTTAACAATAACCACGGCGTCGATTCGGTATGTTCGGTATGCATGTGTTAATAATGCTCTTTTTCTTAGAGTTAGAGCCGAAGTAGGAGTACAGTCTTCCGGATAATACATTATTGCGGATATGTTCGGAAAGCATTTGACGGACATGATAACTGTATTGTAGTCATAGGTATCCTATGAAGCGATAACAACATCAGTTGCTAAATCTCTAAATGTATATATATATATAATAAAAATTTTACTCAACTCATAACGGGATGTAAACAATTGTATATATATATATATATATATATATATATATATATATATATATATATATATATATATATATATATATATATATTTATATATATATATATATATTTATATATATATATATATATATATGTGCGTGCCTCATTAAGCGAATAGAGCACAGCTGTCGTCACAGTCGAAGAGCCGCCCATACTAAGAAATATCTGCGTGATGCTGTACCGCATGGACGCGACCGAGTCGGCTAAGAGGGGGTTTCTAGCTGCTCTAGTGGTATGCGGTACGTTTAGTGCAGAACCGAAGACAGAACAGGGCGTATGTTGGAGATATGATAGCTTGTTGCGTCACATCTCCAACATACGTCCTTAGTTGGACTATATTACGGTTCTCATCTACGGGCAGAATGTATCGTAGCTTTGTTTGCATATGAGGGCATTTGGTTCGTTTTGGTTAGTTAGGATTGGAGTCGATTGAAGTGGCGGCAATATGCGTGACGTCTTGTCTTACGTGTTGTCCCCGTGTTGTAGCAGTTAGCTGGAGCGACGGGGGCGACTGCTGCGGCGGTGGCGGCGGCGGCCAACATGAATGCAGGTGGAAGCGGGATGGGCGCCAGTGCAGCCGGAGGCGGCGGTGGTGGCAAGGTAGCTCTGGCGCAGCTGTCCCGGGAGAGGCTGGAGATGCAGCCGGCGCTCGACGCCGCCACGGCATTCCTCGCCACCCGGGCGGGCGAGCTGTGCACGCCCGACGTGCTCATTCAGACGTGTCGCTGTCTGCTGGATCAGCTGACGCCGGCCGGCGTCTCGCACAAGCATATCTTGCGCGTCCTGCAGCCGACTCTGGGCCAGTTTCTGGCGAGGCCGGTCGAACCCGGACAGATCATGGAGACGCTGACCGGCGTTCTCCAGAACGAGCTCGCCCAACTGGCCAAGTCCGGAGCGACCAGCCCGCCCGAGAGGGCTTTTGGTATGTACCAGTCGCAAGTTTGATATTCGTTTATTATTATTATTATTATTATTATTATTATTATTATTATTATTATTATTATTATTATTATTATTATTATTATTATTATTATTATTATTATTATGTTTGATATTGTTTTAATATTATTATTAACATTTGTAACAATAATAATACTAGTAAAAATAATAAAATTCCTAGGTTTTTTGCTGGATGGTCCGCTGATATTCCAAGCCTCGTAGAGGCTTGTTTCAAGCACCATGTGTCCTAGTTTATGGTAAGAATATTTGCATAAGGGTAATCTCGGAGGCGAATGTAACTGCCGCACAAAGTCAAGCTCTACAAGTTGAACAGCCTTAAATCGCAAGATAACATGCCTACGTAAATTAATATCAAGAAGACAGTCCTGCGGCCACCCCCGGACAGGGGGCTAGGATGACTGAATTTCAGTGGGTTTGTGAGTCCACAACGATGCCCGGTGTAGATCATGCATTTTAGGGCATCATGTATTAGAGTTAATATCTAAAAGTAAATAATAACTGTGCGCCTTTGCGTTTAGAATACCGCCAAAGCAAACAAATAGGTAAGTGTGTCGTATGTACTTTTTTAACAAGTCACTGATCTGATGCCGTTTCCCATTTCGTCAAAGAGATTCTTGGAATTTTTTGCAATTGTATATTTGACATTTTAAAGCAGTAACATTCTTGTATGATAAAGACCCCGTTTTTTGGAGCGGATCGTCACCGGTGACAAGAGTTAGTGCCATCACTTCGGGCCAAAGACAAAGCGGGACAGCAATGGAAGCATGTATAGTCACCACCCTCTAAAAAAATTGAGGCGTTTCAGACAACTTAAACGACGAACTAACGGAAACAGTGGAGGACTAGCTCTTGTCCCAGCCGTAATAAGCTCATAAAATCTGGGAACAGAAAATCCTTCGACTCGTGAAATGGTGGCATAGTTGTGTTTAGGCCTCTGGTGATTACTTTTGAATAAAGTCTTCATGTATACACACAGTGTTGTTTCGTACCTTTTCAATTGAACTTACCTTATACATATGTATATATAAATATATATATATATATATATATATATATATATATATATATATATATATATATATATATATATACATATGGGACGCATTTAAGCGTTACGTCGACATCAAATGTATCTTTAGTAAAAAATGGTTTCAATTTTTTTTCGTTTTTCGTGGTTACCGTTTAGGTGCCGGTGTGTCAGGCATATCGGACCGTTCGACGGCCGGAAACGAACAGACTGAGGACGCGGAAGGCGCGAGTGGTGGCGATATCGAGGGCGGTGAAGAGATGGCTGAGGCCGATCGGGGTGCTGACGATGTTCCACCCGAGATTGGACCTTTGGCCGTCGGAGCCCAGCCGCAGGTTGAACGGGACGACCATCAGCCGACTTCTGCTGCTGCTCCCGTTACTTCTGCTAATAGCGCCGGAGCTACTATTGCTCCCGGACAGGCCGGTTCGGCGTGTCCGTCGCTTGATCACGTGCCCACACGTGATGGTGCCCAGGTACGTGCCCAGCATGTTTTGGCTCACAAGTATACTTAGGTTGTATATAAATCGTTAACTGTACAAAGCGCGAAGCTTACATAGCAATTCAGCCGTCGTGATACGACTGCTAAGCTCAGTTTTTTTTCGTCTCCTATTGTGCGATAAAACACAGCCGAATAACTTTACAAACAAATTAACATACATGTTTGTGCTGAGGAATTCATCATACTTGTACACCGCTGAGAAGAAAGGCAAATGATTAGGCAACACCAATTACCTGTGTTACGCTGTGCAACCAGCATTGACATACTCGGCGCCAGCTGTTGCTCTTGTTACTATTACTACCACGTGATTGTATTCGTACACGTACGCTATGTGCTTTGGGCACACGTCGAGCAGCGTCCAACTCCATATGTTCGGGGGGTGGGCTTGCTACTTGACCATCGTTCTGTGGCGAACGACGAGTGTAGTACGTTCTGTCACGGTGTTTTTATGCTTCAATTTCCATCGGTTCTAGGTGCCAAGCTCATCAGGAGCCGCTGTAGGCGGCGGGGGAGGAGTTGGAACCGTGTCGTCTTCATCGGAAGCTGCTGGCGACGAGACAGTCATCAGTTCGAGTCACGATGCCAACCCCGACAAAGAAGAAGAACAAGATAACTAACTGAATTATGAGGCGGTCTGGCGTTTAAATTGTGAAAAACGACCCCGCCGTGCTAAGTCTGGGCTGGCGTTGGACACACACGTCACACAGTCCGGTCTCTCTTTCTTTCTGTTCAAGACTGCTTTAGATAACGTCGGTGGTCCGCGGTTTACTCTGCTTGCGAACCGCCACTCACCGCATAAGCTGGATCTCCAGCACTAACTGCTTTCAAAAGATACCGAGCAAGCACTTGGAAGCTTGCGTCAGACGTTTCTAATTGCCCATTTCATATGCACGCTTGCAGTTTGCCGAGATTGTCTCGCGCAGGCTTTTTGCGCACCCTGTTGAAATCTCTCCCTGTCTCACTATTTCTGTATCACACTAGTGTTTGTCCCTTTGTCTGCGATAAGGACAACGTCTCCGAGATGGTGAGACTTCAACTGTTCTCGTCGATATTGATTGTGCCTCTGTCGGCCAATCCAAGTGAAGCAAGTGAAGATATGGATACAGCCGTTGTTAAGCAGGAGCAGCGACGAACTGGTAACAAACGTTGTTCATGGAGCGAACAATAGAGATGACCATGAAGAAGAAATCGACGAAGGGAAAGAAGATCGATATTAGGTTTGAAAAAGGCGGATACATCTTTGTTCTCGATGAGATTAGGATACATGTCTGCCAGCCTGCGCATATTTAACGTGTCGTCGATAAGGCGTCGATAGGATTCCAGCAGGGATAATGCGGGTTATGCTGATCTTGTATGACGCTGGCTTTATAGCCATGGTTGCCGTGTTGGACTAGCCAACAACACATCAATTTGCAAGTGCCGTTTCGCTTTGCAGGCAGGCGTTACGCCTGCCACAGAGACCTGGGGCTACGAGGTTAATCATTGTTGATAGATATGAACAAACGTTGATCGATGTTGACAGCACCACTATGGCGTGAAATGTATGAACACACGTTGATTACTAGGCGCTTACGGATTTGTCTACTGGTATTCGTGTTCACCGTGAAAATGCGGCATGACCTACAGATTAGACTAGCTGTTAGTTAGATCGTACGTGCATGCACTGTTGTTCCTGTTAATGTCAACGTTGTCGCTTGCGGCGTTGCTCTCACTACGTACCAGTTACTACATCATACTTTGATGCACATGTTTGTACTTCATTATTGATGCGCAGATTTACGCTTGGGCGAGAGACGGACGGGAAGAAGTGCGGGCGATGCGATGTTGAGGCGCTGAGACTTGTGCACTTAGTCCGCGTCTGTGTACGTGGGCAGAGACGTATGTCAGACATGTAACACGCATTGAACACAACCCACCGATGACGAATCTCTGTAGGCAGAACTTTACTGTGTAACAAAGAGCTATCAAAGCACTGATGGGTTGGTCAGTGTCCTCCAACTATTTGTATTACACCGATAAATGAACAAAATGTACTACTTTCTGCTACTTCTTCTAATACCACTGGTACTCTCACTCATATTAGCGGTATTTACGGCTCTCGGCAAAGATCAATCTGCTTCAATCTGTCCTTGGCGGCCTCAGGATATATGTATGCATATTCTGGCTGATGACTAGCGATACATATATAAAACGATCTACGTTTGCTCGCATTGTGGCTAGTTGCGTCTGTCGCTCGAAAACCAGGTAAACTGAGAACGGATTTCTTTCCAGTCGAGTCCGTCTAATCTAAGCCGACCCGCGACGGCATCCTTAGAGGACCTAGATGAGGCCAATGTACGTGGCGGCAGCTTCGACGCTGGGAGCCGCTTCATTGATTATGTATAGAGAACAGTGGTAATGTGATATTACTGGCAATGATATATTTATATATAAACACGCATGTACTTTTCTTAATCGGACTGTGCTTATTATATTATACTTAATAATTCGAATTGTGTACGGAATCGCAAAGTACTTTAAAATATTTGGTCCGTAGTCCCAATTAATGAACAACAAGGAGAGCAATTAGCTTTGCAGCGTTGCCATATATATATATATATATATATATATATATATATATATATGTGTGTGTATCTGTGCCAAGCAATAATGACGTTTTTTTATAACTTTGATTTGACAGAGAAATGCGCTGTGGGCTACCGAGCCATATTGATGTTGCTAGAGAGTTGATAAACATGAAGTACTGGAGTCCAATCGACTACAGTAAGATAGTGTGAACTGTTTGAACAATAGGTAAAGGAGCAAAACTGTCACAAAAACGAACTACGACAACTGCACGTGTAATAACACTTGTTGGCATTTCTGGAAAAACCTTATTGAAACTCGTTGCTGAGGATGTTGACCCTGATGACGACAACAAGCAAAGCAGGAACGACAACCATAGAAAATGTTCGGTAGCGAGAATATTGACTACGATGATTATGTATTGATATAATGACAACGTCAGTAAATTGAACCGACAGCAATTAAGGCAGCATTAAAACATCAACTCACTAACAGTAGTAACGATCTTAACGGTAACAGCCGGTTGCAATAAAGGTAACGATTATGTCGATAAGCACGACAGCAATAGCAAAAAAAACATATATATGCAGCAAACGCAACAACAACTGGTACTTCTCGTTACGGATTGTTATCTGCAGTGGAAGTTTAGTTCTTTTTCTTTTTCATCGATGACTCGCTTTGCGGCGCTTTATTCTTTTTTTGCGGCACGAGGTACTTTTGAAGTGCAGACTATTTATTCTGAAGTGTGTCTTTACATTTAGCTTTAACAAGAATCAACTGTAATTACATTGATGACAAGGGATCGCAACGCCAATATGCATTGACAGAAACAGTAGCAACAGCAGCAGCAACAACAACATCAACAACAACAACTTATGTCTATAACATCTACATCTGACAGATCTAGATGCCTGGACAAAGTCAGTATATTTTGCGGTGTTTACGTGTGAAAATGTTTTTGGAGATCCTTCTTTGAGGGAACATTTTGAAGTGATTCAAGAAATAAATATCTATAGGCGTATAGGCCTGTAGTGACGTTCCGTGTTTTCTCTTCATAGCGTTTTGGCTTAGCTGTTTTGAAGCAGGCAAACACCAGCAAGGCTTGTCGCAGACAACTTGTTGAATCTGAGCGCAACAGGTTCTGTTGCTGCAAAAATGGAGGCAGAATTCTCTACCGAGCTAGCTTCATCAGGGAATTCGATTACGTCCATACCTCTGCAAGAGCCTAGAGTTCTGCGATAGACTTGATAGTTAGCGTAGGGGGGACTGTTGTGTCTGGGCACATGTACACGACTAGGTACACGACACACGACAGCCAGGACTAGGCGTCATCCGTGCTGGCGAACGTGCAGCGGAGAGGGTGGATACGGGTAGGTACGAGTAATGTCCGGATGATTCGATAGAATCGTCTACTTGGACCGAGACGGATCTACCGCATTCGAGAAACACAAATGTAAAAGACTTACAGCAGCACAGAAGAGTGCAGTAACACACTGCAGGTGACCGCAGGTGTTTTCTTTTCCACAAAGTATTCAGCTTGCCTACGTTCAATAGACTAAGCCAGAAATGATTGAAAACATCCATCGTATCGTCATGGAAGACGGCTGAATGATATACTACATATTATGTATAACGTGTGTCTACGGAGCTTCGAGGGGTTACGTTGGCCTGAATGCAAAAAGGAAAACCCAAGGCGTTAAATTCTAACGGCTGCTAAAGTAACGCAGTACTTAGGTGTGTTAAGGTGATTGGTCAAGCCTCAATACGGGAAGTGTTGCTGGATCGTCGCCGAATGGGACAGGCTCAACAGCGCAGATGGAGCTGGCGAAGAAGAGCGGTAAGACATGATACGATTTAAGCTATGCCGGATCGCTGGCAAAGCATTATTACAGATGTCCAACAGAGGTTAAAGAGAATTGAAGAGGGAGGCCCAAGTTGCGAAGAAAAATAAATGCGCAGTAGTCACACAGCAAGAACAGGTCGCAATGATCGAAGAACTCAGACAAAAAGTGAACTACAGCTAAAAAGCAACGGCAAGTTTGCGACAGCACTGAAATAGGTGATGAACTGAGAGACAGGCTGGCCACTGTTGAGGAGACAACGTCAACGGTAGTGGCAAATGTTGAAGAAATGCAAAAATTGATCCGGGCAAAAAAGAATTAAGACGAGAGGCGCGCCGTTGAAGAATTAGTTATTAACCAGTGGGAATGCGGCAGGTAAGTGCTGGACGTTCAAACGTAGACAGAACAGAGGAATAGAATACTCGGGTGGCTACTAATACTGGGGGAGGCGTTTATTTTATTTCTATGGGGGCCGAGAAGTGATAGATATTGTAGCAGCAACTAAGTAAGATATTGAAATGTTTGATAATGTGGAACACAGACTGGTGTTTCATGGGGGACTTGTAGATGTTTTGCAGAGCCGGGCTGAAATGATGAAAGGTGTTGTGACTGAGATCGACACACAGGTACAAAACTAAATAGAATGTTTTTTTATTTATTTATTAACACCCTGGTTGAGTGTGTTTATGTTACATCACAGTGTTTCGACACAACAATCGATCTAGCGTTTTGCCAGTTTTGCTATGGACGAAACCGCCGGACAAACCGCGACGTGGTATTTATCACATTTACTCCAGCATTCTTTGCATCGACATTCGTCTTGTGCTTCATAGAAGCCCTCCACGTTGCATAGAACGTAATGAAATCCGTGGGCTGCAAAGGCCGTTGTTAAATGCCGATCTTTCACCCCGCTAGCCCTCCACCCAGTGCTTCTCATTGCTGCTGTCCCATAAATTCCGATGTCTACCTCGCTAATTTTGATTTGCCAGTTTCGCATATAAACATCAAAAGCTATACTAGAATTTTGCAAACACCGAAACGTGGTATTGACAGTGTGGTCTCCTTTTCCAACAGTGATAGATGTTAAAGCGGGACGGGACTATTGGAGTACGTGCAGGACAGTCAATAGGAATATAATGCAGTTGGTTAGGGCAGCGTATTATTACGAGTACTTATCTCTGGAATACAATCTAAGGGCCATGGCCTCCGATGGGTTGCACTGTGGGGAGGTAGGTACTATACTAGCAGCTCGGCCAATTGGCAAGTGTTCGTGTATATATACAGAGCACTGTATATTATATATACAGGATACCGGATATGAGTAATCGACGAACATACTGTTAGTTAGAATCAAATACTCTGTGATCAGTTTGAGATGTGAGATATGCATTCGGGTTTCTCTCTCTCTCCCTCCTATTGATCATTGAAAATGAGTCACTGAAATGAGACAAAACAACCGACACTCGGACATTTACTAGGGATTGTTATGTCATTTGCTGCTAGCGAAATAAATGCAAATACACATTTGTTCGTTCTGTGAACTGCGGTCTGTATTTAGAAGCGTCCTGGTACGACCAGGAACAGGACTGAGCCTGTTGCGACTCTACAGTACTGTGCCACAGTGTATCGGTGATCATCCCCAGAAGAAATCGTTACCAATGAAATAACTTTATGGCTACTTCTAAAGCTTGGACGAAAACATTAGGAACATACAGTTTTTTTATGTAGACTGAAGTCGTCCCGCAATGTGTTGTCGGAACGCTACAACCTCTGTGGACTCTGCTCGAAATCATCGTCGGTCAGTGGCCGGAACTATTGCTGGCTTTTGAGGCGGTTGTAGGCCCGATGTGCTTCTGGGTGGGACGGCGCGATGCGCGCGTTACAAGGGTGCGCAAGCCCTCTAGGTAATCGCTCATTACCTGTTGCTGCTGCTGCTGCTTGTCGGACTTCTTGGGCTTTTTGGCCGGCGGACTCGCACTAACAGCCGGATTGGGATCGCGAAATAGTCTCCTCTCGGACCTTAAACGAACCGAAAGCGAGGTCACACAACGGGGCTTCAGATATATTACTTTTGCAACTGTATGCTAGATTTCAGTTTCGGCAAAAATGGTTCACGTTGATGTGCAGACGCAATTTCAGGTTTAGACATATAGATAGGCATATCGTTTGCTCTGCTCTTTTTTTCGTTTGCAGCAATTATGTGCGTCGAATTTGTTAACACTACGCGATAGCGATATAATGCTTAAGAGCCAGATGAAATGTTTTGATGATCAAAGTTGTTCTACGCATGTGTATACACACATAAATATAAATATATATATATATATATATATACAAGGCCGTACCTTCGAGTCGATCGGCCTGACGTCGCAGTTTTGCATAAGGAACGGGACTCCTTAGGTTGAGTCTGTAATTCCGTTGGCCCTTTTTCCTCGATCTTTTTACTCAACTGGACCTTCTCTGGTGTGGTATTCACGAGTGAAGTCATTTCGTTTGCATTGTCTTGATGCCGAGTTTGCTTGAGGTGCATACCAACGGATGTAAATCGCTCTGGACTGGATGGGTTGCATTGCGTAGGAGAAGACTGATGACCTTCATTTTGGCCTTTGGTACAGACGTCCTCTGCCTTGTCGGGCGACGCGGGGTGCTCGGGATGGCCAACGATGGACGTAGACGGGCGAGTGTCGTCGTCGTCGTCGTCGTCAACCCTGGCCAGACCCGGAGATACGCAAGCGACTACGTGAGCTTCTGCACGCTCCGCAGGTTCTTTGTGTGCATCAATTTTCAGATCGCTGGCAGAGGAAGATTGAGATGATGACAATGATGTCGATTTGGCGTCCTCAGAGTCGGGAACTTCGGCTAGCTCTAGCGGTGAGTCGCAGTCGCCCTTATTAACAGCCGCACATGTTCTCGCCTGTGTCGATATGGCGTCACGCCGTCGCCAGCCGTGTGTTATGCGCCCTGCCGCTCGAATTTGATGAGCGTTGACTTCTGCTGCGACTTAAAAGCATACGTTCACACACTTTAGTTGTAAAGAAGTTTGCACTAACTACTTCGTCGTGCGTACGGAACCCTTTGTGAAGAGAGACCTAAGAGAGGCCTACTTCTGAAAAGCGTCCAAGCTGACAGGTGCTGCCATTGGTTATGAAGAACGGAGCTATCATTTATGGAGGTACAGACTAAGTACCTCCATAAATGATAGCTGATACCCCAGATCAGGTACGTCAGGTACGTACATACGCTTAGACTTCAAGCTTAGTACATGCGCTAAGTAAACTCAGCCAATTTGGGACGACGCTAGACGATAGTATTATACCAGTCGAATATCTACTACAGCTATGCACGACAATTTGACACACAATAAAAGAAAGACAGCATCTTGCATTCTACCTAAGTAATGTATCTTGTCTGCAGTTTTCGCTAACTTAAAAACAGTCTAACTTCACTATCACTATGTATTTATTTATGCCTCGTGGTGTACTTCTTGTTAGGGTAACGAGACTAGAACCAGTATGGGCTTTTGCAGAAAACTCTTTTTCGCTTACTGTGGCTGGCGAGTCTTGTTAGAGCCGGTCATCGAGAAAGTTACGACCACAAAAGTATCTCTCTCAGAAAAAAACTGCCCTCTTTTATAAATTAACCTTTCTGTATGAGTGTATATGTTACAACGCTACTAGTTAATTACCATATTTCAGGCTCGCGTTATAACATAACCGACATAGTCATCAGTGCTAACAATCGAGCACGAGTCATATTTTCTTTAAAAAAAACGAAACATTTTCTATAATAACATTTACAGGAGTTACCCTGAGGCGGCCGCGGGCGACCTCTGCCCGTTTTTCCGTCCCGTTGCTTTTTGAGGTTGTTTATTCGGAGTCTCAGCTCATGAATATCAGCCTTGTATGAAGCAATTTCAGCATTCAAACTGTAAAGATTAATGAATTCCATGATGTGGTTTCTGACGTATATATATATACGAAATGGAAACATTTCCTGAACGTTTCATGTAATAGTATATAATTGTATTTAGCGCTTAGACAATTTATTAACTGGCAGATGTCTTATTGTCGTACAGAAGTTAAGGGCTAGGCTAAAGAAGCGGAGTAATGGCCATGATATTGGTAAGCTCTTCGGTATTGAAGCCTTGAAAAAGTAAAGATACCTATGTGGTCTTGAAAGTACGCAAACTTAATATAATATTAGTTGCTTCCCAAGTAAATACTCCCAGCACTTGCTTGAGCACCGAAATAAGGTCGGTGTTAGCTTGTTAATGTTTCAACTAACAGTCTAAATAAAAATGGGGCTGTCTTTGCCTTCCGTGAAAAATATGATTTCTTAGGTCTAAATATATCATAGCAAGTCTTGGATGCAGGCCACTTTACTAACTGGCTGAGTCTTCTCTTTGCTTACTTGCTCTTACTACTTATACACGGCTATATATATATATATATATATACATATATGTGTATATATATATATATATATATA
Organism: Dermanyssus gallinae; assembly: GCA_003439945.1. NCBI lineage: Eukaryota > Metazoa > Arthropoda > Arachnida > Mesostigmata > Dermanyssidae > Dermanyssus > Dermanyssus gallinae. The sequence goes on from QVRM01006743.1 coordinate 50,427, forward strand.
TATATATATATATATATATATATATATATATATATATATATATATATATATACATATATATATATATATATATGTATATATATATATATATATATATATATATATATATATATATATATATATGTATATATATACACATATATATGTATATATATATATATATATATATATATATACATATATATGTGTCTCTACTATATCGTATTATTTAACTTGTCTTTTATTTTCTTTATAAGTCATACTTTCATATAACACGTTGCATTTAGTAGCGATGTCAAATGCGTACAGGCACGGTGGGTAAGCACTCCTCGGCCCTTAGGCCGGATGTATAAGAGAAGTAGAGGAAATAAAGCTAATCAATGTGCAGTGAAGTACCTACCCATGAAGTCGCCTTTCGTGGCCCTCACGTAGCCGAGTGAGTTTTTCCGCACACCGCTCATGGTCGCTTCGCTCTTCCAGCTGTCGCATTGCGGCCTGTCGTCGGGTCTCAATCTCTTTCAACGTCTGGTCAATGCGCGCCTTCAAGCGAAGCAGCAAGCTTTGTTAGTAGTGCGTACAGTCGGAGATCAAAGTGGTATTCCGTAGGGTTTCGATGTTTTATAAGGGATATGAAACTCTGAAACATCGTTAGTTCTGAAAGAGCTGTTAGGAAGAAAATTAAGGTCAAAACGTGGAAAATCAGAATTGATTTTGTCGAACGAGCTCAGCACATACACTCGCAATAGTTAAGTCTACTGAAGGCGCTTCTCTATGCACTATAGATAGGCCTCTTTGTTTTTAGTCTTGTGGGATGGCACAATTTTGTGGTGGAATTTCCATCGCCTAAGAGGCACTTTATAGCTCTTCCCGGTAAGCGCAGTAAAAGCGTTTTACATTTTGTATGTAGTACATATACCAATCGCTTGTCGCACTGTATGACCGTCCAGTTCGACCAGACCGCCACAATTTCAGTTTTGGAGAAGAAGACCATCACCTTGCCAGCTAACAGTTGACGCTTCACTTGTGTGGATGGAGGCGCTCCAACGCCTGGCTACTGTGAACTCTGGAACTTGGGAAGTGGAGGGTCACAAATATAAACCCAAATCTCACTACCTGTTACCTACCTAAGTGTCGAGAAGAAAGACCGGATCTTGTCGCACTTAATCCGAAATGCTCGATTCGGGGAGACCCACGTCTTCTTTTCGTCTCGAAGATTTTTGATGAGTCCAAGGTGGCCGTGCAGGATCTGATGGAGAGACTTCTTATCCAACCCCAAAGTCTTCTAGTGATACTTAAGTCATGCTTGAGTTTTCATCGACTGCAGCCCTGACGCGAGCCACACGTTTGTCGTTCTCGTTGCTGTTTTTCGGACTCCCCCCCCTATACGAGATTTGTCGTTGCACTAGTTGCAATGTCCAATTCAAGATTTTTTGTACCATGCATATAATCTAGGAACCTTAGGAATAGCTGTTGTAGCACCGAAATGCTTGTGCCCGCCATTTTCTCACACAGTTGTCTGAGGGAAAATAGACTGGAATTTCTAGCCAAAACGCCAACAATCCGCTATCGGCCAGTTAATTCGATTTTTAATTAACTCTCTCCACCATGCGGAAAAATCGAAAAACTTTGCCAGGTCTATTTCGCAATAAAAGCAATAAGTCATTTAGGCAAAATGGCAACACCTTTAAACCAATTACCTGGTATTCTGCCTTCTGTGTTTCCATTTCCATTGTGATCTCAATTTTAGTATCCTCAAACTTTTTCATTTTTTCCTGAAGTTCTTGTTTTGCCAACTCGGACCTTCTCTGCAATTACCAATTTCGAGATATCAAAGCATGTGCATTATTGTTCAATCACATGGTCACATGAGTCGTTTTACGGATACATTCGTAAACAAGCTAGCATTTAATATATTGTATTTAACCTGTTCCAACATTTAACGAATAAGCCTGAGGCAATTTGGAGCGTTTGCTCGCATTCAATTTGCATAGCGTACGTTGCACAAGTAGCGTCAAGACAACTGTTTCCGTACTACAATGACATTGATGTTTTACGTTAAATTTAAGGGGAATATCCGTCGTAGCAACGTCTCTCCAGTCGCGAGAATCTAGTGAAGTCTGGTTTCTAAACAAAATTTCGTTAACATTCATTCTTCTTTCCGCTTTCCTAACTCTTAGTATAAATAAAGCCTTGGTAGATTTACCCGCAGGGCTGCTTTGGCAGAGCGAACCTCCGATTCAAGGCGCTGAATCGTCTTTCGAGAAGCCGATATTTCGTCGACGAGTTCACAAAATCGTGCTTGTAACGTGGCTCGGTGTTGAGACTCCGCTCGTTCTCGGAGTGCCCTCTGTTGGCGGAGGTCAGCAATAATCTTGGCTGCAACAACCATATTATAGCATTTTGTCACTCTTCGTCATGATATCCAAGAGCGCTAAGCTCTCTATGTGTTATCGCGCCCAACAGGTAGGGAATGTTGGCTCATCTAATTACAAGTAATAATACTGATCAGAGATTTTTAGAATCATATATACGTTGCACTGCAATGACAGCCTAAGTACTCAGGGTCAATGATCTCCTTTACGCGAAGGTACAACCACTTGCAGTTTACGCATTTAGCACGGAGTCACTAACATGAGGGCATAATCTTGATCTCGTTAACACATTATCGTTGTTTATATTACATTATTATTAAAATGAATTACAATTATGTTTATTTCACTCAAATTGAGTATAATATATTATTATTAAAATGAGTATCATGACAAGTAAAACAATAATTATAACAATTTTTTGTCAACAAGGGGTTAGTATTAACATGTACAGCTATCACAATGACTAATACACTAATTATATAATATTTACACTATATTTGTATTATTATTGAGTATACCTGAGTGTCGGTGACCACGCAACATCATCTTGGCATTGCCTTTCTGTAGTTCCAATGACATCCTCTGTTGGAGGAAATTATAATAATTTGTGTTCAGAGGAGCTTATTAGTACACAAGTACTAATATAGAAATCACATAGAATCTACAATATTGCTTATACTATTATTGCTTGAGTGTCGGTGACCACTCTACTTGGACAAGAAGGAAGGAAGGTGAGGTCCGTAGTACGTACAAGACCTTTTGCACTCCCATTGCGTGCCGGAGCAGAAAGTAGGCTTGGCGTCTCCCGAGATGGCTCAACCGCTGGTAAAACCAGGAGAGTTGGTTCCCCTTTTCGGCCAGTACCGGGCCAATCATGTCGAAGAACATCGCCGTACCAAGCAGATCAATTTCACACCGATCCTTTACAAAAATGCCCGGGATTTTGCCGTTGAGTTCTGCTATGACCTGCTGTTTCTCTTTGTTTTCGAAACTCTATAGGAATAGCTCGCATTTGGATGAGTTGAGCTGCAGCCCGCTCCATTGCTCGAACGCTCTGAAGTCCTTCATGTCCCTGGATGTCGCCTGTTTGACGCACTAATGCAGAAGCAGCCTAAACGCAAGAGGGGCCGCTATGTCTCCCTGCCGACAGCCGGCTGATCAACCTCACCAAACATTAGGTGAGTCGGCCTGCTATATGCCTGGTGTATCATTGGATAAAGGGCCAATTTGTGCTTGGAAAACTTTGTTAAGAGGTGCTCTCGTTGGTTTAAGTTAAACGCATTTTTAAAATAAACATTTAGGAGGTAGCCCTTGTTGTTATTTTCGAGGATGATGCGAGTTGTGTAAACAATTATTTCCACCCTATTATCAGTGGTGTCCCCCATCTGCCGTGGCCGCTGGTAATTTTTCACACTGACTTGGGGGAGCAGGGTATTTGTGGCCAGTCTAAGCAGAGTGCAGCCAACGACTTTGGATTGATATCCCCCGGTTTTATTTTTCTTGGCGATGTGCTACCATTATATATGACGCTTCTTACAGCCTCCGGAACTTGTCCTGTTGCATATGACGTCGCATAACTTGCAAAAGTGTTTCCAGCACATTGTTGTGGTCTCTGTTGGCAGGGAAAAGGCATTTTAGATAGTCAGGCTTGAGACCGTCAAGACCTCCCGCCACACCAGATAAAAAATGCGGAGTGCCTTGGCGACAACCTCGGTCAAGCACGACCCGACCGCTGGCAAGCGGATTAGGGACGATGGCAACATGTCTCCTGCAGGAGCAGGAGGGTGTTTTGCCACCATCTCACTAATCAACTTTTCAAATACGGGCGCAATCGTGCCATTGGAAGATAAGATTTTAATGGCGTTCCGCACATTAAAATTAATAGATAGCTTGTGAGCAGCAATGTAAACACGTGCTTTACCCGTCATTGCTCGTTTGCCTTGACCCTCGGCTTCCACGCGAGTGAGAGCGGCACCTCCGAAAAGAGCCGCCTTTTATCTGACCATGCTGGCCAGGCTATGGCCTCATTGAATTTCTTTGTCGACGTAGAGGACTTTTGGGGCGCGGATGAGCAGCGCGATCCAGCCGGCTTCATCATAATTTTTCACAACATTTGTGACAGCAGACAGTGGAAGAGCCTGCGCAGAGGGGGTCATCTTGGCGTTGGCAAGTGGCAAACCGATGAAGAAGAGGGGCGGGACAAGGAGGCGGCAGATGCTGGTCAAGTGACGGCCCTTCATTTGCTGACGGCTGGCTGGTGGGGTGAGGAGAAGGTGCTTTTAGGGAAGCGCGCGGAGAAGACAGCGGTCGGCGGCCAGTTGGAACGCTGGTGTTCCACTAGACTTGGCTATCTTCTTCTTATGAGTCCATTCTGCGCGAATCTGGACACACCTCTTCGTATGAAAACACACTGAATACCACGGGCACTAAAATTCATTAGTTATTTCTTCTACTGCTTCTCCTGTTAAACAGAGCAGTTGCTGGTTTTTGTTGTGGTTGTGAACTTTTCATGCCTTGCCGCTTTAAGGGAACATGCCGGTTTCATTGTCGGTACAATTAGTTTTTTTCACCTTAGTAGTAATAATAGCTCCGTCGAGTCTGGATGGGTCAGAGAACATGCAAACGCATACTCCTCCACCCAATAAAGGTGCCGAGAGTTATTAAAAAGCTACGCTGGATACGGAGCTTAATTGCCATTAAGCTACTAAGGCAGAAGCCTTAACCTTCGGAATGTTTGCGTCAGAGGCTGTCGCTCGACATTCAACGAGGGGCTAATCCTGCCTTAGAGAACCCGTGACTACACGTTCAAGCGGAGACAATTGTTCACATTAAGCTACTTAAAAATGAGCTTTCTAGCTACAAGGCAACAAAGAATTTCTTTGTGCTTCTCTGTTGTGCACATACTCTCTTTAAGTACACATTTTGTAATTTATAAAATGCCAGTGTGACATCGGTATGGAGATCTGCACCACAACTCAAGAGCGGGATGTTCTATTGCATAGAGACGTATAACATCATGTATAGAGAGATCCGCGGCATAATATGGCAACGCCAGATGCTGGCTAAATTACTGCTTGATATGCACACATTGTGTAAGATAGCTTTTGGCTTCGCTCAACACATAGATATTCAAATCACATGGACTATTAACGGACTATCGTGGAAAAGCGTTAGAGACTAAGGTGATAAATCTAGACACGAAGAGGTTGATAAGACAATGTACCTGTTGGGGCAAAAATTAAGCACATTGTAACACGATGCGCGAGGTGAGGAACCGTACTGCGGATCCGCGTCAACGCCGCAAAAAGATGACCTGGGACATAGGATTGGGCAGGTTTGCTTTATGCAGGTTGCTGTTCTCTAGCGAATCTTAAGGGTACGCTCCTTTCTTGACTTCAAAAGCGCCGGCTCTTGAGTTAATAAGCCCCGCTAGTGACTTCAAACAAATTCATAAAGACAAATTACCATTTTCGATGACTAAAGCGAACGCGTCCTGCTCCTGGGCGATGTGCTTCTTTATCTTGGGCAGGAGACTGGAAAAGGAGTCGTTGAGTTCGGCCAGCGAGACATTTTCATTGTCACCGAGTGGGCCCGGGTCGTGTTTTGGGTCGGCGCTATCCGCCATCCTAACGCGATCCTAGACAATTACCTGTACGTAACTTAATAACGGACAATTGGAATAAAGTATCCGAGCGCCCCCGAAGATCGCTAAAACCTTAGTCGTCTGCACCGGTGGTGGCGTAAATCACCGATCTCTTACAAGAGCACCGTTAGCAATACGTGGTTTCAGATGTATTTTTATTTTAGTGTTTTCCCCATACAGGTAAATATCTAGTGTTTGACCTTTTAGTAAGCTGACTACTGCGAACTGCGTAGCTGTAGTAGTAATCCTTTTTGACTATTCGACAGTTTTTTAGTAATGTCTACGGATGCTCGCTCAGTTAACTAGAGTTGAGTTGTGCGCCTTGATCGACTGTTCGGCAATCGTAAACACATCGCTGGATACTTTTGACATAAAGTCTAGGTGATGGCCTAGTTCGCCTAGAATGCTTTCTACATTACTTCTAGATGAGGTCCGTTAGACTTGATTGCTCTGCTAGGTCGTGCACATCTTCTGAGTGCTACACCATCGTACGCTGATGATCATGATTATGTCGTAGTCTGCCCAGCAAGCTATGAGAATGAATTACCAATTACTCTCTAACACAAACTGTCCTTAATATGGCCCCTGGTGGCCTCACAGAGCGCCTCGCAACCACTGTCTCGGAGCCACGAAAACCAGGCTTAGTTGGCCCCCTGTAGTGGGCTCGAGTAGAGTACACAGAGTTTCACACACATTAGTGATAGTGGTAACTTGCCGAGCTAAGCTGGTCGAGATACACGCTGGTCGAGATACACGCTTGTCGAGGTGGGCAGAAGCAGACGACAAAGCAAGAAGTTATTTGACGGCGTATGTCCACTATTCACCAGCAGCTCATTTAGGAAGATTTCTCATTCATCAGATGTGATATGATGCCTCTGTGTGGCGCCGCGTGCTGGAACACTACACAGTACTAGCGCACACAAGCGTAGCATTTGCAGTACGGGGGATGACTGAAATGGCTGGAATTTAGCCAGCTGTTAATGGCGGTGATGGCCTAACTACCTCGGCATTATCCGCAAGATCAACTAGCTCAGTACACTTACTAACGCAAGTTCAGACCTAAACCCTAGAGGTGTGAAAAGAAAATTAACGGGCCGTTGAGACTGTCGTATACGCATAAATCTCCTGCACTTTTCGATGGTATTACACGACAAACTCCATCCGCACATGTGTTTAGTTTGGTGTCTATCTGTTCATATTGTTTGAATAGCCTATTTTCCTGTCTAGTACGGCATACCGATTGTTGTAACATTTCAGGCGACATCTGACGCCAGATCAAGATCGCTACATAGAGCAAGAACGAAATTTGACTCAACAAATTGGCTCATTCCTAGTCATCTTGCAAAAAGTAGTTTGTTTTCAAAAAAGTATAAATATATACTTGCATAAGTATAACCGTATATGCATTTGTATTAGCCGCATATATGTATATATATATATATATATATATATATATATATATATATATATATATCAAAGATTTTTTTTAAGGCGAGCATTGCCGAGTGTGCAAACGTATTGTAAATGATTAATAAGTCATCACAATATTGTATATACATATATATATATATATATATATATATATATATGTGTGTGTGTGCTCATCATCTACATCATTCTTCGTAAAATATCAGCAGGCTACAAATCATTCATAGCAATGATACATCACTAAAGTTTACCTTTAGTTCTGCGGTTCTACAGGACGACATTGAACTTACATTAGTGTCACGTAACAAAAGGTTTTAGATCGTTCGGTTTAAGTGTTAATGGTACTTCCCCTGTTCCATCATATTTGTCCCGGTTGTCACAGAGGCCGGTTATAGCTGACCTGCGCAAATGCGTGGAAGCCGTGTCCCTACGTCGCCAACAATATGAGGGAGAGATTTAACAACACCTCAGATCTCAGCAAGCATTGCTGGTAGATGCTTAATTGCATAGCAATCAGCGGCAACCGTGCAACCTTGTTCTTGGAGTTTTCATCCTTCAATCCTGGCGATGAAGATGACAACTATCACTTCCCCGCTCCACCGCTCTCGTCTCGATTTTGTCACAGAGCCCGGTCCAGAGGATGATCACTCTCTAGTACTCTGAGAGCGTGAGAGTAGATCAGAATAATTATTCAAGCCTCATCATCTGTGATTGCTTTTGCAAGTTGACCGAGTATAAATTTTTAGTGATCTTCTCGCAGCTTGATTTCAGGAAAATATTCACAGCGGAATCTTCAATACCAGCGACACACAATTAATTTCGACAGTCACTCCGAAGCTTCACTTTTTTTTGTGAGCCGGGTTGTTCACGGGGGTTTGTTTAAGCAAGAGTTGGGCTAAGGAAGATATTTTACTTTTACAGGTTTGACGACTGACCTGTATGACAAAAAAAGCGAACATGGTAGTTGTAGGTATGCACTCGCATGCAATATGGCCGTTACATTGCAATCACAGACGTCCACTCCACAAATTTCAAACAAAAATGACGGTTCGTCTGTACGTATTAATTGTGCACACGTAATTATAAAAATCGAGATGCGTGAAGGTTCAAACATGCAAAAGTATAAAATATAATTTTGCAGACCCTTCGTAGTATCGCAAAAGATGTTCTTTTAGCTAGTGTCAAGTATATTTAAAAAAGGCAACGTTGAGTGTCCTGAATAGCCCGACATACTTAGTTTTTCAACTAGGTAATGCGTTCTCTCACAATCGTGCATGTTTCGCATCGTCAGGACAGCCAACCTAAAATCACATTTCAGAAAAAAAATTCATCACACTCCTATGCGAAACATTTGGTCCCTTCTCAATGGCTAAAATGCTTTTTAACGAGTTGGCTGTACCCCTGAGTTTGGCCCTATTTTTCAGGGACGATATACAGTCCCCGAAAAAAATATAGGGCTACTTATTTTTGTTACATTTCACGCATTTATTATAACCAATCGTGTAAAGATCACAGTGATACATGCTCACAGAGTAACAGCGGAAACTTCTGTCGACATTTGGAGTCTCGGATTACTTTGAACCACGAGATTTTCACATTTGGCACAGCTACACCGCGAATAAATTATAAGGCCACTAGCAAGATACCTGTTTTAACAAATTAATTAAGCGGATTAACGGCATTTGGGCTAATTTCACGGCATTTAGCAACTATACTTAATACTCAGTGAACTTTCCATTAAGTCTGATAACCTCAAAAGTGCGGTTTGGTATAGTGTTAAACAAATTTTGGATGACATTTGCAAGAGCTCGTCCCAAGCCTCAAAAATTGTTTTTTATCTGTGTAAACTTATTGTTCGAGCTAGCTCTACACATTCTGGATCATATTAAGATCAGGTGAGAGTGCAGGCCAGCGAAGGACTTCAATGTGACGTTGGTCAAACCAGCTTGCGATCCGCCTGGCGGTGTGAGTCGGGGCGTTATCGTGCGTAAAAACGAAGTCTGGCCCTCCCATCAGTTTAAAATGCGCCGATTGCTCTTTTAGTAAATCCCCGTAGCGCGTCGAATAAACACGACCGTCTAAAAAACAATCGGCGACTTTGTATAATACCCGACAGCAGCCCAGATCACCACTGAACCGCCACCTGAGTGACGTTTTGACAAAATTCGTTTTTCCTTGCGGACTTCAAGCAAATAATAGTTACATCGATCCGGTTCATCAAAGTTAAACTTTTTTCATCCGAAAAAAGCACTCTGTGTCACTCAGTGGTCCATGACATCGTATCGTGGGCACTCAGTTGTCCATGACATTTTATCGTGGGTGAAGTCAAGACGAGCTTTCATCGGTCAGCGGTCAATCGTTGTTTTTTCTTGTGTATTTTGCCAATGTGTCTTCCTAAGGAAGCTTTGCACATTTCGCACGTTCGTTTGCACGTCAGCCGCCGCCGCAATCGCCCTCGCCGAGGGCACAGAGTTCGACGCTTTCTTCAGAATTGCAGGTTGTTTCGTTCCAAAATAGAATTTGGACGTCTGAACTCTTTTTTACGGCGTATTTTTTTACCTAAATTAACAAAGTTATTTACTTCTTAGACACAACGCCTTAATTGACGGGAAATTTTGCGATTAGAGAGGCCGATGTTCTGATAAGCCTTGATATGGGCCTTTTCTTTACCCATGAGGCGCCAGCCTAAACCTATCGTTTCAACAAAGAAAAAACTTCTGGTAGGAGGTCTGCCTTTGTTTCTGTCGAGCCGTTAAATGAGCCCAAACGTTGTTATTCCACTCAATTCACTCGCTAAGACATGCATCTTGGTGGTGACTTTATAATTTTTTCGCAGCGTAGCTGTGCCAAATGTCGAAATCTTGTGTTTTAAGGTAACCCGATACCCCAAATGTCGATAAAAGTATCCGCTGTTACTCTGTGAGCATGTATCATTATGATCTTTACACAATCGGTTATAATAAATGCGTGAAATGTGGCAAACATGGGTGGCCCTATATTTTTTTCAGGGACTGTATATATATATATATATATATATATATATATATATCACTTCTTACAAAATTTACCCGGCACAACTCATTTTAAGCATGTTGAATACTCATTATATGTGTTGTCTTTTTTGTATACTTAGACACGATGTGTCGTTGTTCCAGCTCATCCCATACGTATTCGATGGAATTCGAGTTGTATTATATATATATATATATATATATATATATATATAATGTGACAAGTGGGTGCAACATCTCAAGTTTGTTCTTTCACCACTTTCATCAGCAACAGTTTTTGTTCACTGTTAAAAATGTTCCTATATATTGCGGCGAATTTATGATTTAATTATATCATTCAACTTCTATTGAACTACAAGAAAGGTCATTATATACCGGAACATGAGTAGTCGAAGATATACCGGTCAACTTGAGTATGTTCCACTGAACGCTGGCAGATCTTTAGGTGTTGCGCGCAGTCTACATAGAACGCACTCAGCCACCCTTGCCCGCATATACATAAGCATATTAAGCAAAATAGCTGCTTATTTGCTTTTAGTGTTTATTTTGCTTACGTCAGGTCAAATATCAACGGGCTGAGTTTCAAACCAGCCACAAATATAGCTGGTTTCAGCTTAGCAATAGCATCAGAAGCACCAAAGACAACATCCATACCATCTTCCGAGATATCTACAATATATTTTCATGTTCTTTCAACCAATGCCAACTTTACAAGTAAAAACGTTTTATTAAAATGCACACTGGGATTGAGATGGACTAAAAGATATATACACGCTACTGTTATAAGGTAGTTCGTAAAACATCGTCCATGTCTCTCCAACAACGTAGTATTGTTGTTGCATATATATTCAGCGTATTACTCATATTTAGAGGAGAAGAGAGAAGTGAGTATCACACCGAGGAGTCGGTAGAATATAATTCACATCCAGTCGGAGAGTACAAGAACTCAAGCGAAAAAGGTCGTTCATGGTTGGCCAATGATCGCCGATGACATCGGCCGACTTCTTGTTGTTATTGATCACCCCATTGTTGTTCATTGTCGACCTGCCGTTATGAGACTCGAGCGGTCCTCTCTGTTCACGCTGGATGGCATACAACGAATTGTTTCTCCATGCTATACCGTTGATAATCCGCTTTACCTGTACTGCAGTTATGTATATAGAATTGAAGAGTAATTGGCTGCCTATGGTACCAGGTATTACCAGGCTAAAATAAATCGGTGACAACTAACCTGCTTGTGTCAACGTCAATCTAAGTTGTTGTTGCTGCCTGGTACCGTAATGGCAGAGCCACTTAATACGCGCCTGGCAAACAAGTTCTTGCATATTCATGGACATTTCCTCGTTCTCCCAACGCACACACGAAGTGACACTCGTGTAGATGCGGAAAAGCATTTCAAATGGCCTTCAGCAACGCCAAATGGATAGCGCCTTCCTGTTCAAGGAGATACGAGGAGGGTCAGACAGGCAGACGCAAATTACAATACCGCATCGACACCGCATATGCCGGACGAGTTTATCGGCCATCGATTTCGTACAGATTGTGCATATCAGTCAACACCACCACCGGTGATATCCGAGCTATTCCATCGACAGCCTCGATCAGACGATACTCTCCGGGGCTTTGTGCCAATTGCTCGCTGAATAGTCTTCTTGGTTCTCCGCGCAAGAACTGGTTCGTCGCTTGCGCATAACGTCGCCGTTGACATCGGCCGCCGGCTTGTTCCTGCTGCTGTTGTTGCTGTTGTTATTGTTGTTGTTATTATTCACTACGCCATTGTTGTTCATTGTGGCGCTCCCGTTATGAGACTCGGTTAGGGGTCGCTGGTCGGGCGCGCACTCCCCATCCTTCTCGACGGCCACACTCGGCAGCGAATTCGTCGACGGTACAGCGGTGTAGAGGTCGTTTTTGAAAGTCCGCGCTTGGTTTTTGCTAACGAGTTGCTTCTTTACCGTCGAGACGATCGCGCTGAAGTAGTGGATCTCCAGAAGTATCGAGTCGTCCTCCGAGTCCAGTGGGTCGTCGACACATACGCCTGCATAGGCAAATCAATACCATAGCGTAGCAGCAAACGTTTCGACCATAGTTCGGACTCTCTTTATGTATATACACACATGCACACATGTAAGCTGGTACAGCTACCTGTAAAAAGCATACATATTTCTACAGTCGATATAGTTAAATACCTTAATCTTTGCTATTGAAAAAAAAATAGTAATAGCTTCGTGTCAAAAGTATTGTATTATAAACAGAGATAATTTATTCACGTCTTCGTGTTTGTTTGGTGCTGCTTAAATATCGAGTTGAGGTACACATTCCTTGAAAAGAGTTCGTCATGAAGCTACTTTTGCAAACTGTACTTAAGGTAGGACATACTCATTTTACGCTGTCATTGTTCCGATGACTTTGGGAAAAATAAATCGGTCACTGCGTTCCGTTCGGTGAGCCTCTAACTGAACGTTTTTATGTTTCGAAAATATAAAAAAAAAGAAAAACATCTTTAGTAACATATAACTAAAGAAAAACATCTTTAGTAACATATAACTATACGTTATACTAATAAAATAAGGTTAGATGAGAGCTGTAGGACTAACTTAGCAACTGTGTTGGCATTCATTCTACAGTAGTCATAGTTTCACAGGGGGCAATATGTACATCGGTCACGTCTATGGAGCGATTTAGTAGAGAAAATATCATAGGAAAAAAGTTAAACGTAGCAACAAACCTCGCAGAGTGGCTATACTCCAGCAGTTAAGTGCACAGAGAAGAAACGCTGCCGTAATGGTGACGAACCACATCGTGAACAGATCGCCCTTGAACATCAACTCCCAGAACACCCATGAGCCGCGCCAGTAGAAAACAGCCGTCGCCGATACAATAATCCGCCACAGCTGCTCAACTAGGAAACGCGGCACCCTTGGCAAGCGCCTAGTACACAAGGTTGCCGCGAGGTTATTTCGACAGTTGAAGAAGGTATTTTCTAACAGTATATACAGGGTCATTTAGGGAGTATTGTACTTCTTTCGAGGTTTGATAGAGCTCGGCAAGAAATTAATTTTTCCCTATGGAGGGAGGACGCGCAAACGTCTTGTTTAGGAGAGAGAGCGAAGTTTATAAACGTAGTTATTCAGGATTTTTCTCCTACATAGTTGTGCGAAATCTACGTTTGCGGAAGAACCAGTCAACGCATGAAGGAACCGATTACACCGGCGTGTTCGGAGGAAAATTCTGAAGACACTTCACTAGCTTGCGTAGCAAAAAGCGAATACCCAGATTAAGGAAAGTCATAAAAAGTCGATATGCTGTTATGTCGTACGTTAACGCTTTTTCGTAAAAATCGTAAAATGTTTCCATTGCGACCAAAAATGTATGTCCAAAAGACCACTCTCACGCAATAGCAAATTTAATGCCCACGACTTTCGTACCAAAGTGATGATGCTGCGTTACGTAGTTGTCAAGTCACTAAGCTTTTTCGATAGCCATATCGAAAGCGAAGATATGCATATTTGCATAGGGCGTATGAGAAAGTTAGGTACATATTTTGAGGTTTGGTAGAACTCAGCAAGAGAATAATTTTTCCTAGTGGAAGGAGAGAGCGGAAACGTCTTGGCTTGAATTTTTACGGTTCTGAACGTGAAAACTTGCACGTAAAACATAACAAATATGACTGTCGAAAACGCTTAGTTACTTGACAACTACGTAACGCAGCACCATCACTTTAGTACAAAAATGATGGGCATTAAATTTTCTATTGCGTGAGAGTGGTCTTTTGGACGTACATTTTTGGTTGCAATGGAAAAATTTTACGATTTTTCATGAAAAAGCGTGAACATAAAATATCGACTTTTCATGACTTTCCTTAATCTGGGTATTCGCTGGTTCTCCCGCAAACGTAGATTTCGCACAACTATGTAGGAGAAAAAAGCTGAATAACTACTTTTATAAACTTCACTCTCTCTCCTAAACAAGACGTTTCCGCGTCCTCCCTCCATAGGGAAAAATTATTTTCTTGCCGAGCTCTATCAAACCTCGAAAGAATTACAATACTCCCTGAATGACCCTGTATATATATATATATATATATATAGGTCAACGAAACGCTTGAATTTATTTTTTATTTATTTATTTAAGTGTTATATGTTGAAAAATAGATCATCAGAATAAAAATCATTTTCGTTTTAAGACAAACGTATAGTTGAATTTTCTGTTTTAACTACAACATTATTTTAATTTAGTAGGTTGTATTACCCCCGAGTGTCCTAATAATGCTTTAAAACTTAGCATTTATTTAATTAAGTCAACAATAAATTGCTGTGGAATATTACTTCACTCCTCGCGCGTGGTATTCGTGAGCGCCGGAAATCTTGCCGGATCTAGAGAAAATCGACAGGAAATCGAAGACAGTCCTTGGGAAAACTTCTACAAGAAAGTGAAGGTAGGTAACCCACGAAAGTCCGTGGCTGTGCTCACAAAGAAGACAGGACATTCTTTTTTTCGTAGGGGACAATGCTGAATATGTTAGCGAGGAAAAGGTCATATTCAGTTGACATTGACTAGAGTCGAGCGCAAGCAAAGCAACGGTCTGGGCGTTTTTTTTTGCGCATTTGCAGGGCTTGTAGTTAGTTTTTTAACTTAATAATTTCACTAACTGACTAACAAGGAGCGTTTTAGTAGATATTTCGTTATATAATGGATATGAGGCACCTACGCATAAAATGCAATCCTATAACGAATTCGCGTTAGTAATGATGGATAATAACCAAAACTGGTTGGACGTTATTGTAGCGTGTTTTAACACAGGCGGTAACCGCCCTCAGTCGCGGTCCGTAAGCTACAACGTCTTCCACCGCAACTAAGTGTGAGTCTATATTCTATATTTATTTATATAAGGACGCTAACAATTGAGCACAGCCACCCGGGTGTTGAGAGTGCACAGTAAGAGAGCCTGAAAGGGATCCGATCCCTTAGACACGCGACCCAAATGTCAGAGTGTACTACTACACCACTAGAGTACTTATTACGCACATTTTCGTCGAAACAATTATTATTGATATACATACATCGACACCGCCCTTACCAGTAAACTGGCAAATTGACCCAGACAGGATCGAAGCATATTTTAGTCAGTGGAATTTCTGATTTTGTGTTACTTACTTGACGCACGAGTTGAGTGGCCACTGAACAATGTAGCAGGTAACACTCATAATGATACCCAAACCCAGTGAGACGACACCTGAATTAATCGGGACATCTGGAAATATGCCAAAATCCTACAAAAAAGCGTGCGCAATAGCTGTAAGGGATAACTTGCCCGATAGCTTTACGTATATATATATATATATATATATATATATATATATATATATATATATATATATATATATATATATATATATATATATATAGGGTCAATTTTCCATAGGGAAGGATGATTTTCTTCCCGAGTTCTATAAAGCCTCAAAATAAGTACATAACATTTCGAGGGACTCTGTATATACGTGTGAAAGCCAGAAACGACTAAATAAAGGCAATTCCACCCTATCGCATAGTTTTTGGTGTACGTATACCCAGGTGCATAGTCATATATCGAATTTGGAATGTGGAGTCGCAATGAAGCGTTGGGTGCGAGCAGGCTGTAGGCGTTTGCAGAGAACTATTTCATAACAAATTTAAATGCGCCATTCAATCTAAGCCCAAGTCTCGAACTGAAAGATGTATAGAAAAAGAACATCAATAGCACGCCGCCAGGACATTCAGGATATATATACATACATAGGCTCTTAGATTTTGAGTCATAGCTAGCGATTAGCACAATACCTCTGCCTGACCTCTACTGCGGCTAATAAAAAAGTGCCCGGAGTGATTGCCTCTCACCTGTATATGCCACAGTCCTCGCCAGACCAGTATAATGCTGGGGTGAATGTAGAAGACGGAATAGAGATGATTCGCGAAATGCAGTATAGGGTTGCGTGAGGTCTGGGAACAGAAGACCGGACGCAAAAGGTCGTTAAGCTGTTCGCCAAGCTAGCTCACTGCCGTTATGCCCCTACGCAAACCTATCATGACATTTGATTTATACCACGCACCAACAAGATCTGTATACACAGTAGCCAAATGAGTTTAACATACTGAGCGTCAAATAATAAATATAACATTATAACATATATATATATATATATATATATATATATGTATATATATATATATATATATATATATATATATATATATATATATATATATATGCAGATTCAGTAGGGGTATTTCAAAATGAAGTGGTAAACGATTTTCCTCCAACAGTTATATATCATATATATATGTTTTTAACAATTTAAGGTAAAGTTAGATGTGGCACATGCATCAAACATTGTACCTGAGAATGATTTAAATATACGTACGAGATGTGCGTATTTGGAAAATGCGATGAAGTAGTTGGTTTTGTCGTCGGCGATTAAAATGAAAGGAACGACACCGGTCATGCTCTTACTGCATCCACTGGCTGCCATCAAAGCGTACCCTGCAAAAGATGCGCTTTAATGATGGTTGGTATTCAAGTGACTGATTAAGAGCATTCATGTCAATTGTGGCCTCCTTGATAGGTGAGTCTGGAATAACAGGACTTTACTTAGGCGATATATATATATATTCTTAAAATGAATGTGTTCCAAATTGACCTAGCTTGCTCCAATAAACGCGTACCTATTCAAATGGTTGCCACAACTAGCTTTAAGGGGTAGAGACTACTATAATTACTATTCCACTAGATGCATGATCGTGTCATAGATAGGTTACGTAACAGAACGTTTTCGTTAAACGTTTTTTAAATATTTTACGTATGTCATATAGCCTTACCGAGTGCAAGACATCCTCCAGCCGACACGTAGCCAGGGCCCAGATAGTGGTCCAATATGTACCAGAATCCTAAAACGAAAACCATGAAAAATATATCGGCATGATCATTCACGCGGCCCTTGCTTAAGGAGTTTGTAGTGGATAGAGTAGAGAATGCTATTACCGTTCCAGTACATTATACGCAGAACAAGCGACTGCAAGTTTTAATGGCGTGTCTATTGAAGAAAAGACGTACATTGCTCAGTAAAGCGGCACCGCATTTAACCACCATTTCTTGCTAATCAGCTTAGTTTACATACTGTAATGGCAATTCTGTTAGCCTTCTTAACTTAAATTAAAAAAGGAAAAACTCCTCAGCTT
Organism: Dermanyssus gallinae; assembly: GCA_003439945.1. Taxonomy (NCBI): domain Eukaryota; kingdom Metazoa; phylum Arthropoda; class Arachnida; order Mesostigmata; family Dermanyssidae; genus Dermanyssus; species Dermanyssus gallinae. The sequence continues at coordinate 68,072 of QVRM01006743.1, forward strand.
TATTACGAAGAATAACCGTACTGGCTTACTGATGGTACCGCGTAGAATCCGCAGTGGTATTTAAACGTACCTCTCCACTGGAACACAATGACAATGATGAGCAGGATAGAGTAGAACCGTGAGAGTGGGTTGTAAAGCGCATCCGTTAGCTGGGCAATCTTCGTTAGCCTTTCATGGATCAGATGGCATACGAATACCGCGGCGTAGCCTGGAAATGACCATAACAAGCACATACGTAGAGATGCGTCAGCTCCACTATAGAATGTTCGCGAAATGTTAGCGTTTTCAAAGTTGTTCTGTTTCTTTTTTTATAAAATTATGGTTTTTCTCGAGAGTCTTCGTTATTCCTTTTTTCCCTCACGGTATGTTCCGTTACCTATACGCTGACGATAGAGTTATACCAGAAATACGGTTCGAGTGTAGAGCGCATTCTTGTTTATTATTATTATTATTATTATTATTATTATTATTATTATTATTATTATTATTATTTATTATATTACAGTTGTGAGGTGTGAATGTGTATCCTCATTATTTTATAGTTTCTTTCTTGCTGTCGTCAGCCCATCGCACCTAACATCGACGCGGCGTTTCCTCTGCAAACTGCCAATGAAAGCAGCAGCCTCAGAAAGTCGCCTTCGCGTGCATCTCCGGTGTTTGCTTGTATTCGATCACTTAAGTCTTTAATAAATATCCTTGTTCTTCTGCTGACTGGGCCCATTGTCTCCATTGCAATCGGCACGAAATTGTATCTAGATTCTAAGTCTGTGTATTTACGCCACTTTTCTTTCTCGGCGTGTTCGGCAACCCATCCCGCCTCGGTGGCGCTGTGGCACACATAAGACGGCGCGGCTGTGCAGGAGACTGTCGCATCCCAAACCAGGCATTTGCCTTTCTTCTACGGCGGAATAGTGACACCGTCGGGCCTTTTATTATTATTATTATTATTATTATTATTATTATTATTATAAATGACTAGTATATAATCTGGTTCTGTGTCAAATGCGAACTTACCAAAGCTAGTTGAGAGACTTATAATATTAACAATAACTTTAAATTTTAATTATTTCTGTTATTATTGTTACCTAATCATTGCCAGCCGGTAAATGTACAGATTACACTCCCTATATGTGCATCCGTATCTCCAGTTTTCTCCCTGTCGGGAGCGTGTCTAGAACCATTATTGCGTTGCCGCGATGACCTTCGAAGGCATTGCGCTCTCTACGACTGCTACGCCGATTGATCGCGTAATGGCCACAGCCTCCGGGCTGGTATGAAGATTATATGATGAGGCCACACTCGCTGACTCTCAGCAGCGGTATGATTGATAATCGATTCTCAATCAGCATCGCAAAAAAAACAAACACCACATATCTTATCGAGTTAATAACAGCATTGTCGCCATGACCTCCATCTTGGCGCCATAGAAGTTCTCAGTAAAAACAGACCCTAACGCTGTTCAACCCGAAGGTCACTTCGGTGGTGTCATATGGTCTCACACTAATTTGGGAATACTTATCGGCTTAGCAGCTTAGCGGGTTATTTCGATACGGAGAGAGAAACGTTCTTTAAGAGCATTTTAGGCCTCCCTAGAAACGCACACACAGGCTTATCGTCTGTCGAGGACGACACCGTTCATCAATGATTTGGTAAACAGCTTTCAACTCTCGGCTACGGCTTCACTGTGAGAATTCCGTAGGAGTTTTGAGCAGAAGATGAGGGAAGTGACATAATCGTTCCGTAAGACACCAGGCAATGCTCTTCAAGCCGCGCTACGTTCTCACCCGCTACTCTCTCCATGGGTTCCATCACAAACTGTATCATCGGACTGGGTTCCATAACCCTAGCGATGAGTGTGGCTATACATTTAGCAGTCTCATCTGCATTAAAAATTATAATGTAAGTAGAATATATAGCAGGAGACTGTCGCATCCCAAACCAGGCATTTGCCTTTTTTCCACGGCGGAATAGTGACACCGTCGGGTATTAACCGATGGTTAATTTACAATGTTGCGCGTACAGAGGAAGCGTACATTTACATATACGTACATTAATTCACGGTTCTAAAAGTCGAGTCAACGGAACTGCTCTATGGCTTTGTTGAAGGTGATACAAGTCGCACTGTCCCCCGTAGAGTTTACACAAGCAAAACGAAGAAACTTCATGGAACTTCTCTCGAATACAGATCTTCATGTGGAAGCCATGTGCAGCAAATCGTGCAGAGTTTGCACAAGCAAAACGAGGAAATTTCATGGAAATTCTTTCGAATTCAGGTGTTTATGTGAAAGCCATGTACAGCAAATCGTGCGATTAGGTGTCTATTCTCATATTTGCAGCGCTTCCACGAACTACACGCCATTGCTTGGGTTTTATAGAAGAGTGGGTCTAACTCTGCCATCTTATTCTCCCATTCAGGCATGTACCCGTTGAAAGCTGCCGTTTTTGGTACAATGGTAAAACATGTATTTTTTGTAAATCCTCAACAAATAATAGAGACGACGCTAGTAAACAGACTAATCTGTTAAGAATAGTGCGGTAGACTCTTAGCGCTTTTTCAGAAAAAGTTGCCTTGAAGTGTACCTCTGATAGGTAAGGCCATGTTACCTGTATACCGTAAGAAGCAGTGGGCGCAATCTTTAAGTTGAACAGATTGACGGCAACGTCCATTGATATTTTATGAGCGTCTCGGATACTATGAAAGGATTGTAGTCCTTTCCGAATTCGTTCATCAATGTGCCTCGAGAAGTTAATATCTCGAGCCGAGAACATGACTCCTAGATAGGAGAAGTATGAGACAAATTCTATAGATTTTAAACCTAAGCAAAGTTCTTCGATTCGAGCCAATTTCCCTTCACGTTTGACGGCTCCACCATCTTTAATAACTTGTCTTTCTTGTAAAATGCCTTTAATGAGTACCAATATATTCAACGAAACCTCGCAAAAAGCCAGCTTGCCAAGTATAATCGTTCGTGCGGCCGTGTCAATAGCCGCTTTAAAGTCTACAAATACAACAAAAAGTTAAGCCTCTTTTGTTCGAAGTGCCCGTTGTATAGAATTTTGAAGTATAGCACATTCTGTCATTGCTGAGCGGCCCTTCCTAAAGCCATGTTGTTGCTCCGGCAGTTTTCTGTTAATTTCAAGAAAAGGTTCTAATCGACTCTTTTATAGTTACGACTTAATCTAATATAAAAAGACGTCATCTCCGGGCGGATTTTTGCTAGAATATATGTTTCAATCATATGATGTTTGCAACAAGCACATTACTGATTTTACCATGGTGCGTACCTTCTGTTTGTTCGTTTTGGCCGAGCGCTACCAGTAATGACACTTCGAATGCTGGAGGCATAAAATTCCACGTTGATCACATCTGGCACTTAGTAAATGCTTTGCGAAGTAACATTCAAAAGGCTGAGATTCAGACTGCGACTTAGACGAGGCCGCCCGCGATATGTAGATTGCGGTTGAATTGATATTTCCATTGCGACGCATAAGTGCCACCTTGCACCAGAGGCCAGAGTCTTCTCCTGCATCCTCCTGTACCTGACATTACATGGGTTAGCATTTTTGGCGATTATGTCAATCGTACATAGTCCCTGAGGCGCGACGAATGTCGAATCTTCAGCCTTGGATATAACCCACATATTGCGAGATGCCAAGGCGTTGAATAGTGAGACCGTTTATGAATATCTTGATTTGTCAAGCCGACAGTTAAGATCACCACATAGTACAGTCACTTTGTGTAAGTCCACCGTGTCGAGGCATAGTATTAATTTTCCCAACAGTGTTAAAATAGCTTCTGAAGGACTAGAATATATTGCAATGACGTTAATGGCGGTTCCTGTCAGGACTACGCAGTTATCTTCCTTGTAGTATGCTTTTTGCGCCAGCAAACTTGCTGTTGCAACACTGCAACTCCCCCACTTGCTCTACCCGATCCCTCTGCTTGTACAACCAGACATTCCATTAAACACCAACTTGGGACGACCGTAGGTCTCTCGTGTTGTGTATGTTGCGGTTGTTTTTGTACTGGTGCGTTGGTTGTTCCTGTGCAAGCCGATCACAAGCCTCCAGAAGGCTTGTTGCTCTTGCTCATATTTACACCTTGGTTACATGATAGCGTGCAAGGCGTATCACGCAAGGAGGCATCTATAGAGTGTTGCAAGGTTTTTTCATGCTTTGCTCGAGCCACTACCCATCTCTCCTCCGGCAGCCCTAGAGAGCAGAGAGGGCAGCAACTTCTCAAATACACTGGTTATCGCTGTGAAATTGCGGTTTCGTGAATAAACCTCACATTTGAAAATCAAAATTGAATACCGAAAGGTGATGTAATAATAAATGAAAATAGTATTATTATTATTATGGCGGTACGGCTCGTACGGTTAGTACGGCGGTCTTCCCCGAAATGATCGGCCCGGTACTGGCCGAGAAGGGAGAACAACTCTCCCGACTTTACCAGAGGCTGGGTCATCTCGGTAGACATCAAGCCTACTTTCTGCTTCGGCACGCAATGGGAGTACAAAAGGTCCTGTATGTACTATGGACCTCACCTACCTTCCATTTGCCGTCAGAAACTTTGGACCTTGACAACCAAGTGAGGAGAGCCTTGGAAAACATCCTTGACCTGACGCTCGATGATAAGGCATGGATGCAGGCAAGCCTATCGGTCCGGCTGGGTGGAATGGGCATTCGCTCGGCCACGGACCTTGCCTTGCTCGCTTTTCTTGCTTCGTCGCATAGCTGCACCTCTGCAGTGGCCGAATGAATGACTACCGGCGGACTCATCAGCCACCAACAAGACGCCATTAGGATCTGGGACGCGCGTCAGTCTGGTCGTCCTTCTGAGGAACAGGTCACTAGGCAGAAGGGGTGGGACCAAATCGCCACTCAGACTACCCACTTAACTCTTCTGTCTGCCTGTGAGTTAGATATAGACGGTATTAGACTGAAAGCGGTTTCATCCGACGCTGCCGGAGCGTGGCTTGACGTGTTTTCGTCCGAGCTAGTCGGCAGTAAGCTGGCTGATGACCACTTCCGTGCCGCCATTGGCCTCAGACTTGGCATTGTCATGTTTGAGACAGAGGCATGCCCGTGTGGTGGAACGGTGGATGAACGTGGCCTGCACCGACTTCGTTGCACTAAGCTGGCTGGGCTTACGCAGGGCCGCCACGATGCCATTAATGACAACCTCGGGCGCGCTTTCAGACAAGCCGGTTACCGCGTCACACTGGAGCCTGGTGGACTACAGAGCGACGACAAGCGTCGACCAGACGGCCTTACCAGCCGAGACTGGGACCGCAATCGGCCGCTGGCATGGGACGTCACCGTCTCCGACACGTACGCTCTCGGCTATCGTGCACTAGCCAACGCGGGTGTCGGCAACATTATCCACCAACGGGAGATGCACAAACGGCGCTTATACGCGCAACTCCTTGAGGACCACGTTGTAATGGCGTTCGGCCTTGAGTCATCTGGCGTTTGGGGCAAAGATGCACCCAAACTGACAAAGAAGCTTGGGGAGCCAAGATCGACCGCTTTCCTCCGACAGAGAGTGTCATTAGAATTACAGAGAGGCAACGCCAAGATGATGTTGAGCGGTCACCGACACTCAAGCAATAAGAATAATATAAGCAATATTGTAGATATTATATAAGTAATATATTGATAATTGTGATACATATACATATTTATAAAATAAATCCTTGTTAAAAAAATATATTATTATTATTATTGTCTAAAAACGCTTATAAGCACGAGATGGCTAAACATCACCCACCCATTTCTGATAAACCTTAGTGAATGAAGTCGTAGTAGTAAGTAGTCTTACTGGTTTAAAACAATGCAACATATACAATACTGGAGTATAATGTATAATATTGGCCATGAGCCAATAGTACACCACATATTGAGTAAGTCCTGTTGGTCGCCCAGCGGTGAGCTATAATATAGTGCGTTATATCTAATGTTATATAGTGCGTCATATATAAACATTGAGTATCTGACGCTCAAACTTCAAACATTTCCCTTGAAAATACTGTGAGCATCGGCGTCTGTCAAGCTGTTAAGTTCGACTTCTAGCTGCACATATTTACTAGATTTTTTCCTACGCTCCTTAGGCAATGCAAACAGAAAAGCTTACCGAATCCATTTTTGAAGCGTCACAGCATTATGCGGACTCCTCATAGAAAAAAACATTTGGAAAAAGCTCCATATCGACTCGGGCCGTTCTGAGTTGGACTTAATGCGCAAGGACGGTATCGTCCAGTGGACAACGGTCGATGATTGAAGCGTCCCTTAATTATCGCGACCTTGCTCTTAGCAGACTACTTGTATTACTTAAAATGAGGCTTGTATTACTTAAGACAGAACGAATAGTACGTCTTAAGCTATTCAGTTAGTTACTGAGCCGTCGGCCAGTGTTGTGGCGCCCGGTGAAATGCCATTCAATTCTGTATGCCTGTGAAAGTGGGGCAAAATTCGGGCATAGAGTGTTTGTAAGTATCACAGTTGTCGCTGTTGGCTGCTTGCTTCAAGATCCGATTAGTTCTCTTTATTAAATATTTTTATATATTTCGTAAAATCAAACATTCTCAAAACCTCAAAAAAATTAAAACACAATTTTTAAAATTTCTCTAATGGAATCACTATGTCCGTCAGCCTCCTATTGAAGAGCCTATCGTCACAAAAACAGACACGCGTCTGCCTTCTCTCACGCAATACGCACAAGAGGACCTTAAATAGGTCTCCACAAACCTTAAAATGACTAAAACGACACTCAAGTAACACCAGCGCGCAACCATTCCGAAGAATGTCAATGTTTTATTCTCATTGAGCAAATTCAGTGAGAGCAGACCGACTCCTAGAACGATCACTTCAAACAACCTTTAAGTGACTACTATAGCTGAATGACTGGTCACCGGTACTATAAACACCCTTAGCGATTAAAATGTCTTAATAGTTTTTAACGCACAGCAAATGCAACGTTTTTCTTTTTATGGCGTATGGTAGTTGTATGGGTAGTATAAACAACTAGTAGGAATATAAGTAGAGTTAGGTTAACGACGCTTTGCCCTAGTATGGACGGCCAAGAAAAGATACACTTTTAAAAAGTATCTCACTATCTTATCACTATATCACTATCTTACACAATCGTACATAATAACACATTCTAAGCGTGCCAGATTACGATGTTGGGGTGTAACGTACAGCACTAACATAAAGAGATGCATGGCATTCATACACAGAAGTATGCGTAAATAAAGATATAAATATAAATTGGCACCTGTCTTAGCTACTTGAATTCTGAACATTGCAATAGTGTAGACATACATTGATCTACAAAACGCTGCAGTTTAGAGCGTTTAAATGTTCAAAAGACTGGTGCAAATAAGCTCTGCAATATATACGCCATAAGATTAGACAAACTTAAAGATTTAAAAAACATTTTTCTGGGAATACATTAAACAGCTGGATGAAATAGCTGGAGATAACGAAAGAGGAGAGCAAGAAGAATACACACATCAAGAGATAAATGAGGCACTAAATACTATGTAAGACGCTGAGATATACCTGTATGAACTACAAAATCAACAAACACATGTAAGAAGAGCGGATATTGGCTGGAGGACAAGTAAAGAAGAGATCGAACAGGTTATTAGATCAAAAGACGACAAAACTGCGTGTGGAGAGGATGGGGTATCGCAAAAATTGATTAAGAATATTGGCACGCCAATGTACGAATACCTGGCGGGTGAATTCAACAAGATTCTTGCTGGAGAGGAGATCCCTCAAGAATGGTTAACAGGAAGAGTCGCTTTCATACCAAAGCCAGGGGCGGAAAACACGAAATTGTCCAATCGCAGACCAATAACGGTAACAAGCGTTGTGTACAGGATATTTGCTGCCATTCTTAGAGACAGGCTACAGGACGAGCTGGAAGAGATGAAACTAATAGGACCATGACAGAGTGGCTTTAGAACAGGCAGGAGAATAGAGGATAGTCTTTTCGTACAAACGGAAAGTATCTATTGGGCCAGATCTAGAAAACAGAATTTAGTTGCAACATTCCTAGATATCCGACGGGCCTACGATACGGTCGATAGAAACATTCTGTGGAACAAGATGATAGAAGGTGGATTAGGACAGGAATGGGTCAGTATATTTAAAGAAATATATGACAGGAGCTACATCTTTGCAAGAATCGGGTCGAACTCATCTGATTTCTGCAGATTAAGGAAAGGACTTCGACAATGATGTCCTTGCTCTGTGCCACTGTTTTTACTGTACATTGAGGAGTACATCTTGAGGAACTGTACATCTTGGTTTTAAAATGGTATACGCTAGAGGTGATGATATAGTATCCATTCGACCGTGTGTCCTGTTGTTTGCAGACGACATGGTGATTTTAGCGGAAGGTGTTGACCAAATGCAAAAAATGCTAACAATATGCGGAGAAACGGCAAAAAATATTGGACAGGAGTTCAACGAAAATAAATGTGCAAATGTAATATTTTCCGGGGATATCAGAGAGATGCCGCTACAGATTCAGGGAAAAGAAATAGAATATAAAAACGCATACAAATACTTGGGAGTAGAAAACAGTCCAGATATTTTTCACGCTGAGCATGCAATAAGAAGAGAACGAGCTGAAAATGGACAAAAAATTGTAAGAAAGAAGGCTTTGTGGAGTTGCAATAGATTCATAGTAACTAAAGAGCTTTGGAAAAGCATGTTTGTGCCAACAGGGACGTACGCTAACGCTATTGTGAGTTTAGACGCAAGCATAGTAAATAGATTGGACACAATACAACGTGCAGTTGGCCGACATGCAATGCAATGTAGGTATACATGTGCAGCACAATTTATCGAAGGGGAATTCAAAGTCTCCAGCTTCTGGGCAAGGGAAGCACAAGCTAAGATATCGTATGTAAGCCGTCTAAAAAACATAGTCGCAAGTGAAAAAGAACAAAACTGGGCGGCCAAACTGCTCACAGCAAAACCGAGCAAAAAAAATTACAAGCAAATGGGATAGGCGTCTAAAGTTCCTTGAACGCAAATTTAAGTGCAATACGATGGATTTTGAAGAACACGAGGTGATAACCAATAAACTGATAACCAAAGATGTGAAGAAGAAAATTGACAAAACAGCCGAAGAAAGGTGGAGAGAGGATATGGAGAGAAAACCCTCTTTGCAATTGTACAGGCAACAAAAAAAAGGAATACGGCCGAAAAGATCATATTTATTCGAACTCGCAAGCGTCCGGGCTGTTCGCTGACTGCAGGGCCGGTATGCTCAACACCCGACTGCTGGCGGCCAGATACTCGGAAATTGAGAGCGTTCGGTGTAGAGCGTGTGATATAGAAGAAGAATCCATCGAACATATCGTGCTGAAGTGCGACGAGCTAGGAGGAGTGAGAACAGTGTCCCTAGCTTAGCCATTAGGTTTCGGTGATAAACCATTATGGCAAGAGATAAATGAAACCAAACGCAGGCTAGGAAAATGGCACAGATTGTAAGGAACTATGGGAAGACGCCCCGCTAAAGCAAACTATTGTGTAATTAGGTAGTAATATAACCATCGTGATAATCTAATTAATATTATGAATGCACGACAGACGAGGATATTTGTTAAAATACTTATAATTATACCATAGCAATAATATACAACTATATACGAAGCCAGCAGCACGCTGTATGACATACTACACAGCGAGCGCATCTGATTCAAAAGATATTCCATAAGGAATGGTAAATAAAACCCATATATATATATATATATATATATATATATATATATATATATATATATATATATATATATATATTGTTTATTTCGCGATAACATTGCATTTTAAGTTGGTTCATAATTACAATACAGTTGTCATTATATACAATTTGAACATTTCAGCAACCGTCCCCCCGGGCGAAAAAGTGCAAGGACCGCCGAGGTACACGTCCAACTGCGCCACCTCTGCCGAGGCTCCGGTCACTTTTCCAAGCCACTCCAACAAAAAGTGCTGAAGTGGTCCTGTAATAAGCCAAAGCCTGACTCTGATTATTTCCACTGCCGGCCCGCAATTTGCTAGCAGGTACACGAAGCGGTTTCTCGCACTCCGCGGTAAGCAAAGCACTCGCCTTATACAAATTGTGAAGCAACATTCAAGCTGCGCAAAATTTGCCGCTAAAAGATGGCCCCACACCCTGCCAAGGCTGTAGCTCAACATTGGCACAACCTGAAGCTCAAAACGACGCACGGCCGCACTCAGAGACAGTAGTCGAGGGTCTCTTACCTCTGTGTGAATAGAGGCAAAAGCCGCTTGACACCTGTCGTCGATGTGCTGGGTAAAGGTCGTTCTGTATAGTGTAGTACCAATATATGGTGAAATAAACGCTTGATGATGATATATATATATATATATATATATATATATATTGCGACGACATTCAATAAATTGTCAATTTAATGGATATATATATATATAGGACGCTACAGGTTAGTCTAGTATGGGAGCAGCCACATATAATATGCCATGCATATATATATATATATATATATATATATATATACACGTGGCGGTTGCCATCTACCTGTTGTTAATCAAATATCCTTTGAGCGGTGCTCATTGAGAATAGGTGACAAACTTATACCACTAAGAGTCCGCAACCATGCGGCTACAAGAACTGTCGGGAAATACTAGATATCTTCATATGTTAGCTTACACTGTTGCTCTATGCGCCCCTGATACAAAAGGGGTGACATATGTATTTAGATATACATTTCGACTGAATAATAAATTCGATGCATATATATGTGTACTAAGCAGACACAAAACATTTTACGCGCCTCGTTAATCCAGCTACTAATGTAGCTAAGACGCTCGCTAGTTTAAAAGAGAGGCTGGCGAATGGAATCAAAACGTATTTATTTAAAATATAATGAAATAGACAACCTGTACGATAATATAGAACACAGCAAAGATTTCCGTATACATAGAGCATACTGAGGCAAATACCCCATACGAAAAATAGAAAGAAACTGCAGCAAAAATGACCGCCGTATGTACGGTACTTGCGCAGAGTATCCTCGGTTTTATGAGGAGAAGCTTCGAGTATATTTCACACATCTTCCTATGCATCTTTCAAATCCATCAGCGGTCGTCTTCACGAGGCATCCTTCACGTAATTCTAGTCAATTCAGTATCACTTGATTGGAAAATAAACGGCCGATTCTTCAGAAGAAGACCACAGGCAAACGATAAATCATTCGTTTCGTATTTTCTCTTAAGTCGATTACTGATTTGTAACAAAAAAACAAAATTTTTTCAAGGAGCTTGGAAAAAGACTGAACGCAGTCACAAGGGATCCTCGTTCTGGAGAGTTCCTACTGCAGCGAGTATCGATCGAGCTTCAGCGGGGAAACGCGGCGTCAGTCAAAGGGTCTCTTCCCTCCGCCGAAGGGTTCCCTGAGATCCCGTAGGAATAGAGATGTTCCTAATACTTTGCTGATTAAATAAATAATCGTAGTAGTAGTTAAAAAAAAAATTGTAACATGTGTGCAATTTTGTCGAGACCTCTTCGTTTGGACGTGTTTTCTTACCGAGTATGCAGGTGAACCATATGCTCGTCATGTAATCCGAAGGAAAGACATAATGGTCGACAAGATAGAACATCCCGCACCAGTAGACCGACACAAGTGGCGCAACTACGACGAGCAAGAGAATGTGATCCGCAATCCTTGAAACGCGACTCTTCCAGCAAGTTGACGCCATTTTGGTGAAGTTCCGCAGAGGTGCGAAGGAAGGAGTTAGCGGAAGCTTTGCAACAACTGCAATTCGATCACGAATTCAATCAAAGCAATCACGCTGCTATCTACTTCTTATCGGACTCTAGTTTACACAGCACAGCACGCATACGACGATGGCCAGCCAGCCACTGACAACAGGTCACAGGATCCCCTTTTTCCCTTCTGCTTGGATTCCCTGCCGCAGTTTTTGGAGGATGTCTAAAATCCCTTCCCGAAGTTTCGGCACTTCAGACTCGCACTTAACGACGTTGCAGCTGCCAAAGCCAAGCCCTCAACGTCCTGCCTCACGTACGAGGGGTAGGACGCTACAGGTTAGTCTAGTATGGGAGCAGCCACATATAATATGCCATGTGATGGCGACGACGACGACAGTTCCATAGTGCTACGAGTATTCCTTGATTGTCGCGAGATGCATCGCAAACATATCCATCCACACTAGCATAGAGCACACGAGATTTTCTTCACTCACTACAATTCGGAGGTAAGAACTGTTTCGGTTACGAAGCTGAGACACCGGACGAATCAAACGAATGTTCCTTCGTGTTCCCCTGTCGTTCCGTTTTCCGCTACCGTCTCGCAAGGCGGCTCGCAGACTGCCCGCGCGACCTCCCACGCCTGTGACAAGACCTGCCATAAATGTTTGACGTAACGCGGTCCGTGGTACTAGCCTTCGACGTCGCCAATCGGCAGTAGCTATCTATATATATATATATATATTTGAGAGAGAGAAATAGGACGAACTCAACACGCCATCAAGTAGCCGACGATAGAGTCGACGTTATAATTGCTAGCACGACTGGATGGGCAATAAGTGCTTGCCTCCTTTATATATATATATATATATATATACACACTATAAATACGCTATTAGAAAATCTTACGTGTCTAGATCGTAACAAAGATCGCTCGATCTACAGGAAGGGAACAACATAGGACGTCTATACATCTAGCTCACTAGATGCGCAAAAGAAAGCAATTGTTGCAATAGTCGCTAGTCGAACGGGGGCTACTCTCTGTACAGGCTCTGTGGAGCACAGTGCTCGAGATGACCCGCCGAACATTACTAAGACCACCACTCATGAAGTGGTAATAGGCTAACTAGGATAGGTGCCTGCGAACGGATTTCAGAACGAGTGGTTAACACTCCGGGGTTAGTAAAGCTAAGGGCATAGTTGGGATGCGTGTTGTCTTGGCTTAATAGACATAATGTTAAAAGATCAGCTGTGGTATTTCATGATATGAGAAAAACGACCCTAATAGTGTAAATCTACAAAGTTTATTTATAAATTACCACGTTAGGACTTGTGGATCGAGCTTGTGTCATTCTTAGATCCTACATTAGCAATAGAAATCAAATATCAAGATCCTACATTAACAATAGATGATTTCAGTGAAATTCACAAAAACATAATATAGGGTTCTACAGGGATTATTTCTCGGCCCAACTTTATTTAACTCATGCATCATGCATAGATATTTACATACATTTTGCACTGTTACAAACATAATTAAGTTTTTTGATGAAACATGCATGCTAGTTTCTCAAACTTTAGATTTAATGTTAGAAACACTAAAATAAGAGAAATCAATCGTAAACAAGTCACAAGAAACCCTTTATTATACAAATGTTTCGTCGGATATATGCTTCGACCTGTCCAGTGATAGTCATGATTACCCTCATTTATCGTTCTAATCATTAGCCTCGTCAGAAATAATTACAATGGCAAATTGCAATTACTCGTAGATTGAGGAGACTTTCAGTTGTGAGTATCTGGAAATAATACAAGAATTCAACAGAATCTTAAATTAAATTTACATGTTTAATACCTTTTGAAGAAGTTGCGTTCGGCGTGTTAAGAAATGACGCTTCAACTAAGTTTCGAAAAGTGGTTTACAATTATTTCATTTACTTACACTTGAGATATGGTATCCTGCGTGATTAGTAAAATCCAATGTACTTCATTGCCATTGATTACAAATCAAAGAAGTTTGTAGGAAACGTGCTGAGCTTGTAATATATGAATAGTACTGCAGATACTTATTTTGAGTGATATATAAATAGTACTACAGATATTTATTTATTTTATATAGACAGGCGCGATTAAGGTATTTAGCATTTTATGGCATATTTATTTATTCTGTTTAATTTATTCTGACAAATGGAATATTCTGATAGGCAATAAATCAAATAATGCCTAGAGTACAAGGATTACTACTAGTGATGAATAACACGGGTATTTTCGTTTCTGAATATATAATATGTGTATGTATAATAAGATATTTGCTAATAGTAAAATTGTTGTCCATAATAAATTATGGTCGGTCCCTAAAACAAATATTTAGGGTAGTTACATTGATAGTATTATGACAATGGGCACACATTTTGTTCTAAGACACATGTAAAGTTGAACTGCTTAATTTAACTGAAATATATAGGGCTACAAAAACGTTTTTTCGGTTTTGTCCGTAGAGAATCATTGACACAACCGAAAACACTTTTTGTAGACCCAATATTCAATGAATGTGCAAGTCAGTGTGTATTATCTCCGCATGCCTTTGTAACGGCCGCAATGTAACTTAAGATTGATCCGATGAACTCGTCAATAAATTACTGTGGGTTATTACTCTGCTACTCGCACTTAATATTCAGGAGCTCCGGAAGCATTGTTGAAGGTGGAGTCCTGGCTCTAACTTGTCGTTTCAGTTCGACCCACGCATGAATTCAAATCTACACACACCATTCGATGGGATTTAAGTCCGGAGAACCACCGCTAGTTTCAGTTTCTGTGATTCACACCGGCGAACAAGTAAGACGGGATGCGGCCTGGCATTGTCGTGCATGCAGATAAAGCTATCACAAACTGCCCTTGCTTAAGGCACTATGTGGGGTGCCAGAATTTCATTAGCTTATGATTTTTGGTCCTGGAGAGCCTTCACGAGTTCAACTCTTCTCCTAATTAGATTGCCTTTCGAAAAAGGGTGCAGTCATTTTTAATAAGGCACTACTAATGTGAGTGCAAACTATTGGTGAAGTAAAATGTGATGGGTAATGCAAGCGTTGTCCCGAAGTGTATATACGGATATAATATTAGCCTTAAAACATTGCCTGAGATAACACGTACCTGCTTGTTGTGATTCCTAATGGCATTGGTAGAGATTTCATATTTTCATTCGATTTTCGGATCGATTCCGAGATTATTATTACCACAGTAGGTGGCAAAAGCTCCAGAAATAAATGGCGGAATGGATGTACGAGAACGCAAGTATTCCTACAGCGTGTTCATCTGCTACGCGACTCCAACGACCAGTACCGCCTTACCCGGAGTTGGAGAATCGAGTGTCCAACCCACAAAACGAAACGATAGCCCGACGTACGATGGATGTTTACCCTATTGCGAAGACCAGATGTATGATGGTCACAATAGGTATGCAACAACTATGTACGTCTCTACAGATTTTTATGTATACAAACACTGTAATATCTGCTTTAGTTTGTTGCAGTGTGTTGTTATTTCTTTTTTTCACACGCATAGTTAGCGCGTAGCTTTCATGTCGGAGAGCTACAGTACACAGTTCAATGCACCGTGGGCTTATTTAGATCGATAGTACGCGACTAGCTCTAAACAAGCCCACCATTGGATCAAGATTATCGTTCGCTATGCATCGTAAGCTGCGCGTCCCCTATGTGTGAAAAAGTTCAACGCACTACGTGACACTTGTTTTCGGCGTCGCCAATACAGCGACTGGTGTAGCAGGACTGGCTCAGCAAGGCTCCGCATTCAAGTAGGCGAATCGCTATAATCGAGACATCAAAGTATGATCGACGTCATCATTGCCCAAGGACAAGTATATATACATATATATATATATATATATATATATATATATATATATATATATATATATATATATATATATATACGCGCATATGTATTATTTAATTTTTTGGCTACATGCAAATGTGATTAAGGAACTGCACTTCTGAGAAGCGCTACCAGTCGAGCTTATCCTCGAGGTAGCCCCTCATTGTGTTACTGAAGTAGAAAGCCAAAAACGCTTTTGTCCCCTGTTGCCGGTTTGATTCGCTTGCCAATCTGCTGAAGTAGCGACCATGCCGGAGAGCCGGGTCCCCCGAGTGTCCTATATAAATATATATACATAAAACTCCTTTATTTACATGTAATAAAGAGTAAGAAATGACTAGTTGCAGCCTGACCTGTGCAGTCGGCCTATTGTGAATCTCCCTAGCCACGCACCAGGCGAGCACATTATCGATGTGTTCCGACCTTGCAACGTATCTGGGCACATACATGATTTAGATTTAGCGTTTGTTTGGCCTTACTTCAGAGAAACGATCAATAGGACTTGCGCCCATAAGTTGAGCTAAAACCCGCGTGCCTTTTTTCCTGAGTGTGTCCAATAAGAGCGTTAATACAATGCCGTTCGTTTTGAGACCACATCTTCTGTGGAGTTTCTTGGAATTTTTTTTTGTACACCTTCGAGCATAATTATGTATTTATACAAATATAGATTCCATACGGATGGACAGTATAAAAGTTTAGATAACACAATTGATTTGTACAAACAAAGATACACTGTAGGCTCCTTGACAATAAAACGGCGGAACAACATGTTCACAAGTATGGATGCTGCTTTGACTAGTTATTTGATATGTGCGAAGAACGTGAGATCCTCCAATATTAAGACTCCAAGATCCCACGTCACGTTGGCCGTTGACAGTGTTGACCCGTTGAGTAAGTAGTTTAGCTCGGAGGAGCCGTGTGTCACAACGAGGCATTTGTGAACGAAGAGCTGCATACCCTTGTCAACGCACCACCGGCTGACATCGTCCGCCGCAAACTGCACTACTGTGTGCGCCGTTAAGGAGTCGAACGCACTATACATTTTAAGATCGTGTGCATATAAAAGATATTTAACAGTCGAGGGTATATAGGGTTTCATGTCTAGGACAAATATCATGTATAAAAGCGGAGAGACGCAGCTCCCCTGCGGCACGCCAGACGCTGCCGAGTGCAGGCTGCTTAACGCCTCTCCTGACTCGATTCGGAAGGTCCGGTTGCGCAAAAACTCTGCAAGCCAGTCGCAGGTCTGCTGGTGGACCTCGAGCGCTCTTAGCTATCATATAATGGTCACCTAATTTACGCGCAGCACGTAACAACGCAACGGCGGTTATAAATATAGCCCACTAAAGGCGCGAACGGAAGTAGTTATCGCCAGTCTAACAAGCGTCACTCTTTATGCGGCCGTGTGCAGCACAATGCTTAAGCTGACCAACTGAACCTCACACGAGAAGCACCCATGGCTGCCAATCCAGGTGAGATAACAATTTGTCTTGACTGCAGATGATAAACAGTGAGAAATGCCTGCTCTTCTATTCCTATCTATTTTCGTATTCGAGCGCTTTCAAAGGTAGCCAGTCACCTACACTGTGTCACTCTCCGTGTCACGCGTTGCGACACTGTGTCACACGTTAAGCTTGGGCTCTAGTCAAACCTTAGTAACTCGTCAATTGAATTTGTATTAACCCATCGTTTACAGAGTCTATCAACGGTGTCAGCTCACCGGCAGATTTCATCGGTGAGCGGGGTGTGAGTCGGGTTCTAACTACGGCTAATCTGAGCGACCGCGTTCCTCTATTGAATGTTTGCGAAATCCCCAACTTTTTACCGTTTAGTCATAAAGCAGCTTTGTTGTGCCCCTCGAATAGTTGTCAGTGGCGCGTGTGCTAAAAAGTTCAACCGTTTACTAATGGCTGGTCGTTCTCCTCACGCCAGGAGCCTTTCTTATGGCGATGATGAAGGCGACAGAAAAGGTACCGGAGCCGACGAGAGCAGCATGCGTAATTAGAAAGGGTGTCCGTTACGGCGACAGATCAATATACGGTTCGACCCGTTGTTGAGTTTGGGTTTTGGTGCCATCTTTTTTGACAAGAAGACAGGAACTTTGATGGAGGTCAACGGTTTGTATGGCTTTAAGTCAACGGTTCTTAGGCGAGAAGTGGTTTAACTGTCGACCGACACGTTCATAAGATTCTGACAACTCATGGTATGTCTTGTGCAAACGCTGTTGGTGATAATGAAGGTTCACTTTACACTACACAGATGCGATTTTGCTCACACCAGCGGGCATATTTAATGCACACGAGTCTTAATGGGGTCAACGACAACCCTTATATAACTCACCCGTATGCATGCCAGGATCGCTTCGCTTCCCAGTGCAGTTTGCGGGCTGGCATAGCGAACAACCACCTCATAGGCCCGATGGGTTTAATACGGGGGCGTCTACACGCTACCAGCGGGAATTGTTAGAATGGCCGAAGCTAAATCGAATAAAAACGCAGTTTACATATGGTCTACGATTTCTGTCTAAAATGTTTGTGTACTTCATCGAATACTGCTAGATACAAAGCGTCGCTAACGTCCCTCCCTGTGTTGACATGGGACTCTATTTGAATCGGGGGCAGCAAAAACGGCTTGCGTTAATGATACCACAAATCAAACCGCCATCAATTCGATATTATCTCTATAGGATGCGCATTTTCCTGCGAATCAATGTTTTTGCCCATAATCTCTTTTAACCATTATAGTAAAATTTAAGGCATTGAATGCCTAAAAAAGTGAATATCACATGATCTCAGTTATTGCTTCCCGAACACGCCGCTATGCTCCGACTATCCATTGAAATACGTGTTTCCGGGCAATCGCACATTGCGTCGGGCCAGCCGTATCGTTATAACATCAATTAATAATATCGGTGTCCTAAATAAGACATTTGCATCCCCATTAAATATTATGAATAATAAAAAATAATGCTTATTTTAACGAAATTTTAGGTTTTTACGCCCAGGCCAGGTTTTGACGCCCAGGCCAGGTTTAGACGCCCTATATATATATATATATATATATATATATATATATATATATATATATATATATATATATATATATATATATAGAACATTTTGAAGAAATTGCTTTCACTCCATCGGCACTACTTTAATTTATTGCCCTCGGTGAACATACGCGGTTCCCTTTGCCGGCACGTTTCACATAGTCACGCCTGGTTAAGTGCCACTGAATAATCTATTTTCACTGTTTCAGGCCCGTAAACAATGTAAATCTTCGTCGTTGGATGTCGCATTCAGTTTTTTGTGGTAAGCATACATTTAGGCATGTGGGCCTTTGAAGCGCCATCCTTAAAGTCACAAAAAACAAGCTCATTTTCATTTTTCAGTTATCAGAATGTCGATCTTAAGATCACAAACAAATTGCAATTGTACAACAATAAGCACATCGTACTACTTTAAAATTTGCCCAAATAATCCCAGGAGCAATAACACGGTAAATCCTGTCAAAATTACAAGAATAAAGAAAGAGACGATATTATGTTCTCGTGGCGCATGGCACAAATACCAGCGTCATTAGTTTGCGAGATGAAAAACATTATGTTGTGCGTTCTGCGAATTTGTGTATATTCTACTATGCTGTTGTAACTACGTGTTGTCGTGAACGCGAAAGCTAGCGGCATCTTTTGGCATTAACGACGGAATGTACAGACAGACATTTACGACAAGTATCACGAGACCTAGAGTTATCAAATCGAAATTCTAACAACCAATCGATACCTGTTAGAAGGCTATTTCCTTTTCACAATTATCTCGAATATCTATCTCGATATATATATATATATATATATATATATATATATATATATATATATATATATAGTCATAAATTCTAGATACAGTACTACCTTTTGGCCACAAGAGGTATGCAACAAGTTATGCCTACACAGCCTCGAGTATGCTATTTGGGCGACGTTGTAATATTAGCGGCAACAGCATCGATAAAAACGACATTTTGCATTACTAATCGTAACATTTGTGAGTGAATATGTTTCATTTTTAGTGCATTTATCATTCAATGCACTGTAAGAGATTTATCAACTCAATATATTAGTTTAGATGACAGAAACGAGTATAATTAAAGGATACCTTACAAGCTGTACGTCCATTTGAATATATATATATAATTGTATATATTGTATATATATTGTATAATTGTATATATATAATTAAAATAATATAAAAAAAATTGTTTATATAAGCACGTTTTCCACCGCATACATATATATATATATATATATATATATATATATAAATATATATATGCGGTGGAAAACGTGCTTATATAAAAATTTTTGTGTATATATATACTTTTGTTAAATAAATGAAGAAAATATACATGTTTTTATTTATGATTTATTCTTCTTCATTATTTGGAGGACAAGCTGTCTTATCATAGTATGCCAGAGCTTCATCGGTTGTCGCTGGACGTCGCTCTCAACTTTTCTTATTGAACAATTGCACCAACCGCTGCGTACGGGACACGGGTTATATCGTTCCACTTATCGAACACGAACCTGAAAGGACTCGACCATTTAAACTATTTTTCTAAAAAGAGTGTATGTGGTCTACCGTACCAGCCGCAACCGGCTTGTCTATCTGTTGGCCTCGACACCACTCTTTGTGAAGAACCTCAGAATGACTTATACTTTACCGATAACGGAGGCATTCGAAAATCGTCTTGCTGAACTGTAGTTTGCAGATGTCAGTTGGCGTTTTTATGAGACTAGAGAGATGACCGCTAATTACCGTTAGGGTCAATGTTGTAAAAATAGATACTTTGTTACCGGGTTTGCAATACATTGATTTCATATAAAGTAATGTGTCTGAAATGGGTTTTATGAGATATTGACCGAGTGCGAATGCAAGCATTAGTGTACAAGGGTGATATCGCTGACGAACGTAATACAGGAAAGCCATATATATATATATATATATATATATATATATATATATATATATATATATATATATTGGCATGTATACCTAAATACAAATGTCATCCTTTTATACCGGGGGCGCTTGTTGAGACATCGCTAATCATGGTCCTTGTGGCAGCATAGTCGCTGACTCTCAGTGGTACGGTTTACCATCTCGTCTCAATGAGCATCGCTTAAAGAAAATTCGAACAACAACAGATCGCACCGGCGACACCCCACTAGGCAACAGCCATGGCTAGCCTCCTAAACCATGGCTAGCCTCCTAAACCATGGCTAGCCTCCTAAACCATGGCTAGCCTCCTAGATCACGCCGCCACTAATATAAATAAATTTAGTTGAAGCAGTATACCTTATATGTCTATAACTAGAAGAGCACTCTCCGTGAACCTGAATCCGCGACTGACTATCTCCACAGCAGCAGCAGCAGCAGAAAGAGGCGCGCGTGTGACCACTCTTAAACGCTTCGCTGGTCATTGCCAATCCAAACGGAATACGAGTCGAAGCTGTATGTTTTAGGGTATCTGTATGAATGTGGTCGACGGAGACGCGTGTCTCTCTCTATCCGCGTTGTGCTCACTTGCGGCATGGATAGCTTCCTTGCACTTGTAGCCGTCCCTCTTGTAGTCAGGAACTGTTTGGAATCGCCCGTCACTCTCGATAGGGCAGTGCGTCGCCGGCGGCGTTGTAAGTTGGCCGTTCCTGTAGTTAGTGGCACGCATATATATATATATATATGTATACACTTTCATTATGACACGCGCAGATGCTTATTAGCCCTATTTAGAACGCATATATATATATATATATATATTGAGAGCAAGTCCTTCGATGGAGCAACTGGACATTTAGCGTGTTTGAAAGAAAACTGTTTCTGCTTTACCTGAAGCAAAATCAACATGGTAAAGAAATAGTCGTATACATTTTTATTTTACTGTTATTCCTAGACAACTGCATTTTTAGTGCTCGTGCTTCTATACGCGGACTACGTGATTATTACACATTTATACAATGTATACCCAGCATAAACGGATAATGCGCATCCGGTAGTCTAAATATTATGTGATTCTTAAAACCCCACGAAAAACATAGTGGTCTTTTAACCCCTTCCTTTTTTTCGCAGGGAAAAATACTTTGACGCACATCTGTCGATGTTGTTGACAGATAGTGTGGAACTCGACTCGAGCAAAGAGTATGTAACTAAACCATCACCAAACGTGTGAAACTCAATAAAAAACATCTTACCCACCATTTTCTAGTTCGGAATTATGTAACAGTACCTCGAAATTAAGAGAAAGGTGTCTCATGCTTCAATCTTCACCTTAATTTACGGAAACCTCGGAAATTGACGATGGGGCTCTCTGGGGAACTGCCAGGGGAGGTTAGCTCGACTGGAAGCGTGACCTTTGGGCGTTCTCTAGATTCGTCTTCTACCTGCCTGGACGATGGAGCGCTCAAGAAGGAGACCCCTCTGCCCAGTCGGTGGAGGTTGTGTTTCATTTTGGCGACAATCTTCCCTGTTGATTTCCTAGCTAGTGTGTATGAGAAGGCTCGTCGCACCCGCCCGACTGTGCCCCGTTTCCCTAATGTGTAGAACACGCACGTGCCCGCTGTCGTTTTTTCATACCAAATTTTCTCACACATGTTTAAAACCGTCCTGGTCAATGCATGTATTGCGTTACATGTGAGCGACCCCTATCCATGCCCTTCATGCCAATTCTGTATGGAGAACCAGATCGGCCTGTATGGAGATGCCTTATGGAGAACCAGATCGGCCCAGACAGGGAAGCGTATAGCGCAGTAGATTCCGCGACAGAGGCTAGTAGCTTGCGTCGGCTTTCGCTAGCTTCTCTATTTCGAGGAAGTATCTTGGCAAGGTTTTGCGTGACCCTTGATATGTTTTGAGAACTGTCTTTCACATATGCGTTTCTCGAAAGCTTGGTGTCGGTCTGTTGGCCTCGACACCACTCTTGTGAAGGGCCTCAGAACGACTTATACTTTACCGATAACGGAGGCATTCGAGAATCGTCTTGCTGAATGGGTATAGTAGTTTGCGGATGTCAATTGGGTCAAAAACTTCTTGACGCTTACAAAAGTAAGAGGTCCGCACGAGATAAAATAAATAGCTTAACATCAGCAAGAGAGCGTGTCATCTTTCTAGCGGCTCAACATCCTTTCAACGAGAGCTGGCTTCAAGCGCTACCCTACCGTCAGCTTGGTACCATGCTGGATCCAAACTCCTTCTGCATGGTGTCAGCCCTTAGGATAGGTGTCCTCGTCTGCCAGCCCTTCTCATGTCTGTCATCCGGCCAACCTGTTAACTCTGACGGTCTACACCCGTTAAGCTGTCTGAAAAGTTCCTGCAGACCTAATAGACACGCTGAACTCAACGCCATAGTAAGAAGAACTCTTAAAAGGGCAGGGATATAATCTACTTCCGAGTTTAAGGGTCACAATGACAGCAGTGAGCTGCGATCTGACGGAGTCACGGCGGCCTTGTCGTATTTATGTCGCAGTGCAGTTGAATCTGGATGGAAACGCGCGGATTCTAAAAACAAAGGAAGTATCTCGAGCTATCAAGAAGATACTACTTTGTGCTCATTACGTTGGAGACACTTGGCCTTATCAGCACAGATATAGCGAAAATCCTGAAAGATAATTAAAAACGTATAGAAGACGTTACGGGTGTTTCGCTGTTTGTAGAGGGAACGTGCCTTCTCTCTACGGATAAAAAATATTCATAGGCGCCATTAATTGACAGAAAGCAAACGGAGCAGGATGAACCTGGCTTAAACGTTCATACCTCACCATCTTAATAATAATAATTAATCATATAAATGTCCAAACTTGTGCACGCGCATATACACGTTAATTTCGGAGTCGATCGTTTTCTTTGTATCCTACGATTGAATAAATATGCGTGTTTTCTTAAATAATCATTGCTAATCTTCTGACACATAATATACAGAGTCATTCATATTGTTGTGCACGCATTTCGAGGTTTAATAGAACTCGGCAAGAAAATAAGTTTTTTTTATGGAGGGAAGACGTGGAAACGTCTTGTTTAGGAGACAGAGTGAAGTTTATAAAAGTAGTTTTTCTGCCTTTGTTTTCCTACACACTTCACAAGCAAAAGCGTAGCAAAAAGCTAATACCCAGATTAAGGAAAGTCATATTTTCGTCGATATTTTACGTTACCGCATTTGCATGAAAAATCGTAATTTTTTTCATTGCGACCAAAAATGTACGTCCAAAAGACCACTCTCACGCAATAGCAAATTTAATGCCCATCATTTTCGTATCAAGGTGATGGTGCTGCGTTACGTAGTTGCCAAGTAACTAAGCGTTTTCGACAGTCAAAGTTGTTATGTTTTACGTGCAAGTTTTCACGTTCAGAACCGTAAAAATTTGCCAAGACGTTTCCGCCCCCTCCTTCCACTAGGAAAATTTATTCTTTTGTTGAGTTCTACCAAACCTCAAAATATGTACCTAACTTTCTCATACGCCCTATGGAAATATGCATGCCTTCGCTTTCGATAGGGCTATCGAAAAAGCTTAGTGACTTGACAACTATGTAACGCAGCATCATTACTTTGATACGAAAGTGGTGGGCATTAAATTTGCCATTGCGTGAGAGTGGTCTTGTGGACATACAGTTCTGGTCGTAATGGAAAAATTTTACGATTTTTCACGAAAAAGCGTTAACGTAAGACATAACAACATATCGACTTTTTATGACCTGTGTATTGGCTTTTTGCTACGCAAGCTAGTGAAGTGTCTTCCGTTGTGCACCGAACACGCCGGTGTAACCGGTTCCTTCATGCGTTGACTGGTTCTCCCGCAAACAGAGATTTCGCACAACTATGTAGGAAAAAAGGACAGAAAAACTACTTTTATAAACTTCACTCTCTCTCCTAAACAAGACGTTTCCACGTCTTCCCTTTATAGGGAAAACTTATTTTCTTGCCGAGTTCTATCAAACCTCGAAATGCGTGCACAACAATATGAATGACCCTGTATATATATATATATATATATATATATATATATATATATATATATATATATGTATTGTATTTATAATAGACGCGTGTTTACTAATATATATATATATATTTTTTTTTTTGTAAACAAGCGTCTACGTACAATGTCATGCCGTGTGAGACGGCGGCCGGCAGCCAGCAGCGAGTGTTGGCGTAGGCGGGGCCGAATGAAAAAATCCCGCTGGCAGGCCGGGCGGCCACCTGCACCGTGACGGGTGGAGCTGTGGAGCGCATAAACAGTGTGCTTGCTGGTCTGGCGATCTTTGTTCAGCTCCGTTTTTGGGCCTGTTTAGGCTCAGACTATTTTTGCCGTCTGCACGGCGGCTAATATTTGTATTCACTAAAAAAAACGACTACTTCTACAACTGCATCGTCACATATCTCGCATGATGGTCGGATGCCGCCCCTTCATCCTCTAGATCATTGTTCGGACTCGGTTCTCTGTTGTTGTTGTTGTTGTTGTTGTGGTTCTTGTTGTTGTCACTGTTGTCGTTGTGGTTGTTGTTGTCACTGTTGTCGTTGTGGTTGTTGTTGTTGTTGGAGCCGGTCAAACCAGTAAACAATGATGATGGTGATGAATAAATACCTCTTTGTTCAGCTAAGCGAGTTGTCGTCATTGTTATGCTCACCATAATCGGCTCGTTCAAACTGGCTGGTTACCGTTTCTTTTTCTTTTGCTCGCCCACCCTCTCTCTCTCTCTCTCTATTTCTTTCGCTCTCAATATCTCTCTGTCTCTGGTTTCTTTCATGTCCATTCTCTAGACTCGTCCACAGGTTTCTCACAAACGGTCTGCACGGAGACTAAAGCACCGAAAAATCAAAAATACCGGTCAAACGTCACTGTGGGACCGCCGATTATGATGATGACAACGACGACGACGACGGGCGTGAACAGCAGACGGAAGCAGACGGGGCTATATAAGTAGACAGATAGACACACAGATAGGTCGGCAGGTAGATCAAGAAATCAATTGATAGGCGCATAATTGGTTACTTGACCCCCTCGTTTCGTTCAACCACCACCACCACCACCACCATTCGCCGTCACTCGCCACGCCGATTCGACGACTACTCACCCCGTCGCATTGACAGGTGCCCCTTCCATCCTCACCCTACCTCCGATTTCACCCCTCATCAGCTCAGGTGATCACCTGTCGTCATCCATCAAGCTACTACGACAGCTACATGATCGATGAGCCGTGATTGCGATCGGGATGGTGTGGCGATCCACCTTCGATCGACCGTGTAAACAGCCACTTTTTCTCCACTACCTTTAAGTAACTGCTCTCTGCTAAATAGCGCGAATACAGGTGCTGCACGCCCATACGAACGAGCATAGTGCATGCATGGTAATCAAATAAAAGCAAGGCAACATCAACAACGACAACATCATCGCGTAATCAAGTAAAAGTACCTTTACTCTCACATAATGGAGTGTATTGGTGTGCCAGCGTTCATATTGTAGCAACATGTGACAGCAACAGCAACAACAGCATCGCCTAATTATAAGAATTGCCTTTACAGTCACATAATGGAGCGTATGTGCCATGATTCATAATGTAGCATAATGTGACAATAGCAGCAACAGCAACAACAGCAATATCGCCTAATAATAAAAATAATTTTACTATCACATAATGTAGTGTATGTGCCATGATTCATAATGTGTGTAGCATAATGTGACGACAACAACATAAAACAATAACATCGCCTAAAGATGAAAGCACCTTTGCTATCATCGCATAATGGAGTGTACGTGCCATTATTCAGAATGTAGCATAAGGTGACAACAGCAACAACATCAAAGATGACAAGCAAGTCACGCCAACAACAAGGTCAACCGTAGTGGCCATAGCCATGACCGTGGCGCCAACACACAACTCAATCAACAGCTCAACGATCATACGGAGTCGGCGTCGTTGTGGTCGTTCGCTGAAGCTTTTGTTGTCGTCATACTATTTAACGATTTAACGACGGACGCATACGGAGGGTCGAAAGGACGCATAGAGGGTCGAAGAGACACACGGGCGGAGGAACGAACGGACGCTGCTGTTGCGTCTACCCGAAAAGCCCGGGGGTCAGACATCGGCAAAACAAAGGTATCTGTCTATACGTACCATAGAGGTGCCCTTCTTCTACAAGTTTTCTCTGTTCTACCGCTCCCCCCTCTATCTCTGTTTGTTTGATTGTTTCTCTCTCTCTCTCTCTCTCTATTTCTGTGTCTCCTCGCATTCAGTCATTGTCTCTAGCGCGATTTTTATGTGTATTCGTAGTCTCGCCGATTCTGGCGACCTCCCTGATCGAAGGCTTCTGCTGTTTCTGTTGCCGAGAGCAGGCTCTTGCGTATCGCCGGCGAACAGAGGCGATACGCACTGATCGTCTCTGTTCGCCACACCCGCTAACGCCAGCACCAGCGACCGCCGTGATGGTAAAAACGTAAACGGACCCGACCCGACGATTTGTCTGTCTGTCTTTAGTGTCGCTTAAGTGGATTGTCTCTCATCAACTGGATGGATAGGTTGTTGTAGCTCATCGTTTATCGCCTAGGCACCATGCCATCATGAAGTAGAGACGGTTTCACCAATTCGGCGTGTCCGTTATTTTTCCGACATGACAGAAGTACAGCAACAACAACAACAACAAAAAGCTGCTGGGTTGGCCAGTTGCCGGTCGTTTCAATCACTAATGGCACGATGACATCACTACGTGGACAAACACGCCTGTGTAGCCCCGCATAAGTCCTACAATGCTTAGCGCAAGATCACGGTCTGCGTAGCCGTGAGCCACTCACCCCCGACGGTCTGCTATCAGTATTATATATATATATATATATATATATATATATATATATATGCGAGTACTTCCGAGTGTGCAAACGTATTTTAAAATATTAATATAATAATCATCACAATATATATATATATATATATATATATATATATATATATATATATGCATATCGAGATATAAACTCGAATGTATTCTCCACCACAGCGGGCTTTAAGTCAGACGCGATTAGGTTGATTATCTTGCTCTCTCAAACCACGTCATTACCTTTTGCTGTCATAACCATCATGTCATGCAGTCGACTGGCTCTAAATATTTATTTATATATTCTGTTGTGTATAAATGCTCTGCTCTATAAATATATCTTTGTGTAGCGGCATCAAGTTTTCCACGAAGCAAACAGATTGAGCCTTAAGCTACCCCGCTGGGTAAAGCCTTATGGCGGCCATAACTGTCATTGATCGGCACGCTTAAATGCCAATTTCTCGCGCCTTTCCAATCATACCACGGACGTGTACATGCACCTCGACAGTTGCAGAAAGCTACGGCAGGTCATAGATAAAACAGTGGCCAATAGCAAATAGAGGCCTACTTAGTAGGTTCTACTGAAAAAAAAAGGTTACAATAGTGCGATCTACTGCGCGCTATGCCTTGCCAGATTAACCAGCTGAAGTATTAACAAAGCTTACCAGATAATAGTTTGTTTATAATAGGCTTTTCTCTGTTATATATACATGTACGCCCAGTTGAAGTGCCTAGTAACTTTGTTGAGGGCTAAATGCAAACCACAGCCTTACTCTAGTCGGCGTTTGTTTTACAACGCATAAAGCAATTATTAAGCGGAAATGAGTGATTAAACTCCACGCTAGTGGAGTAGGCAACTGCGCATATAAATTCCCACTTAGGTTCTCAAGTAAAATATGCAAATAGACCACCACGATGCACCAGCCGTCGGCCATACCTGTCGTATGTCGAACACTGAATTACACTCTGTTGGGTTTAAGACATATCTGATAATACGCTCTCATCAAAGTCTGCACTGAAAATATATGCCCATAGGTTTGCCAGTCTCAAAGACCATTGTTTTTTCAGCTCGTTTCTCCCAGTTTGTAGTTATTTTCTACGTAGTTATTTTGTGATAGATCCCTAGTTAATCAATTAACGCTGTCAACTATGATGTCGTTAAGGAATCAACCTCTTTAGTGAAAGCAAGATGATTTTACTCGCATGCAATCTATTTCAACTAGAAAGCATTGTGCTTTGACTGGATTTTGACTAGATTCGATGGCTTTTTTTTAACGCAGGA
Source organism: Dermanyssus gallinae (assembly GCA_003439945.1). Classification (NCBI taxonomy): domain Eukaryota; kingdom Metazoa; phylum Arthropoda; class Arachnida; order Mesostigmata; family Dermanyssidae; genus Dermanyssus; species Dermanyssus gallinae. Next base: position 96,871 of record QVRM01006743.1, read on the forward strand.
GGACTAGGGATAGCCTGGAGACACAGCCATTCCGGAAGAATATATAATGCTCGAAATAGGAACATATATTAAGTTTAGACGATATCGAAAAGGATAGGCCAGCTGTGGGGCCAGCTAATAGAGGTACGCATTATTATTTGTTAGTTTACTATAATGACGTTCACAAAACCTTGCGAAGCAGGCGATGATTTACTTTTAAATGTTCATGAGACAGGTGTTTAATGAAAACGGTTACTTGGTGTAAGATTATATATTTGTAGTGCAAGATACGTGTATGTATAATAGAAGTAATTATAGGATAACACACCTGTTGCTAGAGAACTTCCGATAATACTTGTGTCATATTCGAAAGCGTGTGGACGCGCGTAACGGAGGGGATATATCAATATGCTAACTTAATTAGCTATTCAAATAATCCAATTTAAATGAGGAACTACGATGAATAATTGAGTAGATTTTACAACCTGTCAGCCCAATAAGACGCGCTCGACATTTAGACTCTAGACCACTCTTCTTAGTATCGTAATTGAAATTGGCGCCCCAAGTTATCTACCACGCATACCAAGCCGCATTCTAAACACATCATATATTAATTATATTGCCACGATATTATTATTGAAAGCCAGGCTGCTACCGACGAACCATTCACTTTACAGGAAGTTGCAGTTGCAATTTTAAACGTTAAAAATGGAAAGGCGCCGGTACCAGGTATGGTAAGAAATTATTATATCAAGCAGTCGGAATCGCTGCAACTAGCGATTACTCATTTAATAAATAGGTGCCTAGACATTGGGGATATACCGGCTAAATGGCGAGAATGTATACTGGTATACTACCCAAAGGCAAAGGTGACGTGTTAAATCATTCAGCCATGAGAGGAATTTCAAAGAAAAGCTGCACTTATAAACTATTATCGTTGCTCCCAACTTGGCTCTAGGAAAATGTTCTCGAAATACAGCTTAATAGTCAAAGAACAGCATCGATTCAGACGCTGCAAGTCAACTCGCACAGCTTTCACAATGATCCTCGAGAACAGTAAGAACAGTGAGCCGCCGCGGGCGTTAAATGTTTGCAATATTTGTGGATTTTAGATCTGCCTTTGATGCTGCACCTCGCAACGCTGCCCTTCAGAAGATGACGACATTATGTATGCCACCATGTGTTCTCAAAGTAATGGCGGTCATTTTCCAGGAGAAAGAATTATGTGACATTGGACGACGGCGTGGCCGAACATCCCAAATTTGGGCAGACAACGGGTGTTGCACAGGGTGATCACCTTAGTCCAATTCTGCTTTCTGCAACTATCAGTGAGCTGCCGGCAACTGTGAATAAGAAGTATCCATCAGTGCAACTCATCCAACACGCTAATTATACTTCTATCTACTTTGAAAGTCGCTTCCATATTCAGCAAGCGTTGGTCACTCTTGCAAAGTTTACGACAGATACTTCACTGAAGACAAATATTTTAAAGTTAATATTAATGAAGTTCCGTCGTGGAGGGCGCCTGGTCACAGCTGACGCCATAAAGCTCCACGGCCAACCTATAGAATTTAGAAACATATATATATTTTTTTTAAGTGAAGAACGATTCAATTATTTATTAAGGAATAAAAATGGAGCTACAATTGTCTCCCGAGAACATGTGCACAGGCAATATTACTCTATCTCGTATAGAGTGGGCTGGAACCACTTCAGCAGCGTGCCCCGGACGCGTTGGACGTCAAGGTCGAGGCGCTGTCTCAGGAAAGCCGCAGATCTTTTGTCCCCAGTTGCGAGGTTCAGCTGCTCACCGACTCTGTGGAGAAGCTTGCGAGTCAAGTTGCCAGGACCGCCTAAGGTTTCGAACGCTAGCGGTTGAAACTCATGTGGGTAACCTATTGAGGCGTATTTTGCGAGCTTCCTTGCCTCAGCTAGATTACCAGCGTGGCCTGCTGATGTCGCCCCGCCACCGACCATTGAAGGTGCTAATGAGTCGGTAACAGTGGCGTCCCAGACGAGCATCCTGCCCCTGCTAAAGGGGGTAAGAGTCATCCCATCCGAAACATATTTTATAATAGGCTTTAGAACTTAGGCCAAGCGGCACCTCGTTCTTCAGACATATAGAGGAAAGGGCGCTGATTGCCATCTACTCAATGAAGAATCTGCAACTTCTCTTACAAAGGACGGCTTTAAATGTATTTGACCTGAAAGTTGCCCCTACAGCAAGCTATGCGATCGAACTTATCTCGGAACATCTTAGAGTCTAGAGCTTAGACGAACTACACCGCCTGAAGGCAACATATTTTACACGGGTTATGGGCCTTTGCCGGAGCAGCCACAACCAATTGGTGTAACTGACTGCGGGTACCCCACTTTTCACAGAAGACCTCCAACGCCGCTTTAACCTGCGGCTAACTCGCGAGTATCAAGAGCATTCACTGAAGTGGGCGCTTGTTTGTGGCGTAAACCTTTCTAACATCGATTTTAGTTGACGATGACATTTAATAGACACAGCAGCAGTAATATTAATAAAATAACTGCATTATTTCTATGCTAACTTGTGCAATAATCTAAATTGCTGTATTGTACAAACGATGTTAGTAGTCAACAAACATCATTTGTACGATACAAAAGTCTGACTTGGCTGCTTGAATGCTGATAATGCGTATGATATAATTGTCCAACAAGTCATTGCGACACTCCGTAAATTCACGGAACTTAGTTGGCGATCGAACGTGTCTCTCCGGCCAACTTCCGGCTTGTATTCAGCTTGATTTTGTTTAGAAAAGTGGCATACCGATATTCAGCAGTCGAAGTAAACCGTAAACAAAATTTGTTGTACAGAATTTTCGACAAAACAACCTAACCAATAAGGCAATTTGTTAACGACTTAACGAGGAAAAAGCCCACTGTGATCAATTTGACCGACAATCTCGTGTGAGTTTACGCAGCAATCTCCAATTCTGAAATTTTGCCGCATCCACCTACCGTCTATTCAGATATCTGCAGAACTATCCACAGCAAAAGTGACTAACATCGAAAAGTATTTTTTTAATGAATCAGATCGGTAACTCGTTTAATTTTTAGATTGATTTTAAACTTGAAACATTTTTGTTACAAAAAATAATATATATATATATATATATATTTGTTATCTCTTGCACGACGGTCTACTATTCGAGCGAAAAAGGTAACGGAGTGCGCCCCAGGCACTCAACTGCATGGGATTTATCGCGTTGCTTGTAAGCAGTATCCGACATGTGCAAGACTTTAGTTCTTGTGAAACTCAATAATCGAGCACAAAAAGCGAGAGAACTGTGTACAATATACCTTGTGTATATGGTATTACACATGACGACCAGGGATTTAAAAACATGGCAGGTTGTTTTTAATTCTAGACTATCTTGCGTTGCAGCAGCCACGGAAGCCCGACGGACGTTCCGCACCTCCCTGCATAAGCTGGGGTTGGCCAAACCGCTTTCATAACGTATGCGGGAAAGACGCTTGCCGTTTAATGAACGTGTAGCCTACGACCCGAGAAGGAGCTTACAAACTTTTAAACCTAAATTACAAACTACTGCAGTGTAGCACGTCAGTAGCGGCCAAACGTCCTCGATGCCCAAGGACGCCTTGGTTATCCTAGCGTACACCTCAAGTCCCCGTAATTGCATACTCGTATGTACTTCTTCCAACTGCTCATACAAACAGTTTCCATCAACCTACGGATCTGGCCACGTCTGATCACACACACACACGGATTGTTCGCTTTTGGCGCATGGCGGCTAAATGGGAGCACGCCTGGAACAGTCTGACCAGGCACCCATTTACATTACTTGAACTATGCGGCGATTAATTAACTGCTAACCACAGGACCACCATAGAGTCGCACGTCTACTAAAAGACTTATCGCGCAGTTTCCAAGCGTGGGTTCACTTCAGACTCGGTGTCACCTTCACGATCGTCTTTGTCGTTTCATGTCATTGCGGTTCCTGTTGTTGTATCTGCTATTACTGTGCCTGTCTTTATTGTTGCTGTTGTTGATGCTGTTGATGTTGTTGTTGTTGTTGTTGTTGTTGACAGGCACTAGCAATGGCTAATTAACGCGCGCGCTCCGTTTCACAGCTTTGACTAAAGCTCTCCGTTGCCGCCGATTGGCGGCACTGACTGTCAGCAGCCCATAATAGTTGCCGTGACGCCGCAAACAGAAGTTTAACGACCCTCGAACATTAACGACGTCAAACGTTCTTCATCAGACTTCGCACTTCACGGACCTCTGCGAGAGACGAGCCCTCGAAACAGATATACCATCACAGCTTCGTGCTATATGTCGATGCTATACGAAGTAAGTACTTCACTGAAACTACAGCAACGGCTCACTTATAATTTAGAACAACCTTTATTATTATTAATATTATTATTATCATTATTATTATTGAACAAACCTTTTTAAGAACTCAGATCGGGCCGCGGCCTTTAGAGTGATAAATCGCTGGGTTTCCTATAACAGGTGTTTTAAATCAATTTATTTAGTATTAATTCCAAAAAAACAACTAATGATACGTTTAGGTATTATTATATGCTACTCGGCTCGAATAATATCACGGCGTTTCTCAGAGTGATGCTATAATGTCAGAGTGGCACCCAGTTCGACTGAGTCGCTTTTGGATACCACAAGGGGCCATCTCTATTGCGAACGGCCTCCGTTGTACACTTTGACCTAATCTGTCGAGTGACATATTATCTGTTTACATTGCTGCAAACACCCCAGCACCTTTGCAAGTACCTGCAGCCCTAAGCCAAGTCTTGTAGTTGCGATACATTGTCCTTGAAACCGCGCAACCGCCGTGATAAAACGAAGCGTTATAAACATCCAGCAAAACCTGTTTTACTAGAGAAAAAGGGAGCGAGGGAGAAAAAACAACTATAATTTGTTTTAAAATGCGGTTTTCTGCGTATAGGTCAACACAGCCTACACAGCGGATAACAAGTAAACGTAACAAAGCGACCGACAGACTCACAGTCTCACATTCTTACGCTCCCCGTTTGGCCAGTTGGCTAAAGTCATTTAGAATTCGAAATCATACGGACGACAGGTAAACGCCTCTTGGATATGTTTATTCTGCTTCGATCGTCTCAAGTTGCTTACCGCAGCTTTCAAGTTGCTTAGTGGCATATCTCGTAAGATGAGGATTTCATCTCGTAGTCATGACAACGTGTGTATCCGCTAAGCCTATGTGTTACATTGGCTATGAACATTTGCATGAGGACACGTCGTAAATATCATTATTAAACACGCCACCAGTTGCCACGCCTTTGACCTATAAGAGGGGAATTAGACTTGTAAGCGTGCCTTCAAGCGGCGTCTGCCTCGGGCTGTATTTTGTGTTCATACTATATATGGCACAAAAGAAGAGAGAGAAAAACGAACCTCCGAGGCAGACAAATCCAGACAGACTTCAGTCCAGTACGCTAGGCGGGAGAATATTGGTTCTGTATAACTGAGGTCAACAAAGCGGGCCTTCGCAGCATCAAACCGAAGAAAAACGCCGTCAGATTGGACATCACTTTGCCACGAGGGAACGTACCAGCTAATTATCGTTAATGCAACAGTCACCTGGTGCCTGTTCTTTATACTTCACGGGCGTCCCAACATAACTTTCATCGACAATGCCGACAGCGCTCGCTGCACTAAAGCCTGCCTAGGTATTTTAGCAATTCAATCATTTTCAAGACCTTAAGGTAAGTAGATGGCGTACGATTTTCGCTATACTTAGAATTGGCAACTTATCGTCGAAGGTGGCCAGGGTGGCCTAAAGATTCGATTATTCCGTCACCAGTCAATGGAAGTCAATCTTCAGATTGCATTGGCCCCACTGCGGCTGTTACTCTTGTTCCAAGTCTCCATGAGCTCTGCAGTACATGTTTATCCCTATACTCGTACATTGGGTTGAATTTTGGTTAGGATACTTGTGTTGTTTAAGCATATTCACGACGCGCGTGACCTGCCTCAAGTCGAGCCCATCCTCATGACAGCGTCTTATGATGCCCATTGTAGCTGCCGCGGTACTGCCCATGCTGGATCCAGCGTGGGCCTCATTCATTGTGTAATTAAATGCATTCACTACCGTGCAATGTCATATATAATGAAAGTAAACGATAAAGCGCAGTGAACGGACAACGCATGCAGTAGACGTATGCCTATGATATTGTGTTAGTTTCTTAGAAGCACACGAGTATTAACATGCTACTTGTACATCAACAAGCACTATCACTACGAACAGCCCCGACACCCACTGCTAATGAGGTGCAACGTCGTTCCGAGTGCAGCCGTTGCCTACCAACGGGGCTTCGCGCTCTCAGTACGGATTAAGCGTTCGCGTAAACGTATGCAACCAACTTCGGCGACTCGTTACGTTACAGTTACCTGAACAGGCACGTCGTGAACATAGCCTGTCAATTAATATGCCGCTGACACGACCAAGTCGTGATTCTACGTCGAGTTTGTTCGCGTTTCCATGGCGCGTCGGCGTCGATTCTCGTCGTAGATTGCTCCCCCGCCAGAATTGTCCCCGTGATCCAAATTTGTGACGAGAAACGGATCATACCTGATCACACAGATTCGGATCAACAGGGTAGGTCTGTGGGGGAAGCCGTTTTGCTGTCGTTGCTGTAGATCTGGTGTCCGTTGTCCTTGTATTCGAGATCGTCCCTCTGCCATCGGTCGATAGGCAGCTCCGTACACGACAACAAAAAATCAACTTGCCTTTCGAGAGGAGAGAAGAACACCACAACGTACCACACGCCAAGCGCAGCATGCATCACCTGCAAAAACCGGTTTGACTGTTAGCCAAGCCAAATCCTTCGACACGTATAGCTCGGACAGGGTTTGGACGCACGAGCTAGAAATGAGCCATACCTATTTATTATGTAGGTCTAAGGACCCCTGGTTTTCCCACGAAATCAGCCCATTTATATAGATGGGTATTCATATATCAACTTCGGCCTCGTTGTGTTCAATATTCACACATATATATATATATATATATATATATATATATATATATATATATACTATGAGTATGTTTATTTGTAATGTATTTGCAGAAGCGTGTTGACTTGGCAGAGGCTCTCGCGCAACGTTGCAGGCGCGCAGGTCTGTTCGGACTGTTCGGACGGCCTAAGAATGTATTTGACCGATGCCATCGTGGTGGTTCGTCGCACGGTCGAGATCACTGTTGTCCTCACACAACCTCGCGTTGGCCTTCCTGGCGAGCTTTCGTTCGTAAGTTGCTTCTGTCGTCGGTCGTGTAACTCAACTCGTGGTGGTAAACAATCGTGCGGGTGACGATGGCGATGCCGGTGTATATTTATGTCTCAGAAACAACTAAATCACAGAGAGATGAAAAACCTTTTTCTGTCGCTGCGTTTGCTTTGCTTGCCGGTCTTCTGCTTACATGTCAATGTGTACTGGGCGACGGTTACTATCATAAAAACTGTATGCGCCACTATCGCTAAAAGTGCTACAGCATCTAGTACTACTACTACTACTACTACCATAGCTCCTGCAGCTACGAGTACTACTAACAGTTCATCGAGTATCATTTGTGCGTCGGCGATAGTACCATTTTTACTTTAGCGATCGTTCTATTCTTACGTCATCGATAGTACAATTTTGACGTCAACGATGCTACTGAAGTTTTGAAAAAAGATGTCTGCATTCTAACTTCAGCGATAGTACAACTCTTGCTTCAACGAGTAACATTATTAGTTCAACGAGTACCAATCTTACATTAGCGAGGGCCAATCTTACGTCATCGATAGTACAAATTTGACGTCAACGATGGTACTGAAGTTTTGAAAGAAAACATTCTGCATTCTAACTTCAGCGATAGTACCATTCTTGCTTCAGCGATAGTACCATTATTAGTTCAACGAGTGCCATTCTTACTTTGGCGAGGGCCAATCCTACTTCAGCGATAGTACCATTCGTATAGTACTGCAGCAATAGTACTGTTAGTGCGATGACTGTTACGCTGTTGTGGCCCAAGACCAACTGAAGGTGGGAATCAAGCAACGATGAAGCAGCAAGCAAGACACGCTCGAAACACCGCACAGCAGTCCATCGCATTTGTAGCAGAACAAACATTAAAAGTTTTAAAGTTTTTGGGCTGACCCTCAGCCAAGATTTAACGAACACAGAACTGTTATTCATGTTGCTTCATAGACGGACATGACCCATAAATAGCGCAGCACCTATGTGTCTCCTCCGGTTACGAGGCGCAGACTTAAGCCACCACCGGGCTCGACAGCAGAACAAACATTAGTAGTAACACCACTACTACTACAACTACTAATACAGCAAAGTCAAACGAAAGTAGTTTCGAAACTGGAATGGCTGGCCGCCGAAGGCTAGAACGATTACGCACGATTACATTGCCACCACGACCTTTTGGCGACGGGATGGGAAACGTCGGCAAAAAATCAGCCAGCAAAATCGAAGTCGGTGGTCGGTCGAAATCGAATGGCGTGCGTCCGGCTTGAGGGAATGGTGGCAGTAGTGCAGGTCCGACCATCCGCGACGAGTTCAACAGAGGCCAGCGGTAGTGTCAACAGCAACAGCAGCAGCAGCAGCAGAAGCGGGTAGAACGCCGATATCTAATACACGGAAATGTCGTTTTGGATCGATCGATTGATCGATCGACCGGAGCCGACACTACGGTAGCGGGCAGAGAAACTCCTCGGCGGCAATTTTGAAAGCGTTCACGATGACGGCAAGGGAAAGGTTTCTGTTGGCCTACCGTGCCACAGTCACCGATCACATTCACAGAGAGACACGTGCGGCGACGGAAAGGAAAACACACTGAACAAATAAATGCTCACTGAGGAGACGCTTGTGCTGAAACAAGCGCTGGCCTCCGGCCGGCAAACGCACAACATACAAAAATGAATGGTAAGCAAAGCCACTTTTAGAAAAATCACTCTCACTCTCTCTTCATATATATATATATATATATATATAGTTAAAAATCTGTACCATGTTCAAACAAAGCAAATTCTACACTCATCTCGTCGTCCAGCCCGTAACCTATTTAGCATCAAGTGATTTTGAACAAACGTGCTAGACGCGTAACGTTGCCAGTAACTATCGTCATTATGGTATATATATATATATATATATATATATATATAGATATATATATATATCCTTGTATCTAGTCCGCATACGACATAGGTAGTCGGTAGAAACAAGGTATTGCTTCTACGCAAAACTGTGCTTAATTGTTGGCGGCGCACGTTTGTGAAACATATATTTTTGCGTAGAGCCTCTATTTGGCACATTTACAAATATGTGTCATATACGACGAACTGAGTAGATCATGACGAAAACAACATTCACTGTTGTGGCGGTATCGGGCTTGCAACTTGCCTAAAAGCCACAAGCTAGACATCGCAACAACCTCTGTATACACGTAAACCACCCATTAAAATAAAAACTATCTATCTATTAAGATTAGGCAAATGTATCTAGAAAAGTTTCTCAGCAAGGGAGACCGGAAGTCCTTAAATGAAATCGCCTGATTGTCGACAAATTTACACAATAGGCGTTTAATTATGCGACCCGAGGGGTGATCCTGACACGAGACCCTGTAAAGCTTCGATATGATAGTAGTACTCCGGCTCGAGTATCATTTTCCTTGCGCTCGAGAACCCGACATAGGGGCTGCTATTCAGTGGTCCGGTTACAGCGCGCCGGGGTGGGATGAGAACTGGGGTGGGAGAGGAAAGGGTGTGCACTTCACAGGCGGCAATATCTGTCTGCTAAGTGCGCGTTGCAAGCGTCGCACGGCCATCGGCAGCGTTTGAGGGCGCCGCGCACGTCGCGGTGTTTAGATGCTTTCCGGTTGATTTCATTCATCGCGAATCTCGTCAAACAAATGAGCATCTCCAAGCCCTGCCTGATCACCGTTCCGATTATTCTGACGAACTCGATTCGTCCGCCGTCAATTCGGTTCGTCCGGACCCCGCAAAACAGTCGCGTCCTTGTTAACACTCGCGCCAGATCTTAGGCCTTATGATAGACAGTTGTTTGACTCATCTAAGCCGCAACAACCACAACAACAACAACAGCAACAATGGCAGTCATGCCACACAACTGCAGTATCAATATAAAGACAGAACTAGTAGTCATAGTAATAGTAAGAAAAGTAATAGTAGTAATACGTGGCAATAACTAATAATAGCAAAAAGGCAACCGCACAAAGCGTACTGGCAGAAATCACGATAACGGTAAGACGCATGTACCACAACAACGACTAGAACAACGATGGTAGTATCAAACAGAGACAGCGCAATACCAACCAGCAGCAGCAACAACAACAGCAACAATAATATTAACAACAACAATAACCGCAGCAACAACAACAACAGCAACAACAACAGCAACAACAACAATAACAGCAACAACAACACTAGACGAAACACCATTAGCAGCGGTGTAACAAACAGAATCGGCAACAGCAGCAGCAGCAACAACAATTACACGCTTTCTTCAGTTGCACTAGTTTTGAGTAGGGCGAGTTCACCTCACCATGCCCATAGAGACCATAGAGAGAGAAGGGCCGACGACCCCTTCATAGTCGTGGCCGTCTTTCGTTCGTTCGCGTCGTCAATAAGCCACCCGCCCAATCCAGCCAGTCAGCCAACGAAGTGGGTGGGGGGGGGGGGGAGACTTAGAGGTAGCTGGGGTAGTCGGCGGTTGAGGAGAACAACTGCTCTCCAACTCGACACCGGTACTGGTGCTGCCTGGTTGCTAGCTTGCGTGCGATCCGCCTTAGTAAGCGACACCCCGCCGCGTCGAGCTGCTACGGCGGCAGCCTGCCTATCAGCGCGCGCTGCCGCCGCCGTGGTCGTTGCTGCTGTCGCGGGGGTGGGGGGGCACAACCCCACCGTCGGTAGCTTCCCGGTAGATCGATAATTGGCTTGAGACTGGGGCTATTTGGCCGTCGATACACAATGCCGCTGCTGCCGCCGCCGCCGCTATTCGTTTGCGCCTCTGGCTCACGCAGATGCTGGATGCTTGGATTGTGGTCTGCTGGCTCTCGCACCCCCCCCTCTCTCTCTCTCTCTGTCCTGTTGCTTCCTCGATGCGACGTTACGACGAACGTCGTCCGTTGCCTACGAAGGTCACTAACAACCCACTGTTCACCCCTGCTCTCCTACAAAACGCACGTCCCGATCTCCCCACACCTCTCCCCCCCCCCCCCCCGCGCCGTTCATCGTCGCTTACGGATAAGCCCATAGAGAAAGATACACAGGAAGATATATAGATAGATAGATAGATAGATAGACACACAAACCAATAGACAGGTAAGCAGGTAGGAAAAATGCCTGAAAATGCCCCCCGAATGCTCTCGCTCTACCTGACCTGGCCGGAGGTCCCCGGGGACCACGTGTCATCGGCGGAGGAGTTAACAACGGCCAACAACAACATCAACGAGCAGCAACTTCATTTTGACTTCACTTGCGACAATGTCTCAATACTGACTCGCTGCTGCCTCACGGGACCTCTCGCCTATAGTCGTCTCAAATCATATAACGCTTTTGGATTCGACGCAATAGACGAACAGATACACAAATAGACTAACAGAAGGATAGATAGATGATATAGATGTAGCATTCCTTAGTCATATATATATATATATATATATATATATATATATGTGGCGAGCACTGCCGAGTGTGCAAATGTATTGTAAATGATTAATAAATCATCGCAATATTTTCTATATACCGTAAGAATAGCAACGTGCTCGGGATCAGTATGTATTGCTTGCACTCTGATCTAGTCGAGAATGCGTGCTTTCCTCTATTGTTCTTAGTGCTGTCACAACAGTTGTTGCTTTGGTTGTTGTTGTAGTAGTTGTTGTTATTGTTGTTTCGGTTAGTGTTGCTGTTGTTGTTGTTCCTGTGGCAACGACTACAGTCCTATGGCTGGCGGATCCCTGGTAACAGGAGAAACCCCTTGCTCAGATCGATATCAAGTAGTCAGTCATCTTGGTCGAGCCCAAACTCGCATCCTTATCTCTCTCTCTCTCTCTCTTCTCACACAGATACACAAAATCTCATGCTTTCCTACTTTTTCTCGTTCCTCACTTTCTCCTCTCTTTCGCCTCGTGAAAAAGCCCTAGAAGACAGGTTTAAGTTTCATGTGACCACTTCAACTTAAATGTACCCAAAGTCCGGTAGCATGTCTGTTGCTGTGGTTTTCGTTGTCGTCAACAATACGTATCACACGGCTGGCCGCCGTATTATGGCGCCGTACTCGATGATGCTGGTCGATGCTGATGATTTACATGTTGATGGGTTGATGGAGTCTGGGTTTCCTTCCTTCGGCCCGGCCGGGCGCCAGCAGCAGCAACAACAACACCAGCTCGACAGCGTCCTACTTTCGAACGCTTTCGTGTGTTATCGTATCTCAGCGCCAGGTCAGTGAGCGGCGATCAGCTCCGCTAGATGGGTGCTTAGGTGCTTCGCGTGCGTGCAAGCGGACGGACGGACGGACGGACGGGGGGTCCGCCGTCAACATCGCCAAATCTTCGCTGAAATTCGAGTACGTTTACAAGCGTCAAAACAAACCAATTTTACTGCCATGGTTACAACTTTTCTGCTACAACAAAGACAACGACGACGACGATAGCTCCAGCATCACTGTCGTCATAATGATCTACAACAAAAACAGCAAAACTACGCACAACAACAACAGTCCCTACTACTAGAACAGCATCAACTACAACAATCATAACATTAACAGCAACAACTGGAACACCAACAATAACACCAACAACAACAAGAACAATAACAACAACAACAGCAAGAACAACAACAATAACAGCAACAACAACAACAACAACAATAACAACAACACCAACAACAACTGGAACAATAACACTAAGTAGCCGCGGACGGTGCTTTCCGCTAACAATATTCGAGTCTTCAAGACGTCGTATTGCGTATCAGTAACGTCCATAGAAAACTAGTGAGTTCTTCTAGTCAGCCACCACACCGTCATCTGGTGTGGCGTTGTGGTGTCTATTCTACCTCATATTGCCATCTATCTATCAGCCAGCCGCAGGTCGTCGTTTAGTTAGGTAGGGACATACGCGAGAAACAAAGAGACACACGCGCGCTCAAGCCAACCTGGGTCGAAACCCTGCCGAGCCGGGTCGAAATCGAACACCAGGTCAGAGTGACCGGTCGGACTATCATCTATCGGTCGAAGACGCCACACGCAATGCAGCGCGGCGTCGGTAAGGAATCGTCGCCTCGAGATTTGTGCGAGCAGCGCGACTCAGCTGACAATGATGACGGGGCGCCGACGCCGGTGCGTCTCTAGCGAATCTGCAGCCAACTGCTGACTTTTCCGCTCTTGTTCCGCTGCTGCTGCTGTTGTTGTTGACTGATTTACGATGTCTGGAGAAAGGGAGGCAGGGGGGGGGGGGGCGGGGGGGAGATGGGAGGTAGGTAGAGAGGATGTACGCAGACGAGAGGAAAAGGCCAAGCTGGCCACCCAGATGGTTCGAATTGGCTCGTCGACGCGTTTGAGTCAATCGGAGGAGAACAATCACGGCAATGACAACAAGCGGCCAATACAGTCGCTCAGCGCAGCGAGAACAACAACAACATCAACAACAACAACCACAGCAACAACAACAACAGCGGCAACAGCAACAACAACAACAGCGGCAACAGCAACAACAACAACAATAACAACAACAACAGCAGCAACAACAACCACAACACCACAGGCATCTCGGCATCAACAAGACTGTCACGAGCAGCCTAACACCACCTACGATAACAACTGCCACCTCCACCATCACCACCATTATCATAGTGACAGAAACACCAACGAAACCGCCACGGACGCCAGCACCAGCGCAGCGCAATCACCAGTCACAGCAGTCATAGAGCAACAAGAAGAGCAAGAACAAGAACAACAACAACAACAGCAGCAGCAGCAACAACAACGAAAACTACAACGACGACAACAAACCAACAACAACAGCACCAACGACAACAACAACGATAGCAACAGCTACAAGATTAACAGGACCAGAAACAGCAGTAGAAACCGCTTCGACAACTGCAACAACAACAACAACAACAACAACACGTATCTGCCACTAGAGCAACAGCGGGCGTTCGTTGCGGTTTTCGTGGACGACCGATCATTCACGTTTTCATTCATTGGCACTCATAGACAGCAGTGCTTTTGCAGCGGCGTTCGGCACGATAACATCGACGATAGAAGGGGGGCGCATTTTACACGCAGGCGAGTATGGCAAATGCCGACCTGATTGCACCAAGAAACACCAAGAGCGAGAGCCGACAGAACCGCATAGCAAGCAGCTAGAGTTCGTCACAGTCACATCGTGATTTTGACCCTCAACAAGACGAGTTCACAGGTCTGCCTGGTTGCGACAAGGCGCGTTAACCCCAACGGATTGACACAATCGTTGTGGGCGGTATTGCTGTTGTTGTAGTATTAGTAGTAGTAGTAGTAGTAGTTGTTGTTGTTGCTGAGAAGGTTGCCGATAACACTAAGAAACGTCGCCAAGACACGATCTACCCACAGGCAGACATCATGCAGCTCACAGCATGACGAACAGACGCAGGACAGCGTGACACACAGTCACAGGACAGACGTGTTACGATGCACAGACGGAGCACATAGTTACACATACATACGGCACGTAAATTATGCTGTGTTTTGGATGGACAAGCTAGATACTGCTTCGTGTACTGCTTGCTTCTGCTTGCACTACCTTATGTTTGATGACCACACCTCGAAGAGGAGCTGAACAGCAATTACAACAACAGCAGCAGCAACAACAACAGCAAGAACAAGCAAAAACAACGACGACGAGCAAACGAACATCGGAAACATACATACTACTACTACTACTAGTACTACTACTACAACTATTACAACTAGTCGGGTGCTTTTCACCCACCCACCCGTCCGCGACCGGACTAGGAAGGTCCAGACCTTCCAACTGGTAAACGGGAACTCTACGCCAACAACGTTTCAAACCCTGGACTGACTACCCTGTGTGTATATCTGCGTGGCACTGTGTATTCTGGTGTGGTGGCACTGTGCGGCATTCCATGTGTGACGCCGGATCTCCGCCAATCCCAGCCGCCCGATCGTACAAACGCAGCATTCGTGGGAATAGTGTGTGCGTGGTCGTAAACATGTCGGAATCGCGTTGTTGTTGTTGTTGTTGTTGTTGTTGTTGTTGTTGTTGTTGTTGTTGTTGTGGGTGTTGGATCTATGCTAAGTCTTTCTCTACCGCTTGTTCCTTTGCTGCTGCTGCTGTTGCTGCTGCTCGAGCTGAAGGTGCTTCTGCCGCCGGAATTTCTACGTCCATGTTGGTGGATGGCTGTTGTGAGGTTTGCGCTGAAATCGAGCCACATCAAGTCGACACATGAGTCGACCACGCACGTGAATGAATCGACGATCGAAAGTCGACACACGATGAAGACGACCTCGTACACAAATTGGCGGACCGATTGTGCACCGGCGGCCCGGCCCCTCAGCAGCAGAAGTAGTGAGCAGTGAGGTGTTGTTAGCAGCAGTATGCATAACGACGGCAACGCTTTGCACGCACAATCTGGACTGAGTTGTTGTTTGTTTTCTTCATTGGTGCATGTTGTGTGTCTTTGTGTGTGTCTCTCACGTCACGTCACGTCGTGTCACGTCATGACGTCGCTGGTCACGTTTTGGTCTCCATCGTAGAAGTCCCTCTGATGGCTCCAGGGGTTGTGGACGCTGTGGTTGTCCCCGTGCTGTGGATCCCGAGTTTGCCGCTCGCCGACTTTTGTTATGAACTGAACTGGAAACGAACACACACATAGAGACGCATACACACACACGCAAACATACAGATACACAGTTGTGACACACGGATGTGAGTGATCGAATAATGAGATGGGCGGCCCAGGGCCGACCAGGCGACAGGAACCAGCAGACGAGATTAAGCCGGGGGGGGGGGGGGGTCGTTGCGTATTGCGTGTCGGCGGGCGCGTTATATGGCTGTTTAACGTGTCCGAACGTGTGTGGAGTAGCAGAACCGAAACAGCAACAACAACAACAACAACAACAACAACAACAACAACAAAGTTGGGAGCGTCAAGAGTAATACCAAGAGCCGCAACAACAACACCAACAGCAGCAGCAACAACAACACTAACTGCAGCAACAACAACAACACCAACTGCAGCAACAACAGCAACAACAACAACACCAACTGCAGCAACAACAAAACGACGGTTCAGTACGGTCGGCGTCAGTAGTGTTTGTGAAGTGGTTGATAGGTTCGGGTCGTTGTTACCCATCACCACGAGAGGTCACTGTAGTAGCAGCCCATTCAGACAAGCACCCATTTAGACGCGCAGACCCACACACAGGCACAAAGAGACACTCACACAAACACACCGCCGTCCGTGTACCCATACGGTCGTGGGGTAGCTTTCTGGTAACTGTTGTTGCTGATATTGTTGTCGTCGTTGTTGTTGGTGTTGTTGCTGTTGTTAATGTTGTCGTTGTTGTCATTGGTACCGCTACGGCCTGTTGGTACGCCAGGTACATTGCATAGTACCTTAGCCAACTAGTCAGGCAACTTGTAAGTAGCTGTCTTCACCACAGACAACTGATAGGATTATTTACATGAGCCGCAACGGCACTTTCAGCCTATTGGATGAAACTGGATTCCCACATAAATAACGTCGACAACAACAACAACAACAGAAGCAGCAGCAATAATAACAACAACAACAATAACGGGTGAAGCAGCAGCAACAATTCTCAGAAGCATAAAACTATGTACAACAGTAGCGTCGGCAAGAACAGCAACAACAACAACAACAACAACAACAACAGCGACGATGACGAGACTAGAAAATGAGGAAGGATCGGAAACCACAAGAAATTCTGGTGCTTCTATTGGACGCTGATAGGCACAACACAAACAATGAAAAAGTAGACACAGTAGACGAAGGCAAACGCACAAACACATATGCTTTGTGTGTCTGTGTGTGGCTCTCCTGAAGATACGTAAAGATACATGTGGCTCGGGCCATGGATGAACGAGTATTATGCATCGACGTGTATACATATATATATAAATATATATATATATATATATATATATATATATATATATATATATATATATATGTATATGTAAATATATATATACCCACCAAGCCAATGGGTCGGGTGGATGGATGGGTGTATCCGTGAGGCGTGCTAAGCATTCTGTGGACTGTCAACGTAAGGGGATACAGCATCAAGCCACCCTGCGTTCTACGTAACACATACAGATACACACATACAGCATTTGGGGTCCTCGGGTCCGTTGTTGTTGTTGTTGTTGTTGCTGTTGCTTTTGTTGTTGTTCTTGCTGCTGCTGCTGCTGCTGCTGTTGTTGTTGTTGTTCCCGTCATATTCGTGATCGTGGTCGCATGTCGTTGAGGCTTACCAGTAATAGGCCTGAACGACCGTGCATAGTACGATGTTTACACGTATGGACACGTTCATACACTTCTATATTGTTTATAAATATAGATGCATGTTGCCACGGGTCTTTGGGCACACTTTGCTATGCTTGTTGTGCCGTAATCCTGCTTGTCGTTGCCGCTGCTGTTGTTGTTGTTGCTGCTGCTGGTGTTGTTGCTGCCGCCACCATCTTTATCTCGACATTGTGATGGTCGTCGGTGTCCGCGTCATCGAGCTTTCCCAACAAAACTTACCTCCTCTTTGTTGTTCTTCCGGCTGTTGTCGTTTATGCTATGATTGTTAGCGTTGTTACGCCACCCGCCTCATAGCCATCAACAACGCCACGATCGCGCCATCATTCACGCCGATGAGACGAAGTGAAAAAACTGTGATCACATCATCGTCGTGGTTGTTGACGCTGTTGGTATTGTTGTTGTTGTTTTGGTTGTTGTTGTTGTTGTTGTTGTGATTGTTGTTGCTGTTGTTGTGGTGGGTTTAGTGGTTAATGCAGTGTTTGCTATTGTTTTGGTGGTTACTGCTTGTTGTTGTTGTTGTTGTCGTCGTCGTTGGCCTCACCGTCGATGTCGCGACTTCCGACCGTGGCCTCGGAAGATAAGCGATGACAAACACAGTTGCAATCCTTCAATCATGACCACACTTCGGTTCGCTCACGCAAGCAGGCCCACGAAGCCCGAGAGGACACGCTACGAGAGACTAACATAGATATACTCGTATCGACAAAGAAGGCGAATTAGAAGGAAAACGACGAAAGAAAGGAAGGAAGAAACAAAAGGCAACGAGACCGCAGTTTGAGTGAACCAGAGGTGAAGTCTAGCCGACGATAGTCTACAACAGACGACAGTTCCGGCGGCGGCGGTGGCGGTTGTAGCAACAGCAAAGCACTTCAAACAACGCTGGGACGGGTGGGAATCGCAACGCAACGCTTCGACGACGGTGCCGAAGCGTTCGACTAGAGAGCACGCTGAAATCGATATGAAGGCGATATGAAGATCATGACGACGACAAGAATCGGTGATGATGGTCACAACGACGACAAGACTTGTGATCGATGAGCAACAACAACAACAGCAACAGCAGCAACAACAACAGGCCGCCCCAACCGCGGGCGGAGCAACTGCGGTTGAAGCCCTGATGGCCAACAGCATCAGGCGCTGGTACGCGAAGCCGGCCGCCGACAAGCCTTGAATTGCTGCCGGGTTAGTTGAGTGGCTTCGTAAGAGCGTCGAGCGTCGAGGGAGTTACCACTACCACTACTACTACTACTACTACGGGTGCCGTGTCCCCGCTGAAGCCGAAGTTGAAGCCAGAACCGCCAGTGCTGCTGCTGCTGCTGCCGAAGTCGATGTCGGCATCATCGACTCTCACTATGTTGCTGCTTTCTGTTGCTTACGACTCACGGCGACCTACCGAGCTACCTTCATAGCTTTGCCTACGTATCTATCTAGTCCACTTATCTGCCTGTCCGGTTGTCTGCCTTATATGAATGCATACATGCAGAGAGCACTGTTGTGAACACGATGAAGCCAATCCGATGACGAACCGATGATGATGATGACGATGATGTCGTCAAGGACGCTGCTGCTGCCGACGCCGACAACAACAACAACAACAACAGCGATAACAACGACAAAAACAACAACAACAACCACAACAACCACAACAACAACAACAACAACCAGAACAACAACAACGACGACGACGACAATGGCAACAATGACGATTCCGACTTCAACGACAGCAAGCCCCGACAGCAAAGCCAACGAACTAGCGAACTATAATACTGTCGTGGTCGTCGTAGTCGTTGTCGTCGTCGTCGTCGTCGTCGATACGAGCGTTGGTGCCTGCCGCAGCAACAGCAATGGCAGTGACGGCGGCGTCAGAGGCGTCGCTCCCATAGCTTCGTTTCCTGCCTGATCAGGGAAGAATGGCGGCCGTTCCCCCGACCGCCCGCCCGCCTGCCCGGCTACCAGGCAAGCAGACTGAAAGCCCGGCTGGGAGTCTGAGAAGGAGGGGTTAGGGAGTTTGGGAGGAACGAAGGAATAAACGAACGAACGAACCAACGAAGAGAACGGGGAGAAATGTCCTGCTGATTGTGCTGCTAATAATGGTTATGGGAATGATGATGACGACGATGTCGATGTCGATGACGACGACGACGACGACGCTGATGATGAAGATGAGGACGGCGGCGACGGCAACGATAAAGAGGAGGTGTCTGTTGAAGTGGGTAGGGTCATTCGCTTATGGTTACTTCATTGGTCGGTCGGTCGGTCGGTTGGTTTGTTGGTTGGAAGTCCATAGCTGGTGAAGTCCATGGGGCGGCTGTTGAAGTGCGTGGCCACATAGACAACTGCTTGAGGTTTGGCGTATAGCCATTGCGTGAGGTCTGCCACAGGCATGCTACCAGACCATGCATGCCGCTATGCAGCCGTCTGTAATTGTCGGTATCGGCGTCTTTTTCTTTTTCGTCTCTTCCTCTTCTTCGTTGTCGTCGTCGTCGTTGTTGTTGCTGCTGCTGCTGCTGTTGTTGTTGTTCTTGCTGTTGTTGTTGTTGTCGTCGTTGTTGTTGTTGCTGTTGTTTGGCTGGTTGGACTGCTGGTTAGTGTGGCAATAAGTAGTGCAGTTGTTTTGCTGGCTTTGGTCGCTCGGTTGTCTTCTAGCATTGACTGAGGACATCATCAGCAGCGATTTCTATTGCTACCGCTCTTGTTGCTGTTGTTGTTGCTTTTGTTGCTGCTCCTTCCGTGCCAAAGCTCTTGTTGTTGTTTCTGCTACTACTACTACTACGACTACTGCTGTTGTTGCTATTATTGTTGTTGTTGTTGTTGTTGCTTAGCCGTGTGCCGAACTGTACAACACGCATGAATGTCTGTCTCTATGGGTGTGTGTGGCTGTGTGGCTGTGATGACGGGAGGAGCGGTGCCAGCCGTAGCGGCGGTAGCAGCGACAGCATCGGTGGCGGCGGCGGCTGGAACCGTGTGCGGCAGCTGGCCCGTAGAGGCAGCGACAATCCACCAACAGCCAACCCCAACAAGCGATCGAAGCATACAAGCCAAGGGCCAGTCAGGCCAGGCCAGACGAACGGACGGACGGACAAGTAGATACATAGATGATAAACAGACAGACAGACAGACAGACAGGCAGATAGACAGAGAGACACAGGGACGATCGTCGTCGTTGGTCGGCAGACCGACCACGGTGACGATGGTGATGGTGATGGTGGTGGTGGTGGTGGTGGTGACGAGAGCGCCGCCATGTTGGGCGGCTGGCTCATTATGTGGTCCGCCCATCATCGTCCAGGAGACGACCGATGATGCCGCCGCCACGGCCGCCGCCACGGCCGCCGCCGCCGAGGCTGCTCGCTAGTTGGCAGCTGCTGCTACTGCTACTGCTTCTGCTATGGCTCCGCTACTATTACTACTACTACTACTACTACTACTACTACTATTACTGCTATTGCTATTGCTACTACTAAAAAAGTAGTAGCAATAGCAGTAGTAGTAGCAATAGCAGTAGTAGTAGCAATAGCAGTAGTAGTAGCAATAGCAGTAGTAGTAGCAATAGCAGTAGTAGTAGCAATAGCAGTAGTAGTAGCAATAGCAGTAGTAGTAGCAATAGCAGTAGTAGTAGCAATAGCAGTAGTAGTAGCAATAGCCTCCATTTTCAATGAAGTAAAACGAAAGTAGTTCCGTTGGAAATGGTTGTAACATACATTCAACTACTGCTATTGCTACTACTACTGCTATTGCTACTACTACTGCTATTGCTACTACTACTGCTATTGCTACTACTACTGCTATTGCTACTACTACTACTACTACTACTACTACTACGACTACTACTGAAGTGGCTGTACATACTGTGGGTATAACTTTTCGACTTTAGCTTTTCGTTTATCTTTTTCTTCTTCTTTTTCTTCTTCTTCTTCTTCTGCTTCTTTTTTTTTCTCATGATAATGGTGATCATTATCATCAGCATCATCAATATGGTGCCGATACTGATACCGAAGATGTTGTTGTTGTTGTTGTTGCTGCTGCTTTTGTTACTTTTGTTGTTGCCTTTGTTGTTGCTTTTGTTGTTGTTAGTATTATTGTTGTTTTTTGGGGGGGGGGGGGCGATGCCGAACGACAACAACGTGTCTGATGCTGATAATGATGATCATGGTGGTAGCTCTCTCTGGCAGCAACGGCGGCGGCAGCGGCAATGGTGGTGGCGGCAAGCGAATCAACTGATGGAAGTGGACTGGGAAAAGCTGCCGATCGAGCAGACGGACAAACCAAAGAGAAACGACCAAACCAACAAACAGACAGAAATACAGACATACAGACAGTCAGACAAACCAGCGGATCACCCAGCAACAATGATGATTATGATGATGATGAGAAGATGATGATGATGATGATGAAGAGACTCACATTCTCACCCATACTCACCTCATGTATGCGGTGGAGGGCCGGCTGCGCCCATGCCCGCGGCGGCCACAGCAACAAACAAGCACCACTGTATCATCATTGTCGTCGTCGCCAGGTCGAATACGAATGGTCAAACGCAAACGCCCAGCTGTGGGGCTGTGGGGCACCAGCGACCCCAGCAACACCAGCAGCATCAAGAGCGCCAGCGACCGAGGTTGTTAGGCCAGCCGAGGTCATTAGCCGTCGTTGTCGTCGTCGTTTTGATGATTCTTCTCTGGCTGGAGCCGGAATCCAGTGGAGGATGCTGGATGCTCGCTTGGTTGCCGAGTGGTTATTGGCCTGGTGGCCCGTCGGCATCGACGAATGATGCTACCACACTAACTAGAGCTACTACGACTACTACTTCTACTACTACTCTCACTGATGCCACGGATGCCGCTCGCGCTGTTCACATAACTGGATGATAGCTAGATCGATCCGATTCGGCAGTATGATGAGGGTCGTTGATAGCTCATAGGAGAAAAACCACGAGGCCGACGACAATGATCAGAAAGGCGACGACAGCAACAACAACAACAGTATCGGCAGCAACAACGACGACGACAACATCAACAGCCCGAGAGCGATACTCTGCCGAGGACCCGGAAACCCGTCGGCACACACCAAGCACCAATCGTGCAAGCAGCTACTGAGCTCCATTATTATTATTATTATTATTATTATTATTATTATTATTATTATTATTATTATTATTATTATTATTCTACCACTAGACCCGCTGCCCATGCGTTCCGAACCGCTGGGCTCCTTCTGATCCAGTGGTGCTGCAACGCGGCCGTCGTCGCCGCTTCATCCCAAACTGTGTAGGAGCTGCCTGCGGTGTGCGTCACCATAGCCTCTCGCGTCTGGCATTTCCTGGAAATGTCTGCCGTTGTGCCGCGCACGCGCGAATTCGCTTGGCCGCCGCGTGTGGTGAAACCCCCTCCCCACGCCGCTCGACAGTGAAGCCTCGAAAGCGGAGTAGAGTGAGTGACGCGTTCGTGACGATCCTGTTTTTGCTGCTACAGCTATTGCTGCTGTTGCTGCTGCCACTGCTGTCTTGCGCGTATACGTGGTACTACCATGCGTGCCATGCTGTCCTGCAAACGTTTTTCGCGCTCTGTCTCTCTCTCTCTCTAAGCAGCGACAACGCATCACCCATTATGTCGCCATGCGAAGCAGTCTATTTAGCTCTAGTGTGTTTCTCCCAACGGCTAAGCACTCGACAAAAAAACAACAAAAAGACTTGAAATTGTTTGCAAAGGCTGGAACTGCCACATCTAGTAGAGCTGCTCTTGGTTGGAACTTTTCGTTCGCATGGGTATTATTGTTATAGTCGTTATCCTGGTCGTTGGTGTCATATTCGGGGCTACTAAGTACTAAACGCAAGAAGGACAGTTTCATAGATAAAGCCCTGGGCCGAGGAAGAGGGCTTCTGCTCAACACTCGATGAAGTGCGTTTCTTTCACTCTCGCGAACATCTTCCTGTACATCTGCGCCAATGTACACAGCAGATATATGCGGGCTTGTGGCTTGTCCGTCCATAATGTGCATGTTTTGCTTACTTCCCTCTCTGTGACACGCTAGGTTAAGAATGGGTGGATGTGTGTGTATGATCTTTGCGTCTCTCTGTGCATGTCACGTATAATATCTGTACATGCGTATGCTTGTGTGTAAGCGTGGCGAGGTTGGTCTGATACGCTTTGGTGCACTTTGGCGACGCATTTTATGATGTTCTCAAGGACCCACTGAGATCTCCCCGAAATACCTAGCTACGGACGACGGCGTGAGAGATCTCAGCGGACCTTCGTTCTATAGTTCTGTAAAGCTTGTTCTGTAGTTACATAGTTGAAGAAGCAGAAGTGAAGATTATAATCGGTCTTCTTTCATCGGAAACTTTGCCGGCAACCCCAGTAGTTATTCGTGATTAAGGCAATTCTAATTTGTGTAGTCGAAATAGTAGTCGCAGTAGTTATTGTGGTTAACCAATCAGTTGCTCCTAGTTTCGTAATCTAGTCAGTTTGTTGAGGACAGTGCTTGGCGTACCGGCTCTGCTATGTTGTCGATCCCCGTCCAGCTACGTGCAGCCTCTGCGACTGTGCACACCAATCAACGTACATAAATAATATGAGTTAAATAGAGTTTACTTGTATCATAAATTTTACAGTCATGGCCGTACAACCAACACGTATACCCATAAAGTGCTGCTGTTGAGTAAGAAAGGCACATGATTAGGTTGAGATGTTCAGAAACGGGAGACCTGAACTTCGAACGGTTACATGCTAAGCGGGCCCTCAACATAACACAAATGTAAACATAGTAAACAGCGGTGCCACGCAGGTGCCGTACCATTGCGTTTGCGCATGCGATTGTGCTCTCGTGAAATGGCACGTAGAATGAAAGAAAGCGACAAATAATGTACCCGAAAAAATCGTCAACTAGCAAATCAGTTTATGAATGACTAAATGCATGCAGAAGTGCCGTCTCCAAACTGCAGCATGAGACAGACAGTCATACAAAAAAATGTCAAGTTCAACAAGTTGCTTTTGTAAAAAAACTATCTTCTTCTTCCAACTTAGCTTTTTTGCGTTAGCTACCTAACGAGTGGCCACTATCACACAGTTATACACACTTTTATTATTAGTAGCCTTGCATAAAATCTGTATGTTGTATGTTATAAAATTTTAATTTTATATTCCAGGTGCTGATAATGTAGTTCGCGAGTTGCATGACTGCCAGTCTTGTCGTCGCCTTTTGTTATCAGTGCCTAAAGTTTAGTTTACTAAATCTATTACGTACAGTGTAGAACTTAATGGTAATCAACCTTTCCTTCGTAGTCATTTATATTTGATAAAATCCGTTTAAGCTAACAAACGTTTCCAGGCATGTTCATTCTATGGGGTTCTATTAATGTTCAAAACGAGGCATAACATTTACTAAATAGCCCTCATAGGACGGATTGGTGATACAGACTTCATTTTACTGAGATTATGATAGTAGTGAAGTCATGAAGCGCGTAGATGAATAGAGACTTGTAGGCAGCTTCAAAAGACACTGCAAGACGCTGCAGCTATCGAAGGTCGAGTTTCGTCGTTCATGTCACTGCATACATTACGTGTTGTTGCTCAGGCTGTTGCTTTGCTGAGAACAGCTTTGTTATGCGCGCCAGCCATCAAGAAGTATCTTTAACTTGTTTGCTACATTGATTCACGTTGGATACACGTTTGGATCACCGGTGTACCTGCAATATTTTCTTTAACGTGTATTTTATTAAGAATTACAGGCTACACAAGAAACAAGTCCTTGGTGTCTTCCGATTATGCGTCGTGTCGGAGTCGAACCCACGACTCGTGACATCAGAGTCGCTGAACATCTTCACCACGCCATCTCGGCGACCGATTATCGCTCCCACAGTTCTTCAGCGGTTTTTCTCCACCGTATATATATATATATATATATATATATATATATATATGCAGACACGGGCGATAGCCTTTTCTGAAAAATGCCATGAATAGTTACAATGTTTGACTTTGTGAAATAACGGAAATTTTCAATAAAAATTATTGATCTTAAATAAATTTTTCGTCTGAAAAAGACGGTTTCATAAAAAAAAAATAATATATATATACGATCCCGTACCATAGAGGATAGACTCCGTCTTCGTACGGCGTTAGACGCTTTAACGCCTGGACGGACGTCCTTGATTTGAACTTGGCCATTCATAAATGCAGAGTCCTGCATTTTGAACATGGAAATGCAAGACACTCTTAGCATTGGAGTTGGAGTTAGGGGTAAGGAGTTGAGCAACCTTCGAGTTGTAATGATCTCGTAGTCCTCACGAGCAACAAGTTAAGATACTCCGAACATATAACCAATGTTGTCACGAGGGCCTCTCAACGTACAAACTGGAATTGCCGATCGTTCGTTGTAAGCTCCCCTGACCTGTTCGTTCAACTGTATATCATATCGTACTTCCACTACTGACATATGCAGCACCGACGTGGTGTGCGGGCCTTACTAAGGACAAAGCTTGTCTGGAACGAGTGGAACGTAAATTCACGAAGCAGGTGGCATTTCGCTGCCATGTTGACCGAGATCGTGTAAACCAGACATGCCTCACAAAATTGGCATGCTTACTATTTCAGAGGTTAACACGTACACTCAGCAAAATGGCTTTTGTGAATATCGCACGCAAGCGCTGCATCAGCGATCGATACACATGGATGACCCTACCTTAAGTAAAGCGTTTCCGCCTTTATATATATATATATATATATATATATATATATATTTAGTCAATGTTGGTCAAAAGGGCATGGGTTATCGCAGTCAAATGACCATTTTAATTAATGGGATACGATGGACAAATGTTTCTTTTCTTTCTAAAGCAACAACTAACAAGATAATCAAACAATCGAACGACCGATTCGATCCGTTGTGCAGCAGGGAGGCCACCCATGACCCTCCATTGCGCAGGGAATCGTACATTGTTTATATATATATATATATATATATATATATATATATATATATATATATATATATATATATATATATATATATATATACATATATATATATATATTATCAAAACAGGATAATACCTGTTAAAATTAGAGTAATTATATAATAAATATAATGAAACGTATCAACTAATTATATCGAAATATTATATAATCCCTGTATTTAATCATGTGTTTTCTAACAGCATTTTATTCCGAGTGCCATTACTCAAATCTAGTTAGAAGAATGATAATAAAGACGTGCTTTAATTTTGTATTGCATTGTCACGAGCTGGCAGGTAGCTTTACAATTCTCTAAAGAAGCTAATCACAAACAAAGCTCAAGAAGAGGATTTTTGTCGTTGTAGTTCAATGGAGACCGCCTACATTGACTGCAAAAAACGGCATCAAAGTAGCATGGATAAAGAAATCCTGCAGGTCGCCAACTCGCATCTATCACAGCAAAAAAAAAGACATCCACAGTAGTTGTGTGTGTCTCTACTAGAGGATGCACTAGTTGTATTTTATTATTAGGGTTTATTAACACCCAGGTTGGTTGAAATTATAAACATATACATCAGACACAACTAGTTTTATTTTGTTTCCGAGACGTTTCTGCAGATATACTCTTGCTGTGGTGTAATGGAGAGTTCCTCGCAACTAGTAGACACATTCGCAACTTCGTCCCAGATGGCATTAGAGGCACCGGGCTATTATTATTATTATTATTCTCGCGCCCAGCCGTGTGAAATCTAGGTACTCGCATTCCCGATACTGCCCCTATACTTTATCCTGCCAACCTAGAGATCTTCTATAAGTTGTCGTTTTCAGGTACTCCCTACACGTCTACTACCTGTTGTCTACTCTGCGTTAAACTTGCTGGAGTGCCGTTCCGTGCAATTTACCGATAATAGCGGTGCGATGCACCGCTCAATAGGGATCGATGAGTCAATCAATAAAAATCTAGATCATGCAGGTAACATATGCATACCCACATATGTGCAGGGAAAAGGTGTATCACTGTATGCAGAACCAATGAAGTGTAACCAAGCCATTCTAAGTGTAAGAGCGATGGGTGGAGAGAAATCTTTGCTTTTAGTGGGTTCGTAAGTTCCACACTAGCCGCTGTTAGATGCTGGCTACGTAGATGCATCAGACATTTCCAGATAAGACAGATCTCACACATAAAAAATCCTGCGTTCATATCCATGCCGCTCGCCTGGGATAGTAGCTCATTCCTGTTAATGAATGTCAGTACCAGCAACCGATACGGAGGCAGCATATCTTCTGATGTTCAAGTAATGACTTAAGAAAACACATATCCGAACCGTATAATTTTCTTACGGCAGCGCTCCAATGTCAACCGATTCGAATCGTCGTTTTTGCATTCCGCAAAAAATAGCCATCAAAGTCTCGATCAAAGTGTGGGATTGGCTAACTAAATACTCCCTAAGCAAAGTCACCAGCCTTGCAGTCGCTACCTGGATTCGCCTCCACAAATGCTTCACTCTGCTGGGGTAATCTCATGCGCTTTAAAGCCAGCACGGAAAATAATGTTATCGACGCGCATTTAAGCAGTCCGAGTTTGTTAAACTATCACTAGTTCAGCAAGTCTTGTCAGGATTGCTCAAATCAATCTTGCTAACTAAGCTTTGCTTTCGTTTGCTCAAAAGCATACGCGGATTTTTAGGCAATAAGTAATGCATGAGCTTAACAAGGCCAAATGGAAGAAAGAGTGGCAGGTCAGAATGAACAGGCATGTGCTAATCAGATTGCATAGCCAGTTTGGTAACACAATCTTCGTTTAAGGGCATATAATGGCTAGCAGTTACTACTACTATACTTGCTTATAGAACGAATCAACAACAAACGCACGAGCAATTTAAAAGGCAACAGTGTCATGAGCAGCAGCAACAGCAGCTGCAACAATAACAGTGACGGCGACAACAGCAGCGACAAACGTAATGACAACAGTAACTATGGGGAGAACAGCAACAACAACAACAACAACAACAACTACTACTACACCAACGACACCAGAGACAGATCGTCTGTTTCCGATGAGAACCGATCATGTATCGATCGAGGTCTCGTTGATGCTCGCAATACCTCGACAAAAGTCTGCAGGTTCTTACTAGTTTTCTCCTAAAACAATGCGTATCGTTCGCCGAGATTTGGCACACCGAACTTTGGCAGCGTGCTTGTTTAGCTGGATTGGTAAGCTAGGTATTATAGATGAGTGCTGCCGTCGTCTGGCCGGACAGGTTTACCAACCGCAGAGATACTGCCGATGAGAATACTACACGATACGTGGCGTGTCGGATATCTACTTTGTCGCTTCGTCGATAAATGCGCCTGCCTCTACACAGTCGCTTCGACGTCTGAGTGCTAATGAACTGCTTAAGCACTGAGGCTGAGGAAGGCGAGGAATAGTGGGGCAATAGTTGACCAGCTTGAATCGGCTGGCAGGGAGGGAGGGAGGCAGGCAGGCAAGGTATGCCCGTGAGGAGCGAACGCCGGTGGTGAGACCGGAGCGAAAGTTGTAAAAACCAGTGATATGCTAGCTAGAGTGAGGGTGATGATGAAGTGCGTGCGTGTGTGTGTATGTTTGATGACCCGATAAGCTGGATACGAGTCGCATGTGTAGATAGATGCCGGCCGACACAACGTATTAGAGTAGCACGGAAATTCGGTAGCATAACGTCGTTTCTCTGTCGATATTTACGCCTGTGGCGTCGCTCGAAGGTACCCGACAGACCGGCAGGCGACAGTTGTCAATCACGTTGTTTTTGTTGTTGTTGTTGTTGTTGTTGTTGTTGTTGCTGTTGTTGTTGTTAATATTGTTGTTGTTGTAGCTACTGTTGTTGTTAGTATTGTTGTTGCTGTTGTTGTTGTAGCTACTGTTGTTGCTGTTACTGCCGGGGTTGTTAACATTGCTGCTGTGGCTGTCGTTTAGTTCTTGTTATTGTAGTTGATACAATTATCATCGATCTTTACGATTATTTACCGCTAATGGCTGAGATACCGTCTAAGCTGGGATTACGCTCACCTCCCTAGAGAGGTGCGTCACCTTTTTCAATGAAGTGAATGAAAATTGAGTATACAGTCTCTTGTGTCTTTCTCTGATAGCGACGACTCATCAATATGTGAGGCGATAAAAATATCAATGGCAGTTGTGGGTGTAAATAAAAATAGTAATTAAACTAGTTATAATTCGTATCTATTTGTATGGGTCCGTCTTCCTCAAACGACAAGCTTATTTGATTTCAATAATTCTGCACTGAGCTTAAAAATTCTATGAGTTTACAATTTCAACAATTGTAACAATTAAGAGCGTTTTGCAGAAAGGGCTATCGCCCGTCTCTGCAATATATGGTGTGGTATAAAACCGAATGCTCTACCTAACCGGTATTAGATCAGCGTTCGTTGCGATTTTATTTCGGGGGATGCCGTATAATCTGTTCGTTTTCTCGTCTAGGTCTGTCTGTTTCCCGTATGTTCGATATCGAATATCGAATTGCAACCGTATCATCTGGATAACGGGTCGACAACCATCCTAACCGTCAAAGACCCATCCCGGATATGGGATTTAATATTACCCATCTCGGACTTGGACCCAAGAACAACGACAGCAATGCTCGTGTTCTGTTCGTGTCAATGCATTGTTTTAGTTGGTTTGGAAAGGAATTTATTACTATATACGTCTTTTAAGTTTCTGCAAGGTAGCAGAAATATGCTGACTCCACATAAAATGTGAAGTTATGAGCATCTTCTTTTTACGGTTTTCATCACCATCAATGTTTTTACATTCACGAGAGATCGTAGTTCTTGAGTTGGCTCATGGCCATGATATAAACGTTTACGTTGCATATACGGCTGTCCGCAGGCCCCGAAATAGATAGATAGACAGATAGATATATTGATAGAGAGGGGAGAAGTGGCGGAATAGAAACACCGTAGATGTGGTGTTACTTAATAACGGCGCGCCTGATCTTCATGCATACAAAGAGCGTACTTCCTCCTTGATGATGCCACATAGCTTCACACCCCCTTGCTTTATGCTGCACTAAGAAGACAGTACGAGCGACACCCGACAACCACGACACCGTCGTACTAATCGTGCAGCTTTGGCGAAGTTGAGAAAGTAGTAACAAATTCTTTGACGCCATTGTCAATTGACGGTGAGAGAAGTCCACCAACATCCCTCTTCCTTCTGTCCTTCTTCTTCTTCTTCTTAATGTTGCTGCTGCTGCTGCTGTTGTTGTTATCACAGTTATTGTGGCTGCTCTTCTTCCCGTTTTATTATAGCACTTAGGCACTCTAAAAGCTTTTCAGGCTCCCGTTTACAAGTTGAGCCGTCAACTCCGCGCGTATCCGTAAATCTCTGCCGCCGGCGCTAGTTACTGCCAACTGCCGCGCGCTCTGAACCCGGTACTCAAGACCAGAGCAAATCAATACGTGACTTGCTGTACTTGTGTCCGTCGTCGTAGACATTAGACGAACCGGGAGCTAAGATACGGAACCCAAGCAAGCTTCCTTCGTTCGTACCAAGCATATCCTCCTTGTTATTGTTACTAGTCGAAACGCTCGCCGCTTTGAGCTTTGAACGGCAGGAAGAAGCAGAAACGTAACATGAAGAGAAACACCTCCTTCTGGGCACTCGATCAGGATCGAACAGACGATTCTGATTCGTTGCGGTGCTAAAAAAAATGTCAGAGGTCCGAACCAGTGGCCCGTACAGGATGGCTAACTCGGCCACGAAAATGCTGATGCCTGATGCCGCTAGAATTTTTTTTCACTTGACATATTTGTAGTAGATTTATCTTTAACCATGTTTCCAATTAGCTTGCAATAAAAATACTTGTATGTATATATATATATATATATATATATATAAACATGGCGGCGCTAGAATTGTCATTGCAAGCTTATGAGGAACATCAGAGGTGAGGCTACAACAACTGCGTCAAGTGATATATATTTATATTCTTAAGGTCTAGTTTCGATAATCAACAATGTACTTTTTCGCCACATTTGTGAAACCCTTTCTTATAATCTCATCGATACTTTGCTTTATTCTTTTAAGTTAAGTAGATATTTAAACAGGTAGTAATCTGCAGGACGGGTAGCCAGGTAGATGTCTCGGAAGATCGCCATGCATTTGCCTATTTTTGTATTTCTATTGTCAGTTCATACTTTCCTATTTCTGCTTTTGTCAAACATAAAGTCTTTTTTTAATATTAGTATTCTACCCAAGGACTAGCATTTTTGGTTTTTAGTATCGAGAGAAACACAGGTTCGTGTGCGCTACAACGTATTGTATTCACTAAGATGATGCGGTACCTGTTTTCACGGTTTAGAAGTCATTTCAACAGTTTCAACAGCCAATTAATAATATTTATTAGACTAGCGTAGTGTTACGTGCTAAGCACGAGGTTCATCAGATGAATCATTAGATTTTTCACGATTCCACAGCATTCCATGTCGTGCGCGCACGCCTCTATGTGAGGAAGGACCTGGGGAAGCTGTTGAACAGCGTTTTTAGATGGTTTTGTGAAGTAACTTCGAGCGCGATTCTCCCACAGACAACGTTGTGAGAAAATGGCGAGCACAACCTGTCGACACCATAAGAGCCGTACCCAAATATCGAGCTGCTTACTGTCCATTTGTGCAACTTTCACCGAGTCTTAAATGCACAAGAGTGTTCCGAGCAGCTTCAGTAGACTATATGGAGATGAAGCTCTACCCCTGGAAAGTGTACGAATGGTCGGTACGAAAAATCTCGAACTGAACACTTCTATTTGTGCGACAAATCTTTTGAACGTCGTCTAAAAACATCACCGGACAAAGAACATGTATCTTGCGCGAAGGATGCGGTTGACAAATACTCAAACATAGCATATGCATCGATTAGAGAAGACTTTGGGCTTTAATTCCAAGTTTTCCACAAGATCTGGCATGACCACATCAGACTCACTGAAAAATCTGCTTGATGGATATCCCGACACTCGTGGTGTAGATAATAAGACTTAGGGACATTTTTATTGACCCTCTTTTCAATTCCTAGAGCTCGCAATGGACATGCGTTGCAGCGCCTCCACCCACAAAGCTGAATCGTCAATGACCGGCTGGCAATGTCATGGCCGTTACCTTCTTTTCCAGGCGTGAATTAAGGCCAACGTGGAAACTGAAAGAATGTGATATATTTTCTCCTATTTCTAAATAAAAAAACAATAAGAACAAGACATTTCGATTCACGCGATTGTTCAAATCGCTTTTTAATTTAATAAAATGTACACTTGAAGCTACATAGAACACATCGATTGCTATTGGGTGAATGCAGGTATGCTTTGATCAATCTACATCGACATATTGACTCTACTTTCAGGGAAAAACATATATATGCTTGATCATAGAATTCCAAAAACTTCCCTTCATATCCCCATGTACATCTTCAGGATTGAAACCGCGGGAGAAAATTACCTCTATTTAGCATGTTTTTTTTTCCAAGTAATATACTTTATATTAAACTCTTTAGATATGTTTTAACAAACACATTATTTCGACATTACTAGGCATGTAAAAGGTCCTAATTTCTTGATAGTCTTGCCTGAAAGCACAAGGAGTGCTAAGCTTGAAACATTTTTGTTGCCATATATGTATATATATATATATATATATATATATATATATACACATACAATAATCTTACGCTTCACTTTCAATCGTAGCATCGGGGTAGCATCGTCTTTGAGCGTATTTCAGTTCCCAGCTTCATGGGTCTACGGACACGAGCACAACCATTGACCTACCCCGACAGCACTGAAATACTTGAAACTACGGAAATGTATGAACTTTTTTTAAATTTGTATAGCAATATGAAATTTTATGTTAGGTTTAACATCAATATTGCTGCGACGGGCTATCAGTCAAATAATAAATTAGCATTCTCTATAAAGGTCGATGCCGATAGACGCAGAACGTCTTGCCTGTCGTTGAGAAGGTTGAAGGCTTACAGTACTGAATAGGTTTGGATTCGAACCAACCAAGTTTGTACCCTCTACAAGCTGTTATTTGAGATGAAGAGTTCTAACTAGATGATCTAGCTCAATTAGAGGCGACTACTATGTCACTGTAGCAGTGAATTATATGGCACATTTTATTAAGCCGGAATCGCATTCAGTTCCCGCCGAACCTATGTGGGCTGGTAGGGCAATGTCTCCTCAGGTCACGGTATGTAACGAGATAAAGTTTCTTTGCTCAATCATAGGGCCTTGGGTAATCGACAAAAAGATAAGATAGCTTATCTTATCTTAGCGGCGTTTTACCTTGACGCGTCGTTTGCTATGTAAATTGTGAATAAATGGATGTAAATGAATTGTCTCTTCAGTAACGCGCTAATAATATCCAAGGACGGTTTGTAATTCAACCGACAATGGATACCAAGCTAGAAATGATTACTGTTCAATAAGAATTGTAGGTAAACTCGATCAGAACTGTGAGTCTGTAAAGCTGGAGAAGAATCTAGAGGCGACCGACGGCACTAGCTCCAATATAAGTACCACCATGTATGCTGTTGGTTGTAGATGATTTGTGGCTTGATTGTTGTCGCTGTTCTTACTTCTAGTGCTGAGCTTGTACAACCCTAATAGTAGTTGTTGTAGTAACAGACGCTCTAAGGTGTACCAGCTTGCGAGTCGTCCTTCACCGTTCACCCGATCGGGTTCTGTTGGGTATGTTTCACCTCCAACAGAAGCAGCAGCAGCCGCCGTAGAAACCACATCATCAGTCTCACCAGTGGCTCAGAACGGGGTGCGGTTGTCGCCATGCAATCGGCACGCAGCGCCGTTGCAGACTACCTCTATGGGGATCTTTTGCAATCGCTGCTGCTGCTAAAAGTTGCCTAGCTTCTGAAGATTGTGTGTCTTCTGAAGGTTGCGTAGCTTTGGCATTCGACTTCCTAGATGGCTGGCAGACATAAAACCAATCATCTTGAGGGACGATTTGTTTGGCTCTGTTCGCCATGACGACCATCTATGATCGAGCACAAAAAAAGAAAGAAAAAGAAGAAAAGAAAAAAACATGATATACTTTATCCAATTGTACAGACGTCAGCAGTACTCCCACGGAGAAGGGGGAGATCAACTGTCTTTATCATCTATCTACGCGTGTGAGTACGTATATGAGCCTATATATCTATGCAGGCTCATCAAACTATCTACGTAAGGGTTACGGTAGACCTAGCCTCCCCTGCCGGACCCTTTTCCTCAACTTGTAGATATGAAACTATGCTGTTCTTGCTGCGCTCCTGTTGCTGCCTGCTTTGGGGAGGGAGTTAGATACTGTTACTGGTAGAGTTATTGCTCGAACAACAAGCGGACGGCGAGCCCAGCGGCGAACCAGCAGCCGTTGCAGCCGCAGCTTCGGCTTCAATTGAAGCAGCAACAAGCTGGAGTACTGTACTAGCATGTGCGACATGCTGTTTGGTGGCCACACCACACCGTCGGCTCGTCACCGTGTGTCCATCATTTTCGTCCGGCTATTTTCAGTTAGGCGGACAGGAGATGAACGGATGATAAATGAGTTTCACTCTCGAGTTTCTTAGCTCGTGCGTTCGCTCGCTCGCTTCTTCTTCTGTCAGTCAGTGAGCCAGTCAGTGAGCAACTTAAGCAAGCAAGCAAGCAAGTCAGTCGGTCAGGCAAGCTAGCAAGTCGGAAATCAATCCAGCAGCCCGGTGAACTAGCATTTGGTTTTTGAACGTAGCTTTAATTTCCCGCCAAAGGCGGCAAAACAGTATCAGACGGCTGCTGCTGATGTCGTTGTCGTCGTCGTCAGCGCCGCCACCGCCGCTGCTGCTGTTGCTGCTTCTGCGGCTGCGGCTGTCGCCGGCGCGCCGCTGCTGCCCAGCGATCCAACGACAGTCGGATTGTGGCGGGCTGGTGCCCGCTGCCACAGTCGCAGCAGCCGCTGCAGCCGTCGCAGCCGTCGTCGTCCGATGATTGGCGGATCCGCTCGACTGAGCGAGGACGAGCGGCCAATCGGCGGAATGCGTGCGGCTGTGGAGCACGCGCTGCTGGTTGCGGATCAACAGTAGCCAACCGCCACAATCATCATCATAATCATTATCGTCAGCAGCAGCAGCAGCAACAGCACCAGCACAACCACCACCACCACCACCACCAAAACAACAACCACGATGGTTCGCCTGCCGTTACCCGCCGTAGAGCGCTGCGGTTGGCTGTAGGAACAAATGCGGCGGCGGCGGCGGAACAGCGGCCGCTGCCATCGCGTCCGGCGCCGCTAAAAGTTGTCACAAAAGTCGTCACCATCATGAGCACGAAGATAGGGGCTCTCCTATCCTCTGTGTGGTCCTGGTGAAAAGGTTAACAAGCGGACACCACTAGAAAACGACCACAGCAACACAACAAGAACAGCCATCATACAGCAATAGCAACGAAATGACCAACCATCACGAAAGCACAAACTATAACAACATTATTGTGAATGAATAATCTAACAAAACACAACGTCGACGGGACGATGCGAAAAAGGCCGACTCTAACACTAGATGTTGTGTGTTCGTTGCCGCCGATCACGACGCATATTCTCGTGACAGCTTCCTTCTTAAGATCTGCATCTGATTCGGGTTAAGGTTGTAATTAAACAAGATCCTTCTTAAGATCTGCATCTGATTCGGGTTAAGGTGGTAATTAAAAAAGAACTAAGTCAATCAATACAAAAACTCATAGTGGCAACAGTGGCAGCAACAGACAACAATGACAGAGGCAGCGTTAGCAAGCGGCGACGCGGCCATCAACGAGATATTGCCGATAAAGCGCGTAAAGAAGAAGAAGAAAGACAAAGAACTTAGAGACTGACGACATCGAATCAATCAGGCTGCGTTTACTACTTGTTTTTTCTCAATATCATGATTTATTAAGAATACAGATGGAGCGACAATTGTCTCCTGAGAACGTGTGCACTGGGAATATTACTCTCTCTCTATATTACTCTATCTCGTACAGAGTGGGTTGGGACCACTTCAGCAGCGTGCCGCGGACGGACGCCGCGTTCCCGCGTTGGACGTCGAGGTCGAGGCGCTGTCTCAAGAAAGCCGCAGATCTCTTGTCTCCGGTTGCGAGGTTCAGCTGCTCGCCGACTCTGTGGAGGAGATTGCGAGTGAGGTTGCCTGGGCCGCCCAGGGTCTCGAACGTTAGCGGTTGAAATTCATGTGGGTACCCTATTAAGGCATATTTTACGAGCTTCCTTGTCTCGGCTAGATTACCAGCGTGGCCTGCCGATACCGCCCCGCCACCGACCATTGAAGGTGTTCTAACAAGTCGGTGACTGTGGCGTCCTAGACAAGCATCCTGCCCCTACTGAAGGGGGTAAGAATCATCTTGTTTTTTATCGTGAAGGTTTTTATCATATGATATGTTTCTCGTGAGCCGTAATATTATTCCTATTAGCATTACTGTGATGACGATAGGTAGAGCAGTTCTTCCAGAACAAATATTGTAGTCGTCGCTGCCGCCACCTTTGTCTTTATCATTTAGCATTAGCGTCAGCGGCATCTGGAACACAAGTAAGATTCGACTTTGACCGTTCATAATGCCGTTCTTTGTAACCACTCGAGCAGTGGTTGCTTGCTCACTGTTACTCCTATTACTGTCACTGAGGAATTTATATTATACATGCTCTATGAGGCACCAGACAGAAACAACAAACAAAGCTGGCAGCAAAGCCAGTGCAATGCCATTAGATGGATAAATACCTTTTATTATCTTTATGGGCGGTTTACATTTCACACAGAGGTTCGCAGCTCCTCAAAGCCAATAAAGGCTAGTCGGGACAAAATTACATTAGTCCACACTAGAAAATGCAGTTACGCACTATCGCTACGAGTCTCTCTCTCAAGCAGTGTGGGACTCGAGCCCATTATTTCGTTTAGTTATTATTATTAACATAATAATAACTAAACGCGCCTCCCCACTTAAGCTTCACTCTCTGATAGCCCAGATCTTCATAGAACAGTACTATAAACCTATATATATATATATATATATATATATATATATATATATATATATATATATATACATACATATATATATAGTTGAGACAAATAGCGTTTCCTATAGCAGATTCCGTTTTCCGTTGTAGTGGTGGAAAATAACTGTAACAAATGTAGTAGTAGTAGCAAAAGTAAACACATGACGACTCCGAATTAACTGTACGGGCCATCAGCGCCGCGGCTGCTAATGAATCTAGAATATAGGCTCTGCATGTTCGTTGTTTTTGTTGTTAACATCGCTAACGTTGATGTCGTGATGGTAATCCTGCCTGTTCGTTAGGCACAATTATGACCATATAAGATACTAGACTAAATGATCATCATATTAATCATCATGCGAATATCTTGCTCATATTGATTTTTTTGTTATTAAAATGCATCTTGGTTGGATCTGTACATATGAACATGACGTATTATATTTTCACTGCGTTTATTTTGACCAAAAGAGCGCGTTCAACAAACTGGATTGCTTTATTTTGCTCCGCAGATTAAAGCGTCTAGCTATTCACCTTCACATAGAGTGTACATTGGTGAGTGAGGTTTTGCGCGACCGTCACTTTTAAGTAACGGTTTGTTATAAACTTAGTCGGACATATACCGCATTATCGGGTGTGTCTTAAAGGTGATGTTCATCCTCCCTCCTCTCCCCTTTCTGCACACGATTTGTTTAACATTAATACAGTGCTTTTCACCTAACTTTAAATGTGCTAAATATGCAGATGACTTAAAACCTTTCTATCTTGTTTGCTCAAGTGACTCTTATGCTGTTCTGCAGTTGGCTGTCGACAGCATTGCTCAATGGTGATCTGAAAATAACATGATTCCCTCACCCTCCAAATGCGTTTTATTGGGGAGGCGACACGGAGACAGTACAGTCGGTGAGGTTATTACCATCGACTCAGCAAACCGACATAATAGATGATGAAATCCGTGAACGAGTGGCGAGATGCCTACACAGACAAAGAGATTCCATCCAGACGTGGTTAGGCATAGCTGGTGGTAGATAAAATCTTCTTGGGTTTATATACATGAGAATGCACGTGCCGGAACGGCTCCAGGACTGCTTTTGTGGTAAATTAAAGCGGACTACAAGTTTATATATATATATATATATATATATATGTGTTCTACCGATTATGTATGTTGTTGCCCGTCTGCGACTCTGAAGATGATCAGCCCGAAAACTTTACTTCTAGCACTACTCTAGTATAGGTGTGTCTGGCTGTACCACATAATTGCGCAGTAGTAATTCGCATTCAGGCTGGTCAACGGCGATGAACGGCGACAACAACGTGGACCCACCTTCGTACGAATACTCACACAGTTTGTGCTCGTGGTGTCGTAGTATTTCTGTTGCTGGACAATGACACATACAACCCAAATACAACGCAGGTAGGCACGCAAACACGCACACACAGGCGACGCATTTATGTTGTTGGACGTGAGGGATATACTGACATGACGGTTCTACCTCATGCAGGTAAGCTCGCACGATGCTGCAGAGGCCGCGCCGCCATAATCATTGTCGTGGTTGTCATCTTCATCCGCTATGTCCCGATGATTGGCGGGACGACTCACCGACAAAAATAAGTCTTGCTTGTATTATTAGGTCAGCGAGGCTCAATCGAGCGAACATTTCGGCCAGCTCGCTCCAGGTCGCCCCAGCTCGTCGCTGGAGCGGGGCCTCCGGACCTTCAAGAACGACGACGAGGCCGCACCAACAAGAAGGTTGCTTCGTGAGGTGTAGAAGGACTCGAAGCCAGCCTCGCGCATCTTGTCGTCCCATTCCACTCAGTAATCAGGTCACCACCAGTCGCCCGCACTCGTCTCATTCACTTCATGATGGTGGATCTTGGTCATTACTTCTGCCGAGACTTCTTCGTTCAGTCATAATGAATGTCCGTATGATTGGTGTCATCGAACTGATACAGACAGTAAGAGTAATAGCGGTGATAGCCAGGGGTAGCGTATGATCGGAATATGAATAGTAATTTTGGGTCGAGCCGTACCGGTCGTATATATACATATATATATATATATATATATATATATATATATATATATATATATATATATATATATATATATACATATATATATATATATATATATATATATAATGTACTAAAACTCTCTAGCGGTGTGCTCTTTGTCGACTTCCTCTCGAACCTCTTTTATGATTGATGCTATTCTGTGGTCTGATTTGATCGTTCACAGTTCTCATAGTCGAATACTGCGTAAACCAATCTAACTGCCATAGCCAGGCATACCTATATATTATGTATGTATATCTCGATATGCATACAGCAAAAGAGAGTTGTTTTGTTTGGCACGTATGAGAAACGACACCAGCAACATATAGCAACAGCGGCACTGCTAAAAATTGACCGAGAAAAGCTAGCCATCCTGTAATTTTCGTAGAGGCATGCGGTATAATCAACAAAAGTTTTGTTTGGTGTTTTATGTCATATATATATATATATATATATATATATATATATATATATACATTCACTTTTTTGCTATTTTATACAATCGCAGGGGACGTAAGACTGACAGTAAAAAAAACATGGTGCAAACACTGGTATCTATTTTCTAAAACGTTCCCTAACGTCAAGCACGAATGACAAAGTAATTAGCAGGCGACTAAACAA
The DNA here is from genome assembly GCA_003439945.1 of Dermanyssus gallinae. Taxonomy (NCBI): domain Eukaryota; kingdom Metazoa; phylum Arthropoda; class Arachnida; order Mesostigmata; family Dermanyssidae; genus Dermanyssus; species Dermanyssus gallinae. Next base: position 137,115 of record QVRM01006743.1, read on the forward strand.
TATTGAAGAGCCAATTTTACATGGCACCATGTTATCCTACCGTCACGGCATTTGATACACCTAAATGCACCTCATTTGTATCATTCTGGCCTAATCGGCAAATATTAAGCAAAATTACAATGAAAATTGACATGTGTGGTGTAATACTGTAATGTGGCTTAGAAACTGTTTTTCGTACGTATTCTTGGATCCGGAGCCGGTCCAGGCGCACGAGCCATCTGGGTTAAAACCTGCGGCTGCTTTTTACCGCGAGATGGGTGCGCCGACATTAAATTGTCATGACTACAGCATGTGTCGAACGCACTCCTATCGTGGAAGACATTAATTATGCTGTTATCACCAGTGAGCGATGATTACGTTAAAAATCGGCTCAAACAAAATTTTCAAATAGACACGTAGAGAGTTAACAGTGGTGCATCAGCAGTGTATGTATTCTTTCTACGATCGTTTGCATCACCAGGGCTCGTGTAACGTGACCAGAGGGAAATACGTGCATCGCGATAAGATAGCCTTGCATATTTGAAGCGGCACCTATTCATCCCCGTGACGACAACGTGACGCTGCATCCGGAAATCGGTAAATGAATAGTGGACAGTCAGCGACGGAACACTTCCGCCTATGCTGGCTCCTTCTTTCGAGTTACTCAAAACTTTGTTTGGCTGTAGGCCCAGCAGTCAATTGTGACATGGCTTGTTGCACCTCGGCAAGTCGCTTCACCCTCGCCGAGGTTCCTGAGTCCATGTTTCGACTGTTTCGCTCTACCCCCGTCGAAACTGGCTCTTCGCGTCGCATCCGCGCCTCAGATCGATCAGGCTCTGTCATCATTGTGAAAAGCCACAAATATTGCTCCTCCTACCGCGGCGCCCTGCACATGGAGTTATCATAAGCAGCGAGTGAAGTGCTCAGTCCGACACAAGTGTGACAGAGGCGCATTGGCGCCATTGCAGACGCACTAACAAACCAGCTAAAACGGACTATATATATATATATATATATTGTACAAATGTCGTTCCTTTTTATCAGAAGGCCATACCGAATAGCATAAATGATTGTAATTTCTGCCCACTTTATTGTATTGTGATTTAATGATAAATACACATTAGTGAAATTGTAGAATAATAATAATAATGTCGATTGCATATTGGTGGCGGATATAACCAAGTGACTGCTTATAGTGACAACGTTTTTTTAGATTTGAGACAGACTACAAGTGTTCTCGAGATTTGTCAATAAACGCAGATGGGGTACAGGGCACCAGAACAGCAAACAACATTAGGGTTTTTAGAGAGTAGTCTGCAATTGACCAAAAAATCGCTCGAGAGAACGTAGATAAGCGGCCCAAGTGAACACGGTTTTATCGGCAATGGTTACTGACAAATATGAAGGTAGTACTGTACTTTGAAGTTCATCTAATCGCCAGAAAGTCATAATTGCTACGATGAAGATACAAGCACGTAGCAAATTGTGTTGGTACAACGTAAGGTAAATAAAATAAAGCAATCTATAAATATACACCTATGTGCACATTTACGAGTAGAGAAGACGAATAGACATTCATGCTTAGAACGCATTAATAAATCAATTAGAAGAAATGATATCGCAGAAGATGATAAAGATAATAAAATCGCAGGCCCGCGCGATAAAGCCTTTAGCAACAACGTATATTAGTTAAAATACAACAACCCTACGGGCCCAAGAATATAGGGTGTTTGAATAATCAATTGGCATCTTTCAAAAATTCCCGCGCTCGGCTCTTCTCGCCCCGCGACCTGCTCTCTCTGATAGAAAACAGAACAGGTTAGGTCTATGAATGAGCGTTACTCAACGTAAGTACGCGAAAATATTGTGAACATTTACGATGGAGAGGGAAACTCTGTATGGGTATGCTGGCTTGATCTACGAGCAATTTATGTCGACATAACCGCTCTGTAAGCACATAATTCGTAAGCTTGTGCAAAAGGTTAACACGGCGAAGAGTCTGACAACTGGGTCTTTTGCTAACTTGGTGTATTTTAGGGTCGAATCTAGCGATGCATCCATATAAGATTCAGCTGACACAAGAGTTCAAGCCAACGGACCATCAGAAACGGTTAAACTCCGCCAATTGGGCTTCCGAGATGATGCAGCGTCATGCCAATTTTGTGAAGAAAATGCAAAACAATCATTTAATACTCAAATTGAGTGTGTGTTACATAATTATTTGCCGGAGGATTGGTGATTTCTGGCACTGCAATGGATGATAGGTTGAGCAAGTTGTTCTACAGTGCCGACATTTGCTCTGCTCGTCTGCCTCATGGAAACCAACTTTCGTGCACAGTGCATGATGGAAACCGTGCATTGCATGACGCATAATAAGGTGTCGAGTTTCGTATTGGGCATTCTTCTACGAGTTGTTCATCATAGCTTGCGTACGATTGCGTACGAAATCCATGTCTACTTGACACATCTTAGCTTCCCACTTTAGTAAGTGCTTTTTATATTCGCGAGTTAACCGCTGGTTAAAGCGGCGCTGAAGGTCTTCTGTGAAAAGTGGGGTACCCGCAGCCAGATACACCAATCGGTTGCGGCTGCTTCGGTGAACGCCCATAACCCGTTTAATATACGTTGTTTTCGGGCGGTCGAGTTCGTCAAAACTTGAAGCTCTGAGATGTTCCCAAATAAGTTCGATCGCATAGCCTGCTGTAGGGGCAACTTTCAGGTCAAACAATTTTAAAGCCGTCCTCAGTGAGAGGAGTTGCGGATTCTTAATTGAGTGAATGGCAATCAGCGCCTTACGGACCCTTTCCTCTAGATGTCTGGAGAATGAGGTGCCGCTTGACGTAAATTCCAAGCCCAAATATGAAAAATGGTTGACAAATTCAATAGGCTGGCCGTAAAACTTTATGTTATCAGCTGTTGCGAGGCGTCCTCCACGACGAAACTTCATTGTTTTTGTCTTTGAAATATCTCCAGTAAAGTATCTGCTTCAAACTTTGCCAGAGTGACCAACGCTTGCTGTATATGAAAGCGACTTTCAGAGTAGATTGCAATATCATCGGCGTATTGAATGAGTTGCACTGACGGATGCTTCTTCTTCACAATCGCCGGCAGCTCACTGACAATTACAGAAAACAGGATTGGACTAAGGTTATCGCCCTGAGCAACACCTGTTGTCTGTCCAAATTTGGGATGTTCGGCAACGCCGTCGTCCAATATCACATCATTCTTCTGGAGAATAGCCGCCAATAGTTTGAGAAAGCGTGGTGGCATACCCAAAGCTGCGATCTTCCAAAGGGCAACGTTGCGAGGTGCAGTATCAAAGGCAGATTTGAAATCCACAAGCCTTGCATTTCAAGAAAATTTGCCGGGTTAGGAGCAACGATAGTAGTTTATAGATGAAGAAAATAACCTATTCCAACGAAGCTCATTTCTATCTAAATGGAAGTGTGAATATCAAACACTGTCGCATAAACGAATCTTTACGAGAGCCGTTACATGTTCCATGTGAGAAAATGTGATGCGGCCTCTAGCCCAATGGAATCATTGGACACTCTCTTTTCACTTCCTTGTGAATGACGAGCGTTATTGCAGCATGATCCCCATTTTTTATTTGGCCGAATTTGAGATTTTGAAGATGAAGTGTCCCGGGCGGTTAGTCTCGCGTAACGGGAGTATTCACTAGCCATCAAGATCTTGTGATTTAACGCAGTAAGACTTTTCTGTGTGTGTCACAACCTCACCGATACTTTATTTTATTAGAAACGGAATTGTATCTGCATAAAATTATTTCAAAACGTTTTATTTTTTTACTGTAAATACAGTCTAAACTACTTTTTAGTATATGCATTTGCAAACGTAGAAGCTTGCAGTCAGCTTCAGTTCGAGCAGGAGTACTTCCTACTTTATTCTGGCGAGAATGTAATATCCCATGTATACACAGTAATTTCGCGAACAGTGCACTGGCAAAGGAAGCGGTAGAAGTTCTAATATTATTCTGTTCTTTATTACTGAGTATGAGTTTGTTTTCTACCTAAGCCAGAAGGCATGTCTTTATTCTGTATGTGAATACCTTGGAAATGACACTAGAAATATAAATAGTAGGCCGCCGATAAAGAAATTTCAATTTGACTTAAAGTTTTTAGTGCTTGGCATTATGCGACATGCATTTTTTGCTAGCCATACCTAGAACATTATCTTTCATGTTCCGGCCACTGTAACAGAGAAGACATTTCATGAATGTCGCAGGCAAGATTTTGTCTTTGCTTTATCTGCCCCATAAATGCAGTGTTAATTATTCTTCTTCGTTTTGCAACATAGTTTCCAATACGCGTTTTAACGTATTTGCAACATTGAATTACAACATGACATAGCTAGGGTGATCTTGAAGGGAAGATTTACAATAGTTCCCAGAGATGCTTCACGGCATGTTTAGAGGGAGACGTTGCCAAAAAACGTTCGCTGCCCCGTTATCCTTGATCGCTGGCACTAGTCGATCAGCTGCCACATGTAATAAACATATTGTGAGTAGACTAGGCAGCTTAGTGGTGTCTTAAATGGTACAAAGAATGTGTTCCAATGTCAGCTATTGTGTTATGTATGTAAACCCGGTCAAGATCCGTCGTGGCTAACAACGGACATTACTTTGACAGCCAGTCATAGTACTATTTCAGATCAGTGTTTGGTACTTGTCGACAGATACCTGGGATGTTGAATGCACGCTTAGCGCAGAGCTCATACGAGCGTATTGCCAGTAGTCTCAAAGTATGGGGTCAGACCGGTGCTTAACGAAAATTGGGTAATTTCCATTATTTGTTATACATAGGTTTGATGCTTATTTGAAGGCTACATTTGGTTGGTTCTCAGTAAGTCTTTTTATAGTGCTACGCGGGTACTACAGCAGGTTAACCTTCGTGTGTTTTCTGGTGGACTGTGCTGGTGAAGGCCCTGAATAGTTCAGTATGAGCACGGCACGGCTTGGCTAAATGTTAAAAAAAAGTGATAATAGCCAGTACATGACCTCTATGGGCACGCCATGGTCTGGTACAGGTACAATGGAAGGTTGAAGACAAAGTGGATCGATTATGCCTAGAACTCGCCCCTGACGAACCTTGAAGTAGCAACTTCCGTTGTCGTTTCGAGGGCAGTACTATATAAAATAAAACTGGAAGGTCTAAGCCGCTCTTTTTATACTTTAGTGCATTCGGCTTATAGGGCTCAGAATTGGGCTCAGATCAGTTCAATGACTACATGCACTCCGCAAATAAACTATACGATCTACTTTTACACCTGCCTGCTGGTTAAATATTTTATTTTGTACTTAGTCGGAAAAAGAGTGTCCGGTAACTGAGAGGCGTGAGATCCAATAAAATGCGGATGGCTTCCTACTTTAGTTATGAAGCTAAAAATACTTATTTCGGAAGCGCTCAGGAGGTACTGAAGGCCCATGAGAAATTAACACTGTATGGTCATTCGCAATATTTCAACTTAATCTGAAGCAGTTCATTTGGAGTCACTATTTAAACGTACCGTATAATTATTGTACACTAACTATATCTTTGCATGTAAAGGGTATTCGGAAATAAGCTACCTTAAAAGTCGATATTTTGTTAAGCAGTGCCAACTCGACAGGAAAATACAACGACACGAATAAAGTAAGACAGCTCGGATGACTATGAGTCGTAGCCAATAATGAACAGCATGAGTTTAAGGAAACAGGCCTAATAAGGTACGCACGGAACTTAACTCCAAGGAAGTCATATCGCACGGAAATCACAAACAGGCAATTACATGGTTTCAACTGTACGTTTATTGACATTTCTTTTAGGATAACTGCACACAATAATTTCAAGCTCCATTAAGCACATAGCTTGTTCGGAGCCCTTTTTATGAGATAACAATGTATAATTTATATATGCCATTTTCACCTGTTTACAATATATTGCAACATGGTTGTATGTTTATGTCGCTTTAATCCATATATCAAAGTTTCAAGATAATGCTTTTTAAGATTGCATTTGAATTTAAGCAGGGACTTTGTCTGCCTGACGGAGGCCGGTACTTTGTTCCAGTAGGAGGCCCCAATGTTTCTGATTGATAGCTTTGACTGGTTGGAGTTGGGGGGTGACAGAGTAAGCAAGTTTGATGCGTTACTCCTTGTAGATATGGGTTTTGCTGATGTTGCCAAACCATATACGTTTGGATGCACTCAAAGTATACGCTTTATTTCAACTATGAGACAGTATTCTATAAGTTTTGGGAACGGCAAAATGCGAATGTTTTTGTAGTGCGGTTGCACTGAGTCGCGCATCCAGAATTCCAGAGTTGTTCTCAGTGCTAGTTTTTGGAGTCGGTGAAGCGACCTGATGAGACGCATCTGTGTTAAGCCATAAACTTCTACAGCTTACCTCAGGTGACTATGGACGTAGACAAAATACATCGCCATCACACAGTTATGGGGAAGGATTCGTCGGCAAATAGTAGCGACACAGAATATCCCATAATCTTGATATGAGGGCTACTAGCTATTGCTCCCATGCAACGCCTGAGACCCGCCTGAACGGGTACAACTTGATGTGGCAGTCAAATAATCGAGAACCTATACACTACGCACATTCTTGCAATACGTTTATTAGCACTATTCGACTGTTAGCTCGGCGTCAGTGAACGTCACTTGCCAATTAATACTTCAAACCAGTTTACTTCTGTACGAATGTTTGTAATACATACAACGGATAATTAGCAAAACCAACATGTCTAACGTGCATGTGTGACGATTAGCAGGTTCTGTTTCATTTATGCTAGGCGAATACAACTTCCGAGATGTGTCCCTATTGGAGACGACACTTCCACGAACTGTGTATTCAATTCAATTCAAATGCATCTTTAAGTTAAAGTAAACACTGTTTACATTTTACAAACCGCTACCTAGCTCATACAGCAATCAGTTTACTTGTGTGCCGATATTTGCGCTGTTAACGGTTCAAGTTTTCAGTGCCCGAAAACATGTTATTTACCCGATCTGTCTTGGCAATTTGTTTGGCGAGATGGTGTTACCGCCCCTAAGATTGTTTAAATAAATGCTAACAAAGTTTGATATATTTGATGAGCTTATAATACGATTGCTCAGAACGTGACGAAATCAGTGGGCTGCAAAGGCCGTAATTAGAAATAGAATACAAAAACGAATGCAAATACTTGGGGGATATAATAGAAAACATTCCAGATATTTTTAAAGCTGAGCATGCAATAGGAAGAGAACGAGCTGAAAATGGACAAAATATTGTAAGAATAAAGGCTTTGTGGAGTTGCAATAGATTCATGGTGGCTAAAGAGCTTTGGAAAAGCATGCTTGTGCCAACAGTGACGTACGCTAACGCTATTGTGAGTTTAGACGCAAGCATGGTAAACATATTGGACACAATACAACGTGCAGTTGGCCGACATGCAATGCAAAATAGGTATACATGTGCAGCACAATTTATCGAAGGGGAATTCAGGGTCTCCAGCTTCTGGGCAAGGGAAGCGCAAGCTAAGATATCGTATGTAAGCCGCCTAAAAAACATAGCCGCAAGTGAGGAAGAACAAAACTGGGCGGCCGAACTGCTCACAGCAAAACTTAGCGAAACAAATACAAGCAAATGGGATAGGCGGCTAAAGTTCTTTGAACGCAAATTTAAGTGCAATACGATGGATTTTGAAGAACACGAGGTGATAACAAATAAACAGATAACCAAAGATGTACAGAAGAAAATGGACAAAACAGCCGAAAAAAGATGGAGAGAGGATATGGAGAGAAAGACATCCTTGCAATTGTACAGGCAACAAGAAGGGAATACGGCCGAAAATATACTATTTATTCAAACTCGCAAGCGTCCGGGCTCTTCGCTGACTGTAGGGCCGGTATGCTCAACACCCGACTGCTGGCGGCCAGATACTCGGAAATTGAGAGCGTTCGTTGTAGAGCGTGTGATATAGAAGAAGAATCCATCGAATATATCGTGCTGAAGTGCGACAAGCTAGGAGGAGTGAGAACAGTGTCCATAACCGAGGCATTAGGTTTCGGTGATAAACCATTATGGCAAGAGATAAATGAAACCAAACGCAGGCTAGGGAAATGGTACAGATTTTTTCATCCCGCTAGCCCTCCGCCCAGTGCTCTTTATTGCTACTGTTCCATAAATCCCTACGTCCAACTCAGTAATTTTGGTTTGCCAGTTCTTTATGTAAACCTCAAGGGCGCACCTTTTTTCAGATTCCATCGATTTGCAGATCCTCCGTTAGCAGTGGGTCACCTTCAAGCACTTGGACCATTCTATTTCTGCACGTAATCGATAGCGCAAAGACCCTCTTTAGAAAGAAAAACCTCACCCTGTCAATTAAACGCAATTCGTACATCGCCACCTTATCCCTTATTAGTAAAATGCCATATGTGGCGATAGGTGTTATTTGTATCCCGAGTAGAGCGACTGCAGCCTGAACCGAATGCACATGTAGAGGGTTTTCATAAACCACAGGACAGATGTCGATGCAGACAATGCTAGAGCAAATGTAATGGATACCATACCGCGGTTTGCCCGACGGTTCGGTCTATATCAGAACTAGCAAAACGCTAGATTGACGGTTGTCTCGAGACACTTTTTTTATGTGGGACGTTTGCAAACGCTAATGTAATATCGGTACTGGCAACCAAGCACCTAGTGAGGGACTTTCACTCACTAAAAACCTTAATCTTCCCCACCCCCCAGAGTTCGGAATTGTGTGGCACTACTTCGAGACCGTGGGAGGGAAGCCTCGTGCTCCATCGGCTCTCATGGATCTCGTCGTGTCCTCAGCTCACGAATCGAGGGGACGCGCCGAGCCGTTCTACGGAGGGCTGGTTTGCCATAACTCCTTGCGGGGCATCTTTATCCCCACCGGTACTTAGCAAAAGTGGGGCACCTTGACGGTCCGAACTTCTCACAGGTTTATCGCACTCTCCGGTTGGGGAAAAAGCGCTTTATATCGTTCTTTGCATCCTTTCATATGACCAAAATAAACAACAATCAGATAAGCCAGTGACGTCAGCGACGTACGCTGCATAAACTAGTCGTTAATGCTGCGCTCACGGCAACGGCTTTCGAACCAATCGAGCGCTGGTCAGAGGACCCGACCCTCGGCATAATGGAAACGCTGGACACTTCGGTTGTTGAAGTCGCAGCATTTTACTTCAGGTTATCTATCCATCGGTTACTCGAGTCGACAGATCAACAGCTGCTGCCTTCCGTGCGTGCGTTCAGCAAAGACGGCACAGCAGCTCTATGCAAACAATATAATCGTACGGCGGCGAATTATTACGGAGACAGCTTTATGACAGGCAGCTTAGGCGACTTAACTGTTCAGACCCCCAGAGAGAAACTTAAGAATCGATGCGGTTTCAATAAGTAGGCGACTTAACATCTCAGTTTCCGCGGAGAAGAACTCGAAAATGGACGCGGTCACAAAAAAGGTGTATCAAGTGTAGATGTTTAAGCTTTAAATTCGACGAATTCACTATCCTCAGTGCAAGGGCTACAACCATGGTCAGTCAAATAGGTTGTGCGTCACGTATTTCATTTCGCGTGTGCCGTTTCTCCAATAGCGAACCATTAACCATTTGAAAGAACTTTCGGATTTATTTAATTATCAATATAGTCTCTCCCACTGTCAACAGGATCCTGACCGCCCCCTACGAGCTTGGAATCGCCATAAAGCTTATCTTCAATGCACGGAGGGCCGGACATGTTGAGATATCTAGGGTTCGTCGATAGTCCTTATGGCAGCATATTGATGTATTAGCGGTATTGCCAAAGGTCAACCCTTTCAATCTTTCTTTTGTAAAAATCCTGTAAAAATGTTGGTATTCGTGTGAAGGCGCAAGACCTAGATAATAAATTCTCGCACACAAAATGAATATACATTTCCTTTGGGTTTGCCTCGGAAACAGTCTGCGATTATGGACCAGAATTTTCGCCTGCTTGCGTTTTCGTAGAAGACCCACTTAAAAAAAATTCTCTAAGTGCTTGAAGCCATATCACCTGACTGACAAGTACCAAGAGAGAAAGCTCTGCAAGAATTACCCAGGTTATGTTGCTAATTCCTGCAGGGACTCCCCAAGATGTTCGAATGAGAGCAGAATTACGTTGTAGAGACGTGTGTTCCAGCAGGTTAGAGCGGATTATTCCAAGGCGATCATCATTGAAGCTTTTCGTTGTTATACGGCTCATAGTTTGGCTTAGCCCTGTTTGTTTTGCCACGCTGTTGCCTGCCCTGTACTGGCCATAGCTGTGCGAGGACGGCATTTTTTCAAACAATTATAATTTCAAATAAACACGTTTATTTAAAGAAATATATTTAAAGAGGCAGTGGCGCAGAAGATTTAAGAAAAGGTAATCGTAATATGGGTGCGCTAGAGACGTTCTCACTGCGCGACCACAGTCTGAACGGATGACGTGTCTTACTACGATACTATCCAACCTCAGAAACACACTGCTGCTAAGCTTTCTAATAGGTTGTGTGTGAAGGAGAGACTAAAATACCCAGGTAGTGCCTGTTGCTTCCGCCAAAGAGGATATACGAACAGCATGAGGCTAGAGCAAATTGTGTATATATATATATATTTAACGCAATGGTCACTGCTTTGTTACAGCCATACACCTCAATCTTTTATCCATATAACGCACATCGGCACCTTGGCGTGCACTAACTATACAATTTGCAAACTGTATTTGCTGAGTGCTTGTCACATTTAATGGCTTTATGATTGATTTATTATTTGCTTGGCATGTATACCCAAATACACATATCACTCTTTTGTATCAGGGGCGCTTAGAGCGGCAGCATATATGCATCCATATAATCAATGTATCCTCCAAATACCTACTAAGTATTTGCTTTCCATTGGGACAACGTCTTTTTTGTATAATCGAGCAGGTCATTTCTAACATGTTGCTCTAAAGCTAGGGCCTCTAACAGGTATATATCTCTGCTTCTATTTAAGGCTGTACATTTGTTAACAATATGTTCGATTGACTCATTCCTTATCCCACATGCTCAACAATCTGCTCTTTGCCTCGCCCTATATTTCGTTATGTGTTATATATATGTATATATATAATGCGGATAAAAATGATCTGATATAGATTTATAACTAAATAATTATATGAAACTATTTATACAAACAAAATATTTATGTTTCCATAGTGTTTTTGTTTCTTTTCAAAATATTTCTTGTCCGCTGCAATGCATTTGTGCCACATTCTTTTCCAGTCTTTGAAATTCCTTAAGCGTGTTGTTCGGAATCAAGTTAAGTTGCTCCTGCAATTTGTTCCTCTATCTCCTCTATAAAGTCTATACGTTGCCTATACAAAGTCATTGTTTTGTCAAAGGTTGCAGAAATATAAAGTCGAATTTTTTGCTCAGTATTCAGTCATCTTGCGTCGTACGTGTTCATGCAATTCTTTTGAAAGTTCGCGTTAGTATTACTTATTCAACGTGAAACCTTGCGGCAAACATTTTGTGGAGGATTATTTTCTTAAAGTGGAAAAACAGTGAACGGAACCTTGGTGTTGAATCTGCTCTATCTGAACGCTTTTTCATTGGTCTCGATGTCGTAACCATACACACTCATGTCTTCTGCTACTGCCTGAAGGTTCGATTCGGAAATTTTCCGAAGGGCGTGTTCATTTAATAAAAGTTCAACAATTTTGGGACGAACCTAACGCAGACGGGACGCAGAAACTATCGGTCAAGGCTGTTACAACTGATCCATAAGATATCTCCCATTCCTCAGCTATCTCACTGATAGTTATTCGGCGAATGTTGAGCACAATATCACGAACTTTTCCAACGGTTTTTTCTGTTATTGATGCCGAACGCCATCCCGAACGGGAGGCTGTCACGGTGCCCTCACGTCCGTCGCAAAATCGACGCGACCACGCATACACGGTGTTTCGGGACACTGCTTGATTGCCATGACCAACTTGTAACATTTCCACCACTTTAGAACATATAATTAATGATTTTAAACACAGAACATGATGCAGAATCGTTGCTCCTCCGTTTTCAGCTCCTTAAAAATCGCTGACCTTCGTATTCCTCACTTCTTTGAATCAAACTCAAACCATAAATGTCGTCGCCGTTTGGCGCAAGATTTGGCTTGTGTGTAGCTGATGATGGACACTTGTACGCAAAACAAACCGGAAGATCTTGGCGATATATATATATATATATATATATATATATATATATGAAAGCATTTATAATGACTTATCAATCAATCATATTTATTTCACTCAAATAGAGTATGTACAAAATAGTTCAGGTTATTATTAAACATAAATACTTGCTGTCCTGCCGTTCCACCGAGAGAAGAAGTGTAAAGATTTTCGTTGCAGTGCCGCACAATCAACCGCGTGGTACTTAGCGTATTGCTGCGAGCAGAACCGACAAATACACTGAGTAATATAGTGTTCATGAAACTCCCTACTGTTTTTTTACAGCGTATTTGTGGTTTTCCGAGCCGCGTTTGATTCACGCTCTAGAACTCGAATTCTGCTTAAACTCGCCGAAATTGGGGTCCCAATACGGATGCTGACATTGATGAAGGACGTGCTACAATCCAATCAGATCATCTTGGACGACGGTGTAGCGGAGCACCCAAGCATAGAACAAACGACAGGCTTTGCTCAAGGCGATAATTTCAGCCCTTTGCTTTTTTGTTTACTGGTAGCCGATTTACCAACACGTTTACAGACCCGACACCCAGCTGTCAAGTTAATTATGTATGCTGACGATCTAGTACTCTACAGTAGCAGCAGATACCATCTGCAACAGGCGCTGGCCACTTTGTCGGCATACGTGAACGTAGTAGGCCTTGAAATAAATATGCAGAAGACAGAAGCTATGAAGTTCAGGCACGCGGGCAGGCTGGCCGTGACCGATACACTTAGGTTAAATGGACAAGTCCTGAACTATGTAAATAAGTTCACGTATCTCGGTATTACAGTGACCACCTCAGCCAAGACCTTCGCTGCACATATAGAGGAGAGGTCTCGAAAAGCATTGATTGCGGCGACAACCCTTAAGAAGCCCCAGATGCTCTCGATTAAGGCAGCGCTAGCTCTATTTGATATGAAAATAGCGCCAATTGCATCATACGGGATCCAGCTTGTATGGGCAAAACTAAGCTCAACTCAACTTGGCGCTCTCGATCGTGTGAAACCAACTTATTTGAAGCGGGTACTAGGTTTACATACGTCAGCATACAACCGCCTCACGTATTTGCTGTGCGATGCTCCACTATTCGTGGAACAGGTCAAAAAACAGTTTGCGCTTCCAGACACCCCTGAATACAGCGAGTTCATACGGCGATATGAAGAGAAAATGGCAGAGATCGATCCACATTTTTATATGACAGATGCAATGGTTAGGTCAGAATGGAAGGGCACGAGCAGGACAAACAGGCACATGATCACCCGCTTTGCTGTGCATGGTTTTCATCACCTTCTATGTCAAAAAGACGCTTGCCATGAACCCTGTGACACATGTGTTTGTAAATATTGTTATGGTATATGTGTAAGATATCATGGCAGTGAGTGTAATGCAATCCCCTCTCTAACAAAGCTGGCACTGAACGAGTTTTAATATTAATATCATTACGAGACTGTAGTGATATCGATCGTACTATTGTATATTTTACCCAATCTGGTGTGTAAATAAATCATGTGTGAGCGGGAAGTGATGAAACCCGTGTACTACGGGAGCGTACGAGGTGATGGAACCCGTGTACGATGTACCTGGTATATACATGCCTGTCATCGCAGGCCACCCCGGCCCACAACCAAGGAGACTTAAAGACGTCGAGCGTTCTTACCTCCGTCGGTGCTTCCGTGAATTTGCGTCGCCACTCTCCCAAGAAATGGTTAAGTGGCTCCGTCAATGGCATACGCAGCCTAAGCCGAAGCATCTCTACCATCGGCGCACAGTCCGACAATACATACACGAAGCGGCTTCTCGCCTTGATTGAAAGGCAGAGTACTCGCTTCATGTATAGTGTAAAGCACTTTTCAAGCAAATTAAAATTAGCTTGAGATAGGTGGTGCCACACTCTGTCTGAACTATACGCCAACTTTGGCAGAGTCTTTAACATAAACAAGCGCACTGCCGTACCGACGGACAGTCGCCGCACATCTTCGACCCCTCCGTAGAGAGCTGCCAGTGCCGAGTTAACACTGTTCTCGATGTGTGTAGTAAACGATGTTCCCCTGTAGTGAATTCGGAGACCCAAGTATGGGAAAGAGTTTACAAACTCCAATGGCTTCCCGCAGCAACGAATAACGTCGTTTGCAGCTAAACGCCCACCGCAACGAAACTTAATCGCATTGGTTTTGCGTGAGTTTATTTCTAGCCCTTTTTTCATGAGATACGTCTCTACCATGGCGGTAATACGCGAGATGGCACCAATGTTACGATGAGCAACAACAATGTCATCAGCATACATCACTACCACGGCATGTTGAAACTCTTGACGCACGTATTGAACAAGGTCGGCCAGAAGCAGCTTAAACGAGATGCAGCTTAGTGGGTCCCCCTGAGGAGTCCCATTATTCTGCGTTTGCTCGAGCACGCCGCTCCTTCCCTCGGCCAACAGTGTATCATTGTCGAAAATGTATACTGACTTATGTATGCTTATGACCTGCTTTCTGAAACCATTAATGTCAAATAAGAAGCATCAACTTTTTTTGCAGCAAAGTTCAAAGTTCACCTTTGAACAGAATTCGACTATTATTCTTCTTTGTGTTCCCGTAGGGGACACTTTTCAAAATAACTCAAAATACGTTTTCGGGGCTTGCTCATATATTTCAGTGTGAACGAGTTTTGGCACTAAAGTTGTTTTCATAGTGGTGGCATGTCGCGATTTTGGAAGTAGATACACAAGTATAAACATAAATAGACATGTGTCTACGTATGTTATTCATCTCATTCGTGAAACCATTGAACACGAAGTAAATGCATCAGTTGCATGTGTTTAGGATCCTGCAGTCTTCATTGATTATACAATATATTCTGATGCCACGGTTGTTGGTCTCGGTTCTCTAGGTAACACTACAGCGTGAGCAAAATGTAGTTTTTTTTGTGTTTGTGAAATCTAAATTTGAACTTTAAAATCCAACTTCAAACCAGTACTGTGATTCTACTATATAATCATTACTTTACCAATATATATCCCAGTATCTGCATAGGTGCGCCAAACAAGACAAGACGTTTGTATATATAAAAATGTTTCCATCTAAAAGTGTCGCAGCGTAGCTGCTGCTGAGAGTGCCATGTCGTGTAGATCTTGCCAAGAAAATATTGCTCTACAAGGTCTGCAAATAGAGTGCCATTTTGCAGCTTAACCCCCCCCCCCCCATCCAGGTGACGAACACGGACGAACAGTTTAGCAGATCTCAATCTTCTCATTACTTTGGGCTGCAAATTTGTCTCTTCGTCCAGCAGCGACGAGCGAAGAGTGCTGAGTGTGGCGGCGACCCAGCAAAGCAGCATTCTGCACCCCTTTCGTTGTCGTGATCCTGCTGTCTCTCGTGCTCCTTGGATCCTTGTCGTTTGCGTGCAAGAAAGATAGATAGCACTAGAAAAATAGAGAACGAGTTGCCCCCTTCCCTCTGTCCGCCGTTCCAATGTTCGAAGCGCGGGGGTAGTAGCGGATGGGGGGTCGCTGAGCGGCGGGCGTCAGCCAGCGTCAGGTTGAAGACAAAGATCGGCCCAATCAACGGTAACCGACCATCCAACCGACATTCGTCCGCTCCGAAAAAGGCAAGATCATAGCTCTGTCGCTCTCTCTCTCTCTCTCTGTCTCTCTGCATGTATGGATGCCACATAGATGATGCCTTTGTGTAACCGGAAAAGATGGAATATCCATCACTGCTGTTGCTGGTTTGTCGGCACTGCTACCGGGGCACTGTTCGCCGATTACCGGCTGTCGACAGCTACCAACCAGCGCGGGAAACCAGCGCGCTCGCGTCGGCCGCCGCGTGTTGCCGTGGCGTTGGGGTCGCCGCTCGCCGGTCTTGTTCTCTATCGTGGGCTTCATTGAGCGCGGCGCACATTGTGCCGGAGTTGCGCACGCCTTCCTTCCTTCCTTCAGTCGCCTGCCTTCAGCCTTCAGTACCATCCATTCGTTCATTCATTCGTTCGTTCAGTCAGTCAGTCAGTCCGGCATTCAGTCGTTGATGCACTCATTGTTCTGACAACAACACTACACCACTCGTCAACCACCGCATCGTGCCATGCCCGTGTCTTGTCCCGTTGGCATCGGCGGCGGCGGCGGCGGCGTCGTCGTCGTCGTCGTCCACCGTTGTGTCTACAGGTGCTCGATGAGATCTATTTATTTATCTTTGCATTCATCTCGCCCGGTTTCTCCATCCCTCCCGCTTCCTTTAGCCTTCTTGCAGTGCACTTTCTTTCCACATATATATATATATATGCATATACCTATATGTCTACCGTTCCGCTAACACTTTGCCGCCGCTTTCGCTGCGTTCTCACTAGCCAGCCAACTACAGCTACGCAAACGGTTGTAGCGCCGACGACGATTTACCATGTTGTAGTGCGTAGTAGTAAGTACATTGATATGCAAACACGTTTCACTGTCTTGCTTGCCCTGCTGCTGCTTCTTGTTGTGTTCATTGTTGTTGTTGTTGTCGTCGTTGTCGCTGTCATTGTTGTGGCCGTTGTTGTTGTTGTTGTCACCATGATCGTTGTCGGCATCTTTATGACGTCTTCCATTTCTCTTGCGTTCTCTGACTGGGGCTCGTTGTGCGTTTGCGACGCTGCAGATCCTTCAACGGGCAGGGACGGCCGACGACAACTATGACGACGACGACGACGACCAAAACAGCATCTGCCGTTACCAAACTCAGCCACTAACCAACAGAAGACTGCGCAATCATCCATGTAGCTGCTGGTGATCTACAGCAGCTCGCCAGTAGAGTGTGCTCTTCTTACTTCTGTGTAGTATTGTACTAATTAGCGCGAACGCTACCCGTCATAGATGATATCGCAAACACGAACAGACAAAAAGGTCGACAGACAAACAAAAACAGTTAACAACAAGTTTACAGCCACAGCAGAAGCGGGAGCGAAACGGGGGCGGGGGTGGGGGGTTACTATGAAGTGCTCGATCTCTGTACGCTAAATTACCACTGGCAATTAAGCTAGTCCTCCTTCGTACGCAAAGTCATTTTTTTGTACGTAAAGTACTCTTTTGCGTATGAAGTCACATTTCGTGTGCGAAGCCTTCTTTTGTGCGCGATGTCTTCCTTCGAGCGTGAATTTCTCCTGCGTGCGCAAAGCTTTCCATTGTACGCAGTCCTTGTTCTTGCGCGACGTTCTCCATTCTACGTGAAGTCCTTTATCGTACGTGAAGTCCTCCTTCGTGCGCAAAGTCCTATCTACGTAGTATAACAGCACCAAAAGCAGCAACAACAACAGCAACAACGGCAGAACGTAAACTCTCGGCTCGCTGGGCTTTCTTGTTGCCTCCTTCCGTGCAGTAAAATCGCGTGAATTGGCGGCGCCACCTAGGGGCCAAATTTGCAGCTCTAGTTGTAGTCGTAAATGCTGTGGTAGCTGTTGGTAGAAGTTTATGCGAAGGTGTCACCGGTACATGACGGCTCCGCGTGTCGTCTAACTAAGAAGCCTAGCTCTCCACCTCTACGTCAAGCACACGTGCCGACTTCAGCCATTCACCTTCTAATCTAAGCATCATCTCCAGTCGGTTCTTCTCAGCTACACACAACCGAGCCCTCCGTCTTCTAGATTCCGTCTAGCTAACAATGAGTCGTAGAATGCCCTTTTTCGTTCACGCATTATACTCAACGAAGCGACTTCTGGCGATAGCAACCGATGACAGCGAAGAGAACGACAATAGCAACAACAGCAAAAACAAAATGGTGATGATAAGAAACTCGCTGTGGGGGCTACGCTCATATATATATATATATATATATATACATATGGGCGCAATACGACGTTTATGGAGGACCAGATAATAAAGGAACTGTGGTGGAAGAATTCCGAAACATAAAAATTGGTCAGGTAATTTTATTATTGTTATTATTATTGCTTACTGCACACGAGTGGCAAGTGCTAATATCTACTTTACACTTATATTAGCATAAATCGTCACATATTTGTAATCTTAGATGAAGGAGCAACATGTGCAAAACCCAGTTAGCAAAGGTAGCGTTCTTTATAGGTATGAGAGCAGTGATAACAAAATCAGAAAATGACAGTTGCCAACATGGAAATAACGAGAAAGATAACGGCCGTACAAGTGAGCTAGCATAGTAATAACAAAAAACCAAGGAAAACAAAGCGTAATGGAAAATCGAGGAGTACAATGAACAGCTCCGTATCTTTTTTCTAAAAACGCTGTTTTCTTCGTTTGAAATTGCAGTTTTTTTTTTACCAGCAACGTTACTGGATTTTTATACTATACGAACGTCTCTATAATAAAGAGCAAACTATTGAGGTATTTGGCCAGCGATTTCTTATTAGCGGAGAACAATCGGCTGATTGTACAGATTGAATTCAACCTGTTAGCTCGTTTTGTTGAGTGAATCTTCGAGGTATTAAAGCGGATTACGTAGGTGATAAGCTATACGCTTCATTATCAGCTGCTGCCAAGGCAGTTAGGCCAGAAGGGTAACAAAAAGCACCCTGCAACTTTTCAAAACATTCTGCCTAGCGGAGCCTACGTGGGAAGGACCTTCATCCAACCGGTAAAGGGAAAACAGCTTGAGCAGGTACTGACCGACCCAGAACCGGTCTCCCGCAATTACGCTCTGACACGGAAGCGTTACTTAATCATGAAACAAATAACACCTTGGTACTCTTAACATCAATCGTTGATGTGGAACGGTTTCATGACTAAATTCACTGACCAAAGTTAGTTCGTTGATTAAATTCACTGACCAATCTTAGTTCGATGTTTAAAATCACTGACTAATTTTAGTTCGATTATTAAGTTCACTGAATCTTCATGCCTTCATGCCTACGCAGGATTGCTTTGAAGGTCAGCATAAGAGATAACACAGGACCGCTCACACACCTAACAGACGAACGACAACTGGGGTTCTCGGTCAAAGCCGGGGTAGAAACAGCGGTTCATACAACTCGCTCTTTCCTGGCCTCTAGGACTTGCCCCACGTACTTGCTTAAACCGGATTTTTCAAATGCTTTTAATACAATAAGAAGAGACCATTTGCTAAGGACAGTCAAGGACTCCACCCCAGATATGTACCATTATGTCGAGTCCTCATATAGACGTTGAACTTGCCTTGTAACGTCTGACCTAATAATATCGTCCGAGACAGGCATACAACAAGGAGACCCTCTGGGTCCACCTTTATTTTGCCTGAAAGTTAACGACCTGATTAAATCGCTCGAAAACCCGCTTAACATGTGGTACTTTGACGATAGCGTACTGGCAGGCAACGCTTCTACAATCGCTAATGACATACAGAAGATTATCGATTTCGAGAAGGTAAGCGGCTTAGCCCTGAACTTCTCGAAATGCGAACTGTTCGTATGGAATCCAGATGCAGATTCAACAACCTCTGAGATCACGCACTGGTTACCGGGCTGCAAGATATTCAGCGCGAACAAAGTCCCTACTTCGGGAAGGTGTCTCCCCCGAGTTGCAGAAGTGGTTGGTTAAACTGAGTGCCGCTTCGGAGCGCCTTCCTCTGAGAGGATACCATAGCGGTCTTTACCTGCTGAGGTGCTCTTACTCAGCCACACGCCTAACTCATATTCTGAGAAGTATCGAACTTACCGGCGAAACGGACGAGCTTCAATGATCTTACAGTCGATACGATACATCGAACTGGACGATACAGCCAAACGACAGATTTTCTTGCCAATAGCTAAGGGGGACTTGGCTTACCAGACCCGACAATATTAGCGCTCCCTGCGATAGTTGCTGCCACCCGTAAGGTTTCCGGCAGGGTCTGCGAGCTTCTTGATGAAGCCGGCCAGCTCGAATTTACCTTCATGCGGGATCAAGTCACGAGCAGATTGGTTGAGGTTCCTAAAACGTAACCAAAAGACGTCACACCTTAAAGTGAATGGTCGGTCATGCTAGTCGATCAACATGCTTGTTTACTTATTGATCAAGCTGACAATGACTCTACTAGGGCTCGGCTTAGGGCAACCTCCGTAAAACATACAAGCGATTGGCTACACGCCCTACCCAGTGCATCGTTAGAAACCTTACTGTATGATGCCACTACAAGAATATGTGTTGGCCTCCGACTTGCTACGCCGCTCGTTCACTTCCACATATGCCGATGCGGAGAGCCGGTGGGCATTCGAGCTCACCACGCTCTATCTTGCGCCCTCAGTGAAGGTAGTCGACCACGTCACGCGGCTATTAATGACATAATAGCAAGGGCCTTGAGGACGGCAGGCTACCGAAGTACGTTGGAACCAACTGGACTAACCAGAAACGACGGCAAGCGTCCCGACGGTATGACTCTCATCTCCTTTGAACGAGGCCGTACCCTCATAGTGGACGCCACCGTAACCGACTCACTTTCTCCCTCAATGGTCGGTTTTGGTTCACTGAGAGCTGGTCACGCCGCGACCTAAGCAGAAAAGAACAAGATGAACAAATACGCCAAACTGACAAGAGCCTATAACTTCAGCCCAGTGGCCTTCGAGACCTTGACTGAGAGAATACTTATTAAACTGGTCAACGATTAAAGATAACTACTGGGGACAAGAGAGCCGCATAATTTTTGCGTCAGAGACTTTCCATTGGCGTCCAGCGGGGCAAGGCGATTTCAATTTTAGGATCGCTTGCCGAATGGTGCAGACCAGGGCTGTTATAGGCTGAAAGTTAACTTACACAGGATTGTAATATATTGACAAAAAAATCACTGAACAATCTTAGTTCAATAATGAAATGCACTGACCAATTTTAGTTGGATGATTAAATTCACTGACCAATTTTAGTTCGATAATCAAATGCACTGACCAATTTTAGTCCGATAAAAAATTAATTGACCAATTTTAGTTCGTTGATTAAATGCACTGACTAATTTTTGTTCGATGATTAAATGCACTGACCAATTCTAGTTTGATGATTAAACGTTCTTACGCAACGGACAACTTTGAAAAAGCTAAAATTCTTAAAAATGTTTTTGCTGCAATCTACCCTTCACACGATAAATTGGAGGAGCGGAACTCCCACTCCGCTCTCCCTGTGCCAACGCCTGACAATTTGATTGTTGTGAATGACGCTGACTCATCGCCTGAAAACCTTGATAAGCATCTTCACGGGCTAGCCAACAAACGCAGTGCTACCCCTGAGGGAATCCCTGCATTTGTATATAAAAAGTGCGGTTATGAGGTATGTGTTCCACTAGCAATCATATTTCGTCGATCCCTCGAGGAGGGATCTGTACCGAGTCTTTTCGTTGCGCTCTTGTCTGCCCTGTACATCAACGTGGAGACAAAAGCGATCCTAACAACAAAAGACCGGTCTCACTCACGTCAGTGCCTTGTAAATTGTTCGAGAAAATCATCACTGAAACGATCTACAGCAATGCTAATGCACAGGGTCTGATCTCCAAGGAACAATTTGCGTACCGTCCCGCCCACTCTACGGTCCTGCAGCTGCTTGAGACACAAAATGACTGGTCTCTTATGGTTAACGAGGGAAGACCATTTGACTGCGTCTACTTTGACTTCAAGTCCGCCTTCGAAACCACAACGCACTCAAAGCTGCTCAACATTCTGCCGCGTTATGGAGTTGGAAGTCTTATTATTAACTGGATTAAGGCCTTCCTCACCAATAGGTCTTTCAGAGTCAGGGTAAATGATTGCCTATCCTCCACTGTTGAAGTGACGTCGGGTTGCCCTCAGGGCACTATACTAGGTCCACTAATGTACATACTGTATACTGACTCCTTGAAATATATAGTGCCCCAGCCAGTGCAAACAAAATATATGCTGACGATGTAAAAATGTATATAGCTGTAGATAATGATAGAAATGCCGGACTTTTTCAAAATACACTTGATGCTTTCATAAAGTGGTGTAAGAGACTTGATCTTAAGCTATCTGTAAATAAGTGTGCCGTTTTACACTTTGGCCACAATAACCTTGTACACAGATACACGTTGGGCTCGGAGGTGCTAATGGCTAAGACGTCTATTAAAGATTTAGGCATATTGACAAACTGTACTCTTAGCTATACTCCCCACGTTTAAGAAATGGCAGCCCTGGCCACACGGAGGCTGAACTGGATATTTCGTTGTATTGTGTTAAAAAAACCCTCCCTGTACATACGGTTGTATAAGCAATATGTTCTGCCGGTCCTACTGTATGCCTCGCCGGTGTGGAATCTAGGCTATTTCCGTGACAATAACACGCTTACTAAACTTCACAAGAAATTTGTCAGGCGTGTTGCCTCTCGCTACAACATTAATGAGAATGACGTAAAATGTAAAGGTATTGCATCCACGTTAGAAATAATTGACAAATCCACGTTTACTTGGATATGTAAGCAGCCTGAGAGAGCGGCGAAGTTCTTCAATATTGCCACAACAAGGACTCGCGCCGGGCTCAATATCCAGCCAAGACTTGTTGCAAAGAAAACGATTGTTAACAGGATGTTTGCATGGCGTCTAGCTTGTAGGTATAACCATACTCAACCTTCCTCGTAAGCCGCCGGCTTTGGCAGGGTTGTTTTCTTGTAATAGAGCACTTATCTGTGGTTGTAATAAAGCCCCCCTGCTAAAGGCTGTGTGAATATATATATATATATATATATAAATGCACAGACCAATATTTGTTTGATAATCAAATTCACTGAACAATTTTATTTCAATGATTAAATTCACCGACCATAAAAGACCATTCTTTGCCATCAGTCGCAGCCCAAAGCTTCCACCACATGCCATACGATAACGCTGTGCCTGTACGCAGCTTATTCTGTTTTTGTGCATAATAATAGGCATCATGCAGCTGAAGCCACCGGAAACCACCCCTGCCAAATGAGCAATGTTCCATCATGAAGCCGTGGGATGCTTCCCACCAGTACGACAAGTCCAAGTTTACATCTTTTACTGTGTTGTCGTGTATTTAAGCCGTGCTGTTATACCAATCACAGGTCAATCTCTGCTGCAAGGAAATCGAGGCTCTCCTCGGATATCGAACGCAAATGGTGATCTCGCAGCCACAAGTCGGGCAACAGCCAGTGGGACAATCATTTTAGCAAATACAGTTGCTTTTACATAACAAAAAATGCACTAGCGGCTTTGTTTACAAAGAATTCGCGGCTACTTCAACAGCTATTTTTTTATTATATGTGCACCCGGAAAAAATCCCGGGGACAAGTGTATATATATATTTAAAACATACGTGTATCTTTTTTTAAGTGCGTTTTATTCACAGTATCTTATGTGTATTACAACATTATAGTCGTGTAGTTCGTATGCTGAAAGCCCGTGTACGCAGCACTGACCGTCCTTTATTTAAAATATAGGCTTATTCTATTCAATTATATATTCTACGTTTGCAACTACTTAGCGATATTTCTAGTTCTACGCTTCTCTAAGACCCACCACGGCGCTGGCGAGTGCTAAACTTGATAACACATTTTGCGTCAGCACATCCACAGTACATGAACTACAATAAGGACTGCAGTAAAGAAAAAATCTTCAGTAAAATAAAAATAAAATTTGCAGAAAAATAACTGCAACCACAAGTAAAAAGGAACCAAAGGTAGAAGTAAGAGAAAAATCAGCAGCAGCAACAACAACAAGAACAACAATAACAAAAACAGGAAAATATAACAACCTTATCTGCAGCAGCAACATTACCAACAACGTTAACAGAAAGAAAGATATGTGCTAAACACAATAACAAATGATGATACATTTGAAAGCAGCAGCGGCAACAGATCTACAATAGTGCAAACAATAACAACAACAACGACACCATTGACAACAACAACAACAAAGTCAACAGCAGCAGTAGCGACGACAATAACAGCTACAACAACAGGAGCATTAACATAAATATGTTTCAGCGAAGAGTCAACAATGCAGCTTTTCAGGTGAGCGTAACTAGTAGAACAAAGGACGATTAGCAACAGGCCGCATACGAAGAAGACGGATCTGGTTTGACGGGTCGTGTCGGAGGCCCAGGGAGCAGGACGGGCGGGCTACAGGCCTTCAAAGTGCAAAAGGAAGCAGCAAGACCCACACAATCGGGAACATGAATGTGTGTGTGTGTGTGGGCGTGTGGTGTACTTGGATAGGTCGCATAGTTGTCAATAATGAGGCGACTAAAATCATTCATCATCGTCGCATTACGTCGGTCGAACGGCTCGCTTGTTGGGTGGAGACAGGCGTCTCTCGAGCTGCAAAAGCGTGTGACGCGCCGTTATACGTGCCGCATTAAATGTGGAGCGAGGGCGAAAAGCGAGATATAAATATAAATATATATATATATAGAGAGAGAGAGAGAGTAAATAAAGGGATCGCGGGCAGAGGTAGATATACAGGCACAAACCAAGAGAGAAACAGAAAGAGGGGCAGAGCGCGCTAGGTAGAGAGAGAAAGGAAACAAGAGAAGGACGGGTAAGATAAGAGAGAATGAAAGGGAGAAAGCGAAAAAGGGAAGGGACAAAGGGAGCAAGAAAAGGGGACAGAAAGAGAAAAGAAAAGCGAGAAGAATACGATAATTTTGAAAGGGCTAGAATTTTAAAAAAATAAGGAGGTTGTTTTTAAAATTAGAGAGGGCTAGAAGAATATATAGAGAAGGGAGGGTGAAAAAGAAAATAGGACCGAGCGAGAAAGAGAGAGAAAGCGAGGGAGGGTCGAGGAGAAAGGGAGGAAAAGTGAAAAAATAGGTAATAAAAGACAAAGAAATATACACGTTTTCCTCGAAAAAATGAAAAGGGCGGTCGAAGGAGGGGAATAAGGGAGATAGAGTAGAGAGATAGAATAGATTGACGGAGAACGAGAGATAGAGAAAGATGAGCAGGGAGACAGAGAGAGGGACAGAGAGATCAAGGCAGATCTAACTAAAAGTAATCCAAGAACAATCGGTAAATCATGCCGTTCTGATCAGGGGAGTTATCCTCGCAGCAGCAGCAGCATTGCAATTGTTGCCTGTCAACCGATCAAGAGAATAGAATTGCTTGATTTCTTTGTGATGGTGGTGGTGGTGGTGCCACAACAGACACTGTTCTGATGACGCTGCTGCTGCTGCTACTGTTGCGGCTGCTGGCAACGCGTTAAAGCAAGAGCAAAACGTTGACATGACAAATTTGCCTGAATGGAATTAGCTACAGCAGCGGCGACGGCGGGCTGATAGGGCCAATAGCCGTGATTGCTGTGTGAAACAGACGACAAGCCTTATCTCATCTTCGTCGTCATCGTCATCTCGAACGTACCTCGAGCCTCGGACGAACGAAGAACAATCTACGCCCCGACATGCCGCTATACCGCCGCCGTCGCCGCAATAACAACAACAACCGCAACCGAGCGATAACAACAACAACCACAGCGTAGTGGTCATCCGCAACAACAACTGCAGCAACAACAACAACAACAACAACAACAACAAAAACAACAAACTGCTTCTATCTAGTCTCGGGTTATGTAGTCCTGTGACTAGTGATAATGGTAACACACTACTTAATAATCATCATAATAGTCACCGCTGTTGTTGTGGGAAGTAAATTGACTTTTCCCACAGCTCCAATTTCGGCGACGGCGATACGGGCGTCACAGCGATAGCGTAGCAGGCGCCGGAGATGCAACATTCATTTGTACGAGCGCGTTGTTTTGACTCTAGGCGTGTATATATATATATATATATATATATATATATATATATGTAAAGAGAGAGAGATAAAGAGACTTATTGTCACAAAATGTTGATGCTAATAGGCTAAACACTTTCATGAATATATGTATATATATATATATATAGAAGTTTTGATATAACTGTCGTTGGGGACATGGGCCAGGTTCGGCAAGGGGAAATGAGCAAGTGAGCCTGTACGCCATATCTGTTTCAGTGCTATTTTGCAGACAAGGAGACCTAGCCTGCGCAGAGTTTGTTTAATGGCACTGATATGCCCGGCAAAAAGCAAGTGTGTTTTAATAATCGAGTCATGCTAGTCGCGTGCATGTAAACGGCATAGGCAAATCGCTTGTATATCTAAAATATCTTGAGACACAATTTGCAAACCTAAAAAGGAAGTAGTAGTAGTTTGTAGCGCTGGGATCCAGCACGCGATTCGTAGTGCCGGTTAGACACTGGTTGTCTCTAAAAGGATTCCGTCTTGTCGCGTCGACATGTTGAATTACCGCTATAAGGACGTGAATGTTTACGACGTAGTTTATGCGGGCGGAGGAACCGTTCGTAATCAACACCGCTTCTGCATCCCCGCAGCATAGGTGCAATATGCAATGTTTGCACATGCACTCAGGTTTCAGTAAAAAGTAGCTTCGATGTGTAAGATTGATAACGGTTTCCTGTTGTTTTGTGGCGACACGATTCACGTTTTTATGCAATTATATAAGTGGCAGAAGTTCGAAGAAGAATAGGCTAACTTCAATAACGAGCAACATGGGTGACTTCATCATAGATCGGGTCCAAGATCTTCGATCGAAAGGACGGCAGCAAAACTGGAAAACAAGACGACAAAGCAAGCAATGTCATAAAAAGAAGCTAGAGCGAAATTATAAGCTACGGTAATAATTAACATAAAAGCAAGCGATGGTGTTCGGTAATCGTGTCGTGTTTGATTTCATTTTATCTATGCATATAGAGTAAATAGCTCTTGATAAAGAGGCAATGCAAAAGACGAAAGACAAACGCGGCCGAAATTATAGAGATAATCGTGGGAACGAAGATCAGACGACACGGGATCACTTTAGCTGTGATGTTTGTCAAATCAACTCGTTTACCGTGAATCATCATTACTACTACTACCACTACAGCACAGTCTAACCCCCAATTGTAATAAGTGAGAGAGCTCAGGGCTGACGCCAGTGGGCTTAAACGGCTTTAAAGTCCACGCCAATCGCAGAAGTTTCGAGGCGGGCCACGTTACTTATGAGCAACATCTACCGTAGATGGTCTTGCTGTAACCTTTTCATATAAAGAGAACGTTTTTCTGCAGTCAACTGTGATAACTTGCCTAACAATGAATGAGAAAAAAATAACCAACGCTACACAAGCTGTACTTCCAAAAACACAGTGCTTCCAATAGCCTTTTCCACTTTGATTGCCTCATTCGCCTGCTACTGGCGTAGAGAATCTTTAACTGATTAAAGACCTGTGGGTGAGATGGAACTGTAAACGAATCGCACAATGGGATTAAAACAGCTTTTTAATGTGGTATGCTTTAACTGCTGTTAAAGGTAATCTAGTTACCTACTGCTACACTAATGCTCTGTAGTGAAAGAAAGTTGTAATATATGCATGTAATTGTGTTCTCCCTAAGGACACACTAACAAACACTCTCTATGGTGCCAAGGCTGGTTAACACCAATATTTTGTTCGGCTTGCGTATGCAGACACGAGAGGTGTACGCACTTAGATGTCGTGCTTTGTTTTACTATTTAAGTTAGAAAATAATGTAAGCCTTCTACAACCTCAACGTAGATCTAATCAGAGTTTTGCTGAATGCCTCCAAATTACTCAGGTCTCAGAGTCTCAAGATACTACATCATTTACGTTTTTTTTTTATAAGAAGGTTAACCTTAATTATCGCAAAGGTGTACCTTATTTACGATACACTGCAACTCACCAAAGAGTTGTGGCAACGCTTCGACCTCCCAGCAATAAACGTCTACAGCAGTCTTCCGGTTTAGACGATCAACTCTGCTAAACTGCAGCAGGAGTAAAATTTCTTCGCCAAAACAACGATTTGAAATCACATCTGGTTGAAAGCCAGTCTTGCAAACTGTCATTATGTGATGCGTTACACAGAATATTGCCCGGCTCCCATAAGCCTATTAAAGCGCTGATGTGACCTCAATATGCAGGGTCTTGCGATAGATACTACCATCCGCAGCCCACATTTCACACTCCAAGTCACTTTCACATCGTGACTAGCTCAAATGTTGTTATCCGCGCTTTTAAGTTCCTTTATCTTCGTTAACCTGTCTCGTGAATGACGATACACTATCTAAGAAATGTGCATAAATACTGACTTAAGTAATCTTAGCCGTAATTATCATTCGTATCCTTAATTGCCTAACACGTGTTTTCTGCACGTGCTCTCGAATGATCAAAAGGGTTCTTTCGCATATAGACGCCCATCACAATTGCAATGCAATGCATGACTGCTTTATGCCAGGTTTCTGAATATCGAATCTAGTCACATGATTCATTTCCACACGATATTGGGTAAAATGTACAATAGTATAATCAATATCACTACAGCCTCGTTATGAAATTAAAATTTTAAATCGCTCAATGCCAGCCTTGTTAGCGAGGAGACTGCATTGCACTCACTGATATCTTACAAATATACCATAATAATATTTACAAACACATGTGTCACAGTGTTTGTAAATATTATTACGGTGTATGCTATATCGAATATATTATTTGGTTATTTTAACAGCTTTGTATAATACAAGATCATGTTAAAACAATTTTAAGCCTCAAACAAAAAGCCGGCCCGTCAGGTTAACATTGCCAAAGTTGTTGCCCCATTGACAAGACTACCCCTCCTTCGGCGCATGAAAATTCTCGCATCTACAAAGCTTGTGAGGGAAGCCAGGGATAACATATCGCGTGACCAGATGACGGTGCTCCTGCAGGGGTTATTTTAGGCCTGAGACAACTTGCGTACTCTAGAAATCGCTGGATACGCGTTTATAACTTATTTGTGCAACTAAATGCAGAAAACGAATAAAATAAAGTGACCCATAAATGACTTATTCATCACACATGTCAACACGGGTTGAGTTTATGAATACATTGAGTGGCGTAAGCGGAATACAAACGCTCTTAATCTACCCGAGTTGGTTTATTTTGTAGAACGGCTAACGAGTTGTATCACCGAAAGTACCCCAGCTTACAATACAGAACCCTTCTAGGGTGAAAGTGCATTCCTGAAGCTTACATTCATATTTCGCCTGCCGTTTTAACAGGAATGTCTCTTCAGGCTCTTTTGTTTTTTTTTGTCTCATTTTTAGCTCTATTGGAGCTGAACATGAATCTGAAACTGAAACCCGTCCAAATACCTGAAGATATATGGTTTTCTTAAATATTTTTTTAAGATAAAAACATAACTATCTACACCAGTTCGTTGTGTCTCTCGGAACCTGGTAGGGTTTAGTAATGCATGATTGAAAAAAGAGGTGAGACGCCTATACCAGATCCGTAGTTTATGGCTTTCATCACCTGGTTTGTTCGAATACGAGCTTCCACGAGAAGTACACCGAGTGCGTCTGTCGACTGTGCTCTCAGGTGTGTACGAAGTTTCATGCGTCTGGCTGCCTGGCCCTTCCGAAGAGATCACTGCGCTGCCTCTCTCGAATAACATGCCGCGAGCAGCTGACTGTATAACTGTATGATCTGTGTACGTGTTTATTTTATATGCGTACTCAATATGAGTGAAATAAATATGATGATGATGATGATGAATAATGCATGATTGTATGACCGCGGCCGCATGCCTCCGCTTAACGTTCAGCATGAGCTGATGGAGACGAAAAACGTGGGACTTCGCGTCTACTGCGGCAAATACAAGTCGTCGATTGGAGACCTTCTGCAAGCGCTGTCTCACGAGCTTCTGGAACGGTAGCGGCGAAAATCAGTATTCGCTTCCAAGAGCAGAGCAATTGCATACCTCGTTTTTCCTAGTAAGTTTGTAACGTTTGCTTAATACGCTATAACACATCGACGGCGACAACAACAACAACAAGGACAATCTCATTTGACTTCTCGTTAAGTCAAATTAGGTTTAAATAGCAATAATCACGATAAACAGTAACGAACGAGACACTGCCAGAGTTGGCTTACCGCTCGGCTGCGTTCAGACGTCATGTCTACGTCGTTGTTTGATATGTTGTAGGTAGGCCAGACATTCAATCGCAAGATTCTGCCCTTTACTATGCGATTAAACCACTCTACAAACCAATATTATTACACAGGCTACTAATGCTACTAAGAATATAGGCCATAAGCATTCTTACTGGGTAGTGTGGCTATTCTTACAGACACATTGTTTAACTGCCTTATTGTTCTTCTAGGCTTGCGCACTAAAGTTGTACCACAACTGTCCCGTCTATTTGGTTGCGGGAACATCCGATTTTAAGTAGGTTTAAAAGTCCCATACTACCCGGTATGCGATAAGCATACGAACCCTGTAAAAAGACTTGTATAAGCGATTCATTTTTTACAAGTCGTGCTAAACATAATTATGGTTAACATTTTGCATTTGTCCTTAGTTTTCGTGCATAAATGCGGCTATAATACATAGGCTATAATTAGTAAACATAAATCTAGGTATAAATTGGTTACAAATATAGAGTGCAGGTCGGTACGTTTTACATTGGGTTAGGTCGCGCGCAATCTGAGCTAGCTGCTTTGACATTAAAATTGCTGCCGCACTATTAACGATTTCCTACATTAAGTTGTCGGATAGCACCGGTCTATTGGCGGTCTCATATAATTTATGTTCCACTGGACATCAGAACCCGTCTGTGGTAGTCCTAACAGACTACAAAGCGTTAGTGGATGTCCACAGACCTTCTAGGCTGGCAACTAGCACCTCAGAAGTAAGAAACAATTATTCCTAACGTTCTAACGCTAACTGGCGGGTTCACCTAGGCTCTTGGGATCGTTTGGTAGTCATCCAGGTATTACTTACGGGAATCCCAGGTTTTACTTTCGAGTTGAGTGTCGATCTGAATAGATGAGTAGTCACTGCTAGCTGCTAGTAGCGTATGTGCATCCGGCTTCTTCAAAACTTCTAAAACAATGCAATCTTTGTGGGGTTTTTGGCACACGGGGGTTCAGAACCCCCTACAAAGAATGCCTCTGCACATACTTTTATAGGAGTGTGCAGAGATATTTTAGGAACACGTGGGAGGGCAGCGTTAGCAAATTGTACTCTGGTTCTTTGGAGCAGAATATGAGTTGTTTTTAACGTAGTGCGTTCTAGTTGTTTGGTTTTCACATAATCAGCTAAGGGGACAGGTCATCGATGATTAGCCTAACACGAAACAATACGATTTCCCCCTGCGGAAATTACGCCTAACTTGTAGAGTCAGCCTTGGTAATTTAGACAGCGGGGCCAATTAGGTACTGAGCTACGAGCTCTGTTCATTGCTTATGATGTATCAAACAGTACCATATGTTACGGCGCTATTGTCAGGCACTTTTTTTACCCGCGAACTGCACACTGAGGCGCACTTCAGTCACTGAACTGCTTTGCATCAACGCTGCTTCGCAAATTGTTATCCCATCACATGATTCAAGCAAGC
Source organism: Dermanyssus gallinae (assembly GCA_003439945.1). Classification (NCBI taxonomy): domain Eukaryota; kingdom Metazoa; phylum Arthropoda; class Arachnida; order Mesostigmata; family Dermanyssidae; genus Dermanyssus; species Dermanyssus gallinae. Next base: position 168,647 of record QVRM01006743.1, read on the forward strand.
GAAGCTGCACCCCGAGTAGTAACGGTCCACCCAATCTGAGTAACAAACCGCTAATAAATGGGCAGAGACAATGTATTAGAGGTGAACTTTGATGTTATAGAGGAGGGGTCAGTTGATGGTCAGTTAGCCGTTAAGAATTGCTCTTGCACAAAGCGTGTGCAGGTGTATAAGTGCACTTTCTCTTTCCAATATATATATATATATATATACGGGGCAATGCGGCCTCGGTTCGAGGAACCCTCCAGAAATGGCTGGTCCCTACACTGGACCCCCGTAATTGTGCACACGTTCGGAGGGACCCAGATGTCATGGTCCGATTGTAAATTAGTATATATATATATATACTTAAATAAAAATATAAACGTGCCATCGCTCGCACAGAGAGAGTGCTAGTGCATGGAACCTCACTATTCACAGCTATTCATCGCCGTGGTCGACCATGACGGTGACAAAAACAATAGCCGTGATGACGACGCCGTGTTAGTTAGTGGCCATTGTCGTCGTCGTCGTCTTGTCCGTTCTCGTCGGCCGCCTACCCTAATTCCCAAAGTCGTCAAATTCGGCGCCAGCCACGAACGGATATGGATCGTCCTTTCACTGGCTGTGTTGGGAGTCACAGGCACAGTTGTTGTTATGCCACAGTTGCTGCGTGCTTTTCTGCTTCAGGGTCGATTGCTTAGCTAATGAGATGTTAAAGCGGCGCTCTGCCGGTGGGGATTCGACAACCCAGCGTGGCCACCAAGCAAATGCAGTTGATTCTCTCTCGCTCTCTATATACGAGTATACCACTATTTATTTATTTTTCCTTCTCTTTTCTTTCTAGACTTCTTTCCACGCTATCTCTGTCGATCATCACCAATCTCTGTGCATCCACGTGCGGTCGGTCAAGGCAAACACGTTGGGCTACTTAATGCTTGGAAATAAATGTCGAGCAAGAATTGACAATAACGGCCCACGAAGCTGGCAAAGAATTCCATTACTATTGGGTGGCGTTTTTCGCCTTTTTTCCCTCTGCCATATATATATATATATATATATATATTGAAATTGAACAGACTCTGTCCTCGATTTGTGTCGCTGACTCATTGTTTTGGTCTAGCTGGCTAGTTTGTTGCAAATATGTTTGTAGTTTACCCGCGCGAACCTCTTGTCTGTTTAGTCAACTCAAGTTCAGCAAAGTCAGTCTACAGCGTAAAAGCGTTAGCCACTAAGAACAATATAATTGCCATTATTGTAACCAAAATAACCACAACAAAAGCTACTACTACAACAACTACTAAAAAGCTATCTTGTTGGGCTGACCCTCAGCCAACGTTTAACGTCCACGGAACCGCTCTCTCTTGGCTTTCTGAAACAGAACTCAATAAATACAAATGTCCAACGGTAGAGATCGAACCCGTGCATATTTATGGCTTGTTTGGCCGTCGCTCGGCACATGCGAATGCGCCACGCCACCGGGCTCGGCACTACCACAAACACAACTACCAGTAAAACTAGCAGTGCCCCAGCAAACGCACTAGTCTGTTTCGTAGTATTCGTCGTGGTCGTAACAGTCCCTGTAACGGTTGTTGGCGACGCTTCGAATTTCTTCGCCTTCGAATTTGATCTCGAGCACAAGATAGGGCTCTATTTGCAAAGAGCGTGCATAACTCCCCCGACGCTCCTCGTTCCGCTGGGTTCTGGCCGCCTCATATGCGCACGCCTTTCCGAGCCCGCCGATAACAGTCAGACAGAGAGATAGAAAAAGAAACCAAAACAACGAAACAAAGCAAACGTGGTAACTGGCTAACGTACTGGTAGGGAAACAAAACGAAATGGAAAAAAACACATACACACAAAAACGGGCACTTATCCGGCATGACCGGTATTCCGGCGGCACGAGGCCGTTTTCTTAGGCCCTTCTCCTTAGCAGACAGGCAGGGAAACAGGCGCGGTGAAAGCCGGTCAAGTCCCGCATCCGTCGCTACTCTAGCACGACGACCGGTACAGCAGCAGCAGCACCTTCTTTTAATCGACACCGGTCAGCATATAAAACCACCAGCACCACCGCTACTAACGATGATGATAGTGATGATGGCAATGATGATGGCGATGATAATGATGATGATGATGATGACGATGATAATGATGATGATGCTGCTGTTGTTTCTGATTACGGTAGTAAGACTAATTATACTAATAAGGCGATAAGAAACCCACCCGGTGGTGGTTGAGGGTCGCCGGCTGAGAGTCCCAGCGTAGCGAACGACCCCGAACTATGACTCACGGTATCAGCTAGTACAATTGTCGTTTTTATTTTTGCTGTTGTTGTATATGTAGTATTTGTTAATGCTGCATTTTTTGCAATATTATTATTATCATGAGGATGACCGTTGTTGATGCTCTGTTGCATCTTCTGTCGCTTGCTGCTGCTGCTGCTGCGATTACCGTTACTTTGTCAGCATTATTTGTCGTTACTACTTTTCTCGCTTCTTTTTTTCTCTTCGATTGTTTCATCGCAGAGCTTCTTTTTTCAATTTCACTGAATTTATTTGGAAGAGGTCGCTGTGCTGTGTTGTTCGCTTAGACGACGGCAACTATTACCACCACCACCACCACCACGACGACCAACCACTAGCATTAGCTGAAGCTGCTTCTGTGCTTCTGCCACAGATGCACCAAACGCAGCACCGAACGATTTCACTCGGTTGTCAACCACCACCAACCAGCCTAATTTCTCCATCGTTTGACGGCAAGCAGGTGTCTCCTAATTTCTCGTCGTCGTTTTCTCCCCTTGTCCTTTTCTTCGCGCGCATGCCGCCCCCTCCACCCCACAGCTCCGCCATCGCGGATAATGGAGGAGCTGTGGGGAGCAATTTCCTCTGTGCTTTTGCTACTGTTTCGTCGGGTCCTTTTTCGGGCTTCGTCTTGTATCGTTACTATTGCCCGATGTTGTTCTTGTTGTTGCTGCTGTCGTTGTTGTTGCGGCTACTATTGTTGTTGTTGTTGTTATTGCTGTTGTTGTTGTTGTTGTTGTTGTTGTTGTTGTTGCCGCTGTTATTGTTAATGTCGATGCCGTCGTCATTGTCGTCGTCGTCGTCGTCACGCTGTAGCGATCGCACTGTTTGTTACCAGTATCACTATAGCGTTTACCACTACTATTCTTTGTACTGCTACTACTACTGCAACTATTCGACGAGAAGTATCAGTGGGAAATAGTAGGAACAGAAAGAGAATCGTCCTCTCATGCCCGCTTGCCTGGCACACTCACACACGCGCCCGGCGTGGGCGATCCCACCAACAGCAGCACAGCAACAACAACAACGACAGCAACTACAACAGCAGCAACAACAACAACAGCAACAACAACAAATAACAGCAACAACATCAACAGCAACAACGACAACAACAACAACAACAACAACAACAAGAACAACAACTAGAACAACAACAGACAACAACATCAACAACAACAACAACAACCAGAACAACAACGCGCCGGATGTCTCAGTCTAGCCGCCATCGCCGGGGGAGCGATTGGAAGCTGTAACACGGTAGCGTCCACGCAGTGACCGTCCGACCGCTCTCTCTCATCTTCGTCGATCCGGCTTCTTCGTTGCTTCTTCTGTTCTGTTTTGTGAGACTGGTTGGATCGTCGTGTGCCTGCTTGCGGCCGATCTAACCAAGCTGTTGCTGCTGCTGTTGTTGTTGCTTCCACCACGCCGGAAAAAAAGCTCCTCTCGGCCTACGCTAAGCTCGGCACAACAACGACTAGAACAACAACGACACCACCACCACCACCACCACCAACAACAACAACAACAACAACACCACCACCACCACCACCAACAACAACAACAACAACAACAACAACAACAACAACACAACAACAACAACAACAACAACAACAACAACAACAACAACAACAACAACAACAACAACAACAACAACAACAACAACAACAACAACAACAACAACAACAACAACAACAACAACAACAACAACAACAACAACAACAACAACAACAACAACAACAACAACAACAACAACAACAACAACAACAACAACAACAACAACAACAACAACAACAACAACAACAACAACAACAACAACAACAACAACAACAACAACAACAACAACAACAACGACATCAACAATGGGGGCGACAATATTTTCACAGCAACCCCAGCCGAGCGCGGGAAAATTCAAGCTTGTTCCATTTGCTATGTGAGTAGTATTGTAAGTGGTGTTTAGCTAGCTAACGGATCGGCCTGGTTACCTAACCAACTGCTACAGAATCAAGATTAGCCGTTGCTTTAAACACGGTTACCTCTTACGACCGTTACTCGCCAAACAACAAATCAATTACGGTTTGGAGGTAGATCGTAGAAAGGGGTAGTAAGAGTTGTAGAAATCGTTAAATTGTGGTGCTTAATTGATTATTAGTAATAATTGATCAATAGCTAGAGCTGCTATGGTAAAAGGCGGTTGCTTAGCACCCTGCTGAAATTACTCAAATTAACATAAATGGTTGTAACTGTAGCAGTGACAGCAGTCGTACTAAATACCGCTAATTATGCATCATTTCATTTTATGGTTACAGCGAAATTAATTATTCATTGTAACAGCACGAGCATCCGCAGAGCAGGTGGTATGAACCAGGAAAAAAGCCTTAAGACCGCAGTAACGAGATGGCTTCTTGGCAAGGGTAGACGTAGTTGCGAAGTAATTAAGAAGGATAGCAAATGTGGCGCGTAATAATGAGTGACAAATTATCGGCAGCTAGCGACGATGTGACCACTTGTGACATCTATAAATTGCAGGCCACATCTGCCGAGCAAAAGGATTCTCGACGAAGCTCTACAGTTCGGCACCAGAGTTTTACGCCAAGCGCTAACCCGCTCAGTCGCATTAGGGTGGGTAAACCTTGCAACATAGTAATTTAATTTTTTTTATGTTTTTGTTTATGGGGTTGGATGGTAATGCACCATCTCTTTTTATTGAGACATCTGTGCTCCCTGTTTTTTTCCGATCATGGTCGATTTTTGGGGACCATGAAAACTAGTTTAGAAGTGGCCGGTCTGGGTCTCGAACCCAAGCCTCTCGAATGCAAGGCAAAGGCTTTTGCCACTAAGCCAGCTTGCTCGGCATAATGAATCATAGGTGAGCGCGATTTCGACCCCGATCCACATGACAGACAAGCACTATGTTTCACTGTCTGTCGACTATTTGAACCTTCTGAAACCCAGTGCTTCGTTAACAAAGAAAGGAAAAATTAAAGCAAACGTGTGTTTAAGACACTCCTCTAAGCCAAAACCAAAATTTATAGTGGTGGCCGGACTAGTAGTGAGAAAGCTGTGCTTTTCCATGGCCACGAGCCGTGTGACACGATCATTATAGATAGAGAGATGGAATCGGACGCCACATGGCAACAATCTTTCTTGTTGGACCAAACAGATAGATAATAGATGCGAGAAAGATGACTTTGTGGTTCTCGTGTGAGACAGGCGATCTTACAAAAAAACAGGTGCGCTTATTATAGTAAAGAGGCTGTCGTTTTGCTGCCCTTATTATTGCTATTAGTATTACTGGGAAGGTACTTTAGTATTAAAATGTTGGTTGACTAGGGATTACACTATAATCGTTTTTATTGTGCGAAAACTAATAAGTCGCAGGTGGGCATGCAGCAACGCAGGATTGAGCTATTGTTTGTACTGGTAGCAGTTCATCGCCTTGTCCTGCTGCTAGATTGGACAAAAGAGTGCCCATATCGATCCAGCAAGACAAAGAATCATGGACCTGGTCAGTGGTAGAAAGAAGGAAGAAGAGATAAAGAAAGAAAGGCAATAATGTGATGTAGCACACATCCCTTTATATGATTATCAAGGTGATTGCATGTTATCTGGTATCGTTTCCGACTAGCCGCAAATGAAGTGGCTTGGATACACGCCCCTTGAGTGAATTCTCCCCCCCACGTGCCCCCCGCTTTGCCAAGAAGAGGCATGAAGCCGCCGTCGATGATGACCACCGCTGCCGTGTCGTGCCACCGAGGAAAGTGTCACATAGGGGCAAGGGATGGGGTACGGGGAGGGGGGGGGGGGGTAAAAGCTGAGAGATTTGAGGTTCGCGGGTGTAAAAACCGCTTCTTCGTTGTAGCAATCGAAATTGTTGTTGTTGTCGTTGTGGTAGCAGTACCAGCAGTAAAAGCAAGAGTAAAGTGCGTAGTGGTAGCGCTGCAGGAGACAGCTGTAGGAGGCGCGTAGGAGACACACGGAAGAGTGCTTCTGCTAGGGGAAAACTTCTGCTGTGGCGGGTGTAAAACAGCAGAGGGGGTGAGGCGGCGGCGGCGGGGGCGGCAGCAGAGGGGGTGAGGGCTGAATGCCGTCGACATCGGCGTGTTCTTCGGCGTCGTACTGGTGTAATGGCCGTCGTGGAAGTGGATGTAGTAGTAGTAGTAGCAGTAGTGGTAGTAATGGTACTTCTGCTGATGGTAAAATTCGTTGTTGTTGTTATTATTACAATCTACTACTATTGTTGCTGCTGCTGCTGTTGCTTCTGTTCCTGAATCGACAGCGTGCGGCTGCCACTGTCAAGTCCCGGTTACTCGTTACTTCGTCATCGCTGTCTTATGCTTCTGCTGCTGCTGCTGGTGCTCCTTCAGCTGCCTGCTGCTGCTACCACCGCCATCGCCGAAGCCACTGTGGTCTTCATCCTGAACTTCATCGTCGTCGTCGTCGCCGTCGAGATGCATTGTGGCCAGAGAGGGTGAAAGGGTCCGTCTGTCGGGCGTGTGTGTGGGGTGGGGTGGGGGGGCGCGGGGTCTATGACGGGTGTCTGTCTGGTGTGAGGGTTTGCACGCCGCGGCGCTCGGTCTGCCGCTTCGCTGCCAGGAGGGGGTGGTGGTGGGATGGTAAGCTGGGGTGGTATGGCGCGAGATGGGCTGGGGTGACGGGAACATGGCTGTGGCTTCTGGAGGTCTCGACAACAACGTACTGCAGCAGCGTAGCGCTCGGGATCAGTCAGTCGCGCACCAAACGCCGCTGTAGCGACACTGTCCACGCTCTCGCACGCGACCGACGACACGTTCTCCGTCCGGTCGTCATCAGCGATCGGGCTCAGCAGCAAGCAGATCGGCTCTTGTTGGCGGTGGCAACCGTAGTGGTGAAAGGAGGCGCGTTGTCATCGTCATAGACACACACATATTGTTACATGCGTTGAATGCAGATTTCTTGGCTTCTTTGACTTCTTGGACTTTGTGGGCGGTTTTGGATTTGTGGTGCTCGACCGCGTACCTTGTAGTGACGACTTCAGACTCCGGAGGCGACTTCGGACTTCGTGGTCTGAATTTCGGACTTCGTGGTCTCGATTTCGGACTTCGTGATCTGGACTTACTTCGGACGTCGTGGTCTGGACTTAGTTCGGACGTCGTGGTCTGGACCTACTTCGGACGTCGTGGTCTGGACCTACTTCGGACGTCGTGGTCTGGACTTACTTCGGACGTCGCGGTCTGCACTTCGGACTTCGAAGTCTCAACAATCAGACTTCGAAGTCCCGACTTCAGCTGGCGTAGCGTCTCCGACCTCGGACCTGGTAAGCTCGTCGTCGGGAGACCTTAAAGTCGACTCTGGACTTCGGGGTTCCAAATCGACAAAAGTTCGCCACAAACGTCGTCGGCACCGAAGTTTGACATGTTTTGCCGCCGTGACGTGGTGGGCTAACTTTTGACAGGCGTCCGCCGTTTGCCAACCCTGCGACGGTCACGAAGCGTACTGTGGCACGTTACCAGTGACCATCAGAACTAGTAAAAGGAGGTACGGATCAACAGAAATACCGTTACGCTGTGCTGCTCAACAAAAAAAAGAACAGAGCAGCGAGCGAGAGCGAGAGAAAGACAAATCTCGACGAGGAGGTTGGCGAGACCGGCACGTGAGGTCGTGCGTGACATATAGATTTGCGCAACGAGTAAATAAGCGATGGTTTGCTAATTAAACCGCTCATTAGGTGACTCTATTCGGCTTATCGAACTGGCTGACTCTGCCATCTGAGCAGTGATTGGGATTCACTGTTAAGTGAATTGTTGTGTAGAGAGTTGCATTGTTGTTGCATCGTATCGATCTATCTACCTGTCGTATCAAAGTGTGAGTTGAGGTTGTTGAAGTGCCAGTCGAAGTTGTTGAAGTGTCAGTTGAGGTTGTTGAAGTGTCAATTGAGGTTGTGGTAGCGGTGATGACTCTAACGACGACAGGGGGTTCATCGTCCGTGTTGGTTTGGTGCAACACACATGCACGTCAACTGACTGACTGATTGATTGGTTGAGTGAGGGCGGGCGTGCAGGGGTGCATATACTTGTCGCTCGGCGCGGGATAGAAAGCACGAACTTGTAGAAGATATCGATGATAATTAATGGTTCATGATTGGCATGCCATCACCTAACGGTCAACATTCAACAAGAGCAACAACAACAACAACAACAAGCGTCATTCAATCATTACCTACTTGCCTCAGCTCTGGATAGCGTATCAAGCAATCAAGCAATCAATCAACCAACGAATCAATCCACCGACGGTGGTGTTTTCACTGTTTCTGCTGCCCTCCACTCTTGTCCCGTCCACAGTCACGTGGACGTCTGTTCACCACCTATATACTGCTCCCTCGTTGCGTTGTGAAATCGAGTGAGTCGAGTCCGCCGTATGACGTAAAACGACGCCCGTCGAAACGATATTACCCGGATAGCAAAGGTGCCTGCAGCAGCAACAGCAAACAGCAACCGCCCGGACCCGTAAACAGTGAAAGCGCACCAGCCTTATGGATTGGTGGATCTAATTATCAGGCCTATTTTCCCCCTTTCTCCCCCTCCACTCCTTCTCTAGGCACTCTACCTCACCGCCTGCGTCTCAACGGGTAAGTAGTTCAAGTTCCACTGCGACACCGCTAAACATAAACTACCGTTGTAAACGTACGATAAACGTCGTTTTGGGTCTTCTTGTTTGTCTATAATTATCTCGATTTACGAATCTTCAGCGTACGTAGGTCGCGTTAAGCAAATTTTGCTACGCGATTTGTGATTGGGATACTGCTGGCTTCCAACTTTTTCAAAGCAAACAGACGCTTAGATGCAACACAACTTCATTTGGCAGGTTGTTAGGTTTTACGTAGCTTCGTAGTACAATGCAGTGTAACTTAAGGAAATAGAGTGGATGTTCAGTGTGTCGATAACATTTCTGAAACGGCAGCGTTGTGTACTAAAGCAGTACTAACGATAGAGATAAAGCTTAATTTCCATGGTACTGGGATGGACTAGGATATATTCTGTATTACTAAGATTCTCTGGGTTTAAGCCCGTTTCCTTAAATGTCAGCAACCTCGCAATAAGTGAACACATAAGAGCACAGTGAATCTACTAAGATAACGCATAACTACTTCTGGTCTAGCGCAGGCTCACAAGTAAGAAACGGGAATTAACAGTTAGCAAGAGGTCCCGGCGCATTGCAGATTACGTATAGCTTGTATATAATAGTTTTCGGAGTGTTTGTGCCGTGTGCAGAGTTGTGTCGTTTATTTTTGTGGAAACCAACGCATTACAATTAGGCAGTTTTTGGCCAAAAAAATTCTTTTAGAATACCATTTTCACCTGCGTTCACCCGACGTAGCGTCTATAAACTATGTTCTGTAGCAAAGGAAAATCCATATTGGATAGGTTTTAAATTCGATTTTAAATATTCAAGCTTGCTATACAACCGTGCAGGCAAAAGTGTCAGCTTAGGAAGGATGTGCAGTCATCAAGTATCTTTTTAATATGTGCGCGGCAAATAGAGAAGCACCAGAAATACGAAATGTGGACACCAAAAATGCGCTACGGATATCTGCTTTTTAAGCTTTGTCTATTTGGTATCATCTTGAGGGGAGGAAACACCTCGTGTCGCCGAGGACGTGTAGCTACCTTAACCGGGATACCACATGTTTTATATATATATATATATATCTATATATAAATGTATATATTAGTCTGTGCAGACAGGCATGAAAACAACGAGGTCAGTCATAGATTGACGCTTGCTTGCGAGGAATACGGTGCTTGAAAATACCTCAAACATTCACTATAATGGCATTGCCGGTCGTTCACTTGGTGTCCCCTTGAACGGGTTCGTCTAAATATATATAAATATATATATATATATATATATATATATATATATATATATATATATATATGCATATACATTATATATTTAATATATATGAACAGCATATACATTTTCGCAATTCGATTGCAATTGAAGAACTCATATATATATATATATATATATATATATAGAGCCGCATTCTGCGTGCCAGTTCTATATGGTGCATATCTACGAAAAATAGAGTCTGTTGGAATCTGTCATCAAAGTCGGAAACGTATTTCTTCCGGCAGCGCTTTACACGTACAGCAATTGGTATAACCTCAAGGAGCCGACTTGCGTTGCGCCAAACGCGTTTAGCAATCATGATCGTTTGTCTGACGAGCGTCTGGAATTGACCCAGCAAATCTCTCGACGAATTCAGAGCTCACTCGTCGCTCGGAAAATTTATTAGGCACTGTTAGGCGCGATAACGCATGTCAATCACGAAGATAGTGGCGGTGGCGGCAGCAGCGTAGCCGGCTGGGCGACGGCAAATACCGTTGAGAACATTTATCCGTGGCGAAAACTTCTCGATTGAGTGAATGGGAAGAAGCTCGTGGTGATCAACGTTATCCTGATAGACGCATCAATATGAAAAGGTGCTGCCATCTGTTAAAGTTTTGCGCCGAAACGCGTCAAAAATATATAGTCGATTGTTCATTACAATTAGACAGTCATTATTATTTGTTTAATGGTACACTTGTTCAATTTAGCAATTTACTTAATAATTATATATATATATATATATATATATATATATATATATATATATATATATATATAAGTAAGATACGGTTGTGTCATGAAAGGTCTGCGCTTCCCGTGCCATAAAACCATGAAGTATTAGACCGTATTAGCAAAATAGTAATAGTAATTTTTAGAGAAAGAATGCTGCTTGTCTTACTTTGCTGCCTTGGGTAATAGGCATAATGAGGAACTCTGTTCCTTCGAATAGTGTTAAATGATGTACAATGTAATATTTGCAATAAAATTAAATAATACTGAGTGATCTAATGGAAGATAGCTTTAAATAATAATATTCTGAATTAAAAAAAAAAGATTTTATTCTAGCGGTGGCCAGGTGTCGCAGAGGCTACTGTGCATACCACTCGCATTTTTGTAAACAGCAGAAGATGTACTGGTCAAATTGAACTTCCGTGACGCGTTAAGCCACACAAATAGGCATAGTACTAGAAGAAGCTAAGAAAAACACAATCCATGCTCTGCAAGATCTACAGGGATGAATCTAACCTAATTGCCCTACCAAATCATTGCTAAAATCGGAGACAGGCGTCTAGCCGTTAGACCCGGCTCACTTTAGCTTAGATATATCAGATCTAGCACCCCGGTCACAGAGTCCAGTTAAGTGTGGTACTTGGATCGCACTAGGCTAAGAGGTCCATCTGATCTGGTTGCGGCGGCCTTAATTTTAGCTCCACAATTTAAAGCAGCAGATAGAGTTTAGCACTAAAGGCATCATCAAAATGTGAGCTTGTTACTGTTGGCGATTCTTTCCAAGATCGAGAGGAAGCAATCCAAATCGTTTAGGACGCACTCTGCGGTACAACGCAGGCAACTTCTTATAGCCTAAAGTTCTGACGCTCCTAAGTGTCCAGCTGCAGAATTTCGCAGTTTCATCAGCGAAGACAGAGGAATTTCTGTGAATTCGTTTGCGACTGATAAGTATGCATCCACAAGCAACACTCTGCATAAAGCTATACAGCTTCAGATAGTTAAGCTTCAGCTACACCTTCCGATGGTGTACTAAGCGCCCTTCTAAACATCAATTTAGAAGGGAACACCCGAAAGCTACGCGGTCATAAATTAGGAAAGAGCCAATCAAAGCAAAGCATGGCTATAAGGGGCGTGCTTGATTCGAGTCCACTAGAAGAACTTAACGACCAGTATACGCTAGATAAACACATAACTTATATAGGATAGAAACTACTTATATAATTAGTACGACATATGATAGAATCTATAATACAATATAAAAACTCTCGAACAACCAAGAAAGCGCGTCGTACTTTCAGCGGCGCTAGGTCTCTCTCGCCTTAGCTCGACATCATCTAGATCCCAATCCGCTCCGCATTGCGTGCTCTCCGAGGCTAGGTGCCCCGGTCTGCAGGTCATTCTTATACAAACTATATAGAGAGACCGTGGATTCTAATGACCTATACTCACTGAGTTGTCCCAGAAGCCTCTCAGATAAGCTTTCCGTATATGCAGAACTCAACTTCACAGCGTGATCCAAGGAGCTCTTAGAAGGGCTGGTAGATCATCCACATCCGAACAAAAACGCTTGACAGCTACTCGTAAAGCAAGACCGGATAAAGTAACTACTCTATTATAGGCATATAGGAAATGCTTAGCGTGGGACGTGGTGGCCTCATGTACGGCAGGCGTATCCTACGTGCATTACAGCTTAGTCAAGCCAGAATGAGTGGCGAGACATGCGGAAACCGTGAACAGGGGCAACTATTCTGGAATGACTAGGAGAAGGCTCAGCTAGTAAACAATCACACATCATAACTGTACTATTGGAACAAAACTGATGATATAAGATAACACATGCAGCATATGCTGTGTTTCTGGCCGCACGACGGCCCTTCACACATCATGCCAGCTCTCTAAATAAGCTCCCCGGCGTCTGCGAGTCTTGCGCAACCAAGGAATGGACCCCTTGATGATCACACAAAACGAATCCAGGATAGCTCATAAATGGCTAGGGATGTTTTCAACACAGAACCGTTATTGAAGGCTTAGCTTACCTAAGTATTCATTTGCAATATTAACTTGAACAGTTTTCAACAAAGAACCTTGTAACTCCGTTGTCGTTTCAAATTGCATTTCGGAGCACTAAGACTGTTGTGAACATCTCAAGCAGCATATTAAGGGTGACAATAGCAGTTTTGATGATAACACCATATGAGTGCTAAGCTATAAGCACAGAACGATCTTTGAGACGAGTTAGGAAGACTAGAATTATCCACAACAACAACAACAACAACAACAATAGCTACATGAACAGCAACAACAGCGGCTGGATCAGCAACAAAATCAGCAGCTAGCTTGCCTAACAATAAACGCCACTAATGTGCCAGCAACAATGCTAGCTAATGTCGACAACAGCGACGATAGAAATGCACATTCGCTACGAAGCAAACAAATAGTGGTAGGCCCAGCTTTACCAGCAGTTTCACAACATGAACGCAGCGCGCCAAGAAGCAGTGGTATTCGTGTTTCAGTGGTGGGCAGGGGGGGGGGGGGGGGGGGGAGGTTCAGTGGTCAACAATTGCATAGTGTTCACACGTTCGCTTCTTCATCTTATTATCGACGACGACGACGACGACGACCACGACAACAACATCATATTGCTTCCGGCGGCGGCCGCAGCGGCTACGGCGCGCGCTTAATCCACCACCTGCCGCCAGACCTTTGTTTCGACCGACGACAATTCGACTCGAGCCATTCGTAATACAATTTCAGCGTTCACCTTTGTTTTCCTGTTGCTCTACACTTCGTGTTCTTGCGACTATTGTTGTTGTTGTTGTCGTTGTCGTTGTCGTTGTTGTTGTCGTCGTTGTTGTTGTTGTTGTTGTTGTTGTTGTTGTCGTTGTTGTTGTTGTTGTTGTTGTCGTCGTTGTTGTTGTTGTCGTCGTCGTCGTTGCGGTTGTTACTGTTGTCGTTGGCTGTTGTCGCAGTTGTTATTTTTGTTGTGATTGTTGCAGCTTCAGCAGCAGCAGTAGCAGCAGCGGCGGCGACGCTGGAGGTGTAGATTTTTTGTTTTGTTACGCATATATATATATATATATATATATATATATATATACATATATATATATATATATATATATATATATATATATATATATACATATATATATATATATATATATATATGTATATATATATATATAGTGTATATATATATATATATATTTAAAGGGAGAGAGAGGTAGTTGTTATAGGCGTGCCGTTAGGGTCTAACGATCGATGCAATATGCGATGATGACATTTACGACATCGCCAAGCGAAGCGAACGCACAACACAAACAACAATATTAAACAATAAAATCAGAAAAGGCCGATAAAGAAACAACTAGGAGGAAAGCAAGAGGCCACTGCGATATACAGTGACCAGAGTGAGAAGAGATATACAGACAGAAAGACACAGGTAGAGGGGAAGAAGAGTAAATTGTAAAGATTTGCTGAGAGATCAATACCGCGACCGTGTGCGAAAACGATATCAAGAGAAACAGGGGCATATATATATATATATAGAGAGAGAGCGAGAGAGAGAGAGAGAGAGAGAGAGGGCGCGCGGGAGAGAGAGCGAGTGAAAGAGAGAGGTGTACCGGTAGCTGGGTCGATACACTGCGTAAAAAAACATTAAAAATAAGGGAGTGCCTAAGAAAGGCGGAAGGAGGGAAGACAATGCGATAGAAAAAGCAGGAAAGGGTTTGAAGTTTCATTGATTTTCTCTTCTAGAACTAGCAGGTGCTTGCACAACAACAATCACAAACATAACAGCAAAAATAATCTCACCGACAATAACAACAACAGCAACAACGCATAAAACACCCATAGCTAAGAAGTGCTGTCTAGTCATCATTTTCTACCGCCACCGTACTCCTTGCTGTAAAACAGCTACTGTGAAGTTGTGATACTTGCTACTGAAGTTATGGTAGCTGCTGTAGTTATTAACTTTTATATTGATGTGCTTTTTATTATTATTATTATCGCTTCTCTTGTCATTGTCATGATCGTTGCTTGCTGAGTTATTCTTTTACGTATGATTTCTATTGTTATAGTAGCTTTCTTTTTGTTAAGATTATAGGTAAGATTATTATGAACAAGAAAAGCAGCAAAAACATCCGCTAGGCATCCGCTGAGCCATTCTCTGCTCTATGACATGACAATGATAATGACAAATGTTTGTCATATTGATATTTGCAGCTTACGCTACCACTGTTGCCCTAAATCTAGCCCTCGACTGCTCCTTTCGACTTCGTCAATTGACTTCGGAGACCTATCTGTTTGTCGTTCTCATTATTTATTTATTTATTCACCTACCTATTTATATATCAGCGCCTCGTTGCCAGCTCCAGCATCCTCATAGTCAAGACGGAACTCGTCTATTCGACGCGCGCATTGGCCCGACTCCCCCACTTCGGTATGTTTAGAAACGCACGATCGGTCAAACCGCGCTGTTATTATTATTATTATTATTATTATTATGAGCGGTACTGGCGCAGCCCGCCCTGGGCATGCGGTTGCCTTAGCGGAAACAGCCAAGTGCAGGAAGTACTCAAGCCTGGACTATCCCCACTTGTTCTCACCTCTAGCTTTTGAGACGTTAGGGGGACCAGGGTTGCTTACCAAAAAATTACTCAGAGACGTCGGGAGAAGATTGGTGGTTGCTACAGGAGACAAAAGAGCGGGGGAGTACTTACTGCAGCGCTTGTCGTTAGACGTTCAGAGGGGGAACGCCGCGTCGGTGAGAGGAACTTTGGCCAGGTGGACCAGCCCCATCTTGGACCTAGAGCCTTGAGTCGTTAGTTTTCAGTGCGTTACGTAACACATTGTGATAACAGACAACATGGACAAATAAATTTGCCGGCGGGTTATGTCGGTCATTATTATTATTATTATTATTATACGAATAGCACTCGAGCTACGATAAGGAAAGGCCAGGATGATGCTCATCGGTGATGTATAGAGTAACCTCATATATATATATATATATATAAATATATATATATATATATATATATAGGGGCAAGCACTGCCAAGTGTGCAAACGTATTGTAATTGAATAATAAATCATCACAATATTTTCTATATTTATATATATATCGAGAGAGAGTTGTATTTATGTGTTTCCACTGCGGTTACACGCAACGTGCGAACATGAGAACAATTACATCTAAATATTATTTGTATTGTTATCACAGCTTGTTCAACATCAATGTTAATTGCATCGAGCACATTTGATAAAGGTACAAGGTTATCGATGATTAACTCGGCAATCTCACAAGTGTTTATGCTGAGTGTAACAAGCGCGCCGCGCGATTAACCCATCATTAGTGATCTTCATCGTAGCGGATCTTTTTTTGCTAGGTTTCGTCACCTGTGGACTGAGCGTAGAGATTCGCCTTTTGCCCGCACTTGCGTGACCGGCCGTACTTGGGCACTGCGTCGGGTAACATCTTGTGGTCGACGCACAATTCGAGACAGTAGCAGGAGCGATCAGTGGCTATGCCGCCGAACAATGCTAAACTAAGCTGGCTTGCGCCGCACAGGCATAGTTTGTCAACAAACGCCCGTCAGATCGTTCGATCGTACGAAAATGCAGACACAAGATTGCATGCACAGGTGTAGGATATGGCCTAGTATAAGGCAATTTACACAGGTCCTTTGATGTATTCTGCCGTCTGATTTTGTCTGTTTCTCGTTCCCTTTGAGTCGCTTGACGAGTTTTTCTGTTGTTATCCTGAAAACAGATACACAACCTAACTACACATATGTGTATTGTGTTTTATGCTAGTCATGACTTCTTTATACGAATGTTTAAGTGTATGCGTGTCTGTGTTTGTGTGGGTGCACGCGGCGCTAAAAACCACACGGCTATTGCCATTAAAACATCTAGAAATTGTCTAGATTACAATCAACACCTTTGTGACAACACCGCCCATGAGTACGTCCTTCTCGCGTATGCCGCTACCGGTCGAGGTTTCGCAAAACAGCTTCGGTAGATAGGAAATAACAAAACGTTTATTTTCACAATCAAAGCGCGCTAGTTTTTCGTCAGAACGTCGTCGTCGATTGAAGACGAATATCATATCATAGCATGTCAGAGTTTCAAGGACCGCACTGTGCGTACGGAAACGTAAACAGACCGGACAGATATTGGTCGTTTTTGAGAGATAGCCCGGATTAGCGACACCAGCCCCGACCTCGTTGATTCTCGGATAATGCGGTGCGGCACGTTTTATCGATGCCTCGATGCATCGATGACTATGGTCGGCCGGTAGCGACGGCGGTGCTCCCGTAGCATCCATCGTGAAGGCATCCATCTGCATCGTCGCGGGAAAAATTCACACGGTGGTGGGGTGGCCAGGCCAACAGACCAGCGGCCCGTTATCGCAAGTGTCTGCTGGGAATTGCCTCGATCTACATCGATGTCGTCGTCGTCGTCCGTGGTCGAGGTGCTGCTGCTGACGGTGATGATAATGATGAGGATGCGGATGATGATGAGAATGATGCTGAGGAGGAGGAGGAGGAGGATGATGATGATGATGATGAGGAGGAGGAGGAGGAGGAGGAGGAGGAGGAGGAGGATGAGGAGGATGACCTCAGGAGGCAACCGTGCTTGTGCACTGACGAACAAGACCACCATAATGACAAGGCGTTGGTGTTCGAGGTGATTATCTTGTAACTCGTCCCTCATCCACTCCCTCCCTCCCTCCCTCCCTCTCGCCTCCCTTCGTTAGCTCCTCGCTTAGCTTCGTTTATCTCGTCCAGACAGGCAGGCAGGCACCGGGTCGAGTCGAGATAAACAAACATTAAACGAGATGCGAAGCGATCGATGGCGATTGGTGAAGTTGGCAGCTGCAATACAAACGTGCGTGTATACATACAATATGTTCTTGCAGGTACGTATGTGTGTATGTATGTATGCATATCTGTCTGACTAAACGATTGACTAATTCTACACTCTCAACACCACAAACGTGGCCCAGGCAAACGCGTATGCCAGGCGACGTATCAAATTTTTGTTGTTGTAGTTGTTGTTGTGGTTATAGTAGTTGTTGTTGTGGTTATAGTAGTAGTTGTTGTTGTTGTTGTGGTTGTAGTTGTTGTTGTTAATATGGCACCTGGTGCTTGCCAATGGCGTCGTCGTTCGGTGCGTGAAGCACACCCAGGCCACAGACTGCCTACGAGTGGCTAGACAAGTTTTCATTATTATTATTATTATTATTATTATTATTATTATTATTATTATTATTATTATTATTAAGCCGATCAACAGCGAAAACGACGCACAAACACACACGAAATGCAAACGATGTCGCTTAACAATACAGACATGCACTATTAGTACGCATGCACACGTGCGACAGGACGACGGCACACCTTATAATGCACGCTGCAACCGAAGAACAAACGGACTTTTCCCCCTTCAGCTTCGTCCACTTCTTCATTATTTTCTTGTGCTTGTTGTTGTTCTTCTTCGCTTTTCCTCTGTCTGCTTTTCTTGCTATTGTGCTGCTTATTGTTTTGTGTGTGTGTGCTGCCTTGTGCAGTGCACGTGCAAACATTTGTTTGCATTATTACACCGGTGGTCGCCTATCGACTGAAGTGTCAACAAGATGCACACAGCACAACGCATAATAATAATAATAATAATAATAATAATAATAATAATAATAATAATAATAATGACACCTTACCAAGATTTTGGCCTGAAAGCGCTTTATCGGCGAGCCACGCCGACGAGAGACCGACCCAACAGGTGTCGAATTGGGTTTGGTCGAACAAATCGCGCTGTTGTCTCGACCAATGTATCGATCGTCACATACATACATTTACGCATATGTATATACGTCTATACGTGCATACACATTTGCCTTATATATATATATATATATATATATATGTATTGGATGGATACTATGGACTAACAACCATCACATCACATCATGATCGTCACTTTTGCTCTCTCGGTAATCGTCGCGTGAGGAATTGGCCAAGTCCAGAAACACAACGGGGCGACTGACTAGGGGCCCGCTAGAATAAACGTCCGACCGATCCGAATGCGATTGACGCCACCTATATATATATATATATATATGAATGTATGATGGCTATTAATTGCTATCCATTCAAACATGTGTACCTCATTTGTATATATTTGTGGCGTGGTCGGGAATGTGGTCGGGAGGGGGGAATTGTTTGTCGGCATGTCGATGCCGTTCGCAGCCGAGAGGCGCTAATGACGGTGGTGATGAGACCTCGGCAGCTTTGTTTGTTCTTCATTGACGAAGGAGACCGCGTTCGTCTTCCCATGGCGATTATCTTGTAACTCGTTCATACACTCCTTTTCCTCGTTTATATTTCTTCCTTCCTCGCGTATCGCTCGCATAAAGGCATAAGCAAGGGAGAAGTACAGCGAAGAAGCAGGGACGAGGTGTGCGATAATCGTTTTGAATACCAACGCGGTCTGGATGTCCCGCCCGTACAACCGCCTGAGACCGCAGACAAACATACACATATATATTCACGGAAGAGCAGCTGGTGGGAGCCCCAGATTTTGGAAAAATAGCGTGCACCCTTTAATCTGACTACAGAGACGCTTGAAGCGCTGGGAGAAGAAGATTTGGTATACAGGTATAGTTAAATATTAATCCTGATATTATAATTATGCTTTCACTTCTGGACCGAGTAGGATTTAACATTTATATATATATATATATATATATATATATATATATATATATATATATATATATATATATACATTTGTTATTCAAGTATATATATTGCTATATATACATGAAGCACCTGTAACAATTATGTTTTTTCTGAAGTTAATCGACGTAACCCACGGTGCGCCGCTAAATTATAGAGCTGGACTCAACCGTTCGTTGCAAGCCGATTCGTATCGGTGTAAGAGGGAAATGAGGCTATATATGCACTTCCTAACTAGATGATCTACATATTTTTCTTTCTTCCCGCATACCCGACAAACCATTGTTTCTAATTCCTTATAGCATGTCCGGTGCACCCTCATATCTAACATACTTGCTCTCGCATTCACTGGCAGCCCGCTGCCTCTTGTATTATCGTATAACTATTCCACCTTACCCTTTTCTATTTTTTTATTCCCGTATGTTTCCTTTCATTTAGTGAGTCTGGGCGCAACTTCTATCCTTCCTTCCCATTTTGCTTTTACTCTCAATGCATGTTTATTCCCTGTATTTTCTTAAAGTATCGTTCCTTATTTAATCTTCTAATTTTATCTTTATTACATCGCCTAAATCATACTCTTTACTTCATTTTCGATAAATTTTGACATTCCGCCTTCTCTTCCAAGAAACTCTCTGCTACAATTAAAAAGGTACCCCAATGAAATCATCATTATTTCTTTCTAAAATTTTCTAATTTTCTCCATAAGCCCGTTTGCAACAATTTCCTCCATAAATAGTTTGCAAATGTCATATTGCGTCGGTGTACCCATATATCTTCCCTCCCGTGGCGTTCATATCTTTAAGTCACATAGTTCCCACCCAGTCGCTACTCCTCACTTTTAATAATTCACTGTATTAATTGACTCCCCACCTCTATCAATTCGCTGCAAAATGCTTTACCGCCATCTGATGCATTACTCAGCGCGCTGCGTACCACTAAAATTCGAAATAACCTGCTTAAACCTTAATTTTATCAACTACCACCAAGTCATTCTTTTTAATCATGTGACCTTCTACATATTGTGCTTCCTTTAACACATTTATTAATTCCGTCAAACTTGTCCTCTTCTGTCCCCATGATTCCATTCGTCGGTTTATGTGTTCATGTGGTGCCCTCGTCCCTTCCATTTCCCCACCCTCAATGATTGCCTCTCTAAACTAACACCTATCGACATTTAATTAATGTGCCCACCTCTGATCGCGGTGGATATTCCCCTTGCCTTTCCTGCACGCGTCTGCGGTTCCCAACTACTTCCTGCGTCGCCATTTTTACTCCGAGCAATTTGCTGGCTCTCCGACTCATTGAGCGGACCGCCATCTCACCGTCATCACACCCGTCTCACCGTTTGTGAACACCGTCGGAAGCCATGGTTCCAGCCGCGTTCTGTATGTTTTCCAGGGGAAAGTATTAAAACTTAGCTGCCCGCACCGACGAACATCAGTGACAACAGCAACATCAGCCAGAGGAGCAACACCAGCCAGAGCAGCAGCAACAACAACAACAACAACAAGAATCCGCCGCCACCGTCAAGATGAGAAATGGTCAGCTTTGATACCTCGACATTTGAATCGGCTTCACCACAGCCCCTTCTTCTCAACAGCAGGACTTGAGCAGTCCAGCTTGACCAGCAACGACAGCAGCAGCGGCAGAACCACCATCACCAATACCAGTAACCGTACTAGATGTCGTGGTATCAGTAATAGCAGGTGGGCAGCACTTGTTGACGTTGTCGGCCGGCCGTCACACTGGTGCCGCAATAACATCAATCAGCCAGCCGCAAATACATCACAGTTCCTGCTGCTGTTACTGCTGCTGCTGCTGCTGATGATGAGGTGCGGGCCTGGTTGAAGCTCGATCGGACGGTGGCAGACGATGGTCGACGGCGATTTTTGCCGCCGGAATTTAAATTACATTTCAGCAGGCCAGCCTGACTCATTTTTGTCACATCGACAAAAAAAACGGAAAGCGACAAGAACAACAGCGACGGGTTGCACACGTCCAGCAGCCGATGAGCAAGAAGAAAGCCATCGTAAAAAGCACAAACAACGTGCACAGCGACTACAACAGCCATAACAACGACAGCAACGACAATGACAACCACAGCAGCAACAACAGCAACAACAACGACAACAATAACAACAACTACAACTATAACAACAACGACAACAATAGCAGCTATGATCACATTACCACTAATAACCAGCTACAGCGCTAATTACAAAAAAAAACAATACAATTCAGTTTGCCAACTGCTGTAGACGGAACAGTAGTTACCTCACGATGATTGCATACTCCGAAAAGCGCCGAATGAGCAGAGACGTTACACACAGGAAGAAGCTGATAATACCGGTACTATTAACAACAGCAACAACCACATCCATGACAATTGCAACATCCCCCGTACACGGTGTTCGATATTTTTATGAAATTCAACTACCCTCCGCTCGCTACTGGCCACTTCTCAACGGCATGCCGTCGTCGAATTCGAAAGCTAGTTGAATATTGAAACTCAGTTTCAACGCAGTCCTTGATACCCATACGAACGTGGAAACTGTTTTTCGGGGGGCGTTACGGCCGGAACAGTAAACGGATCCGAACTTCATTCGCAAACACCAATGTCATAATGAAAAAACGTGTCACCAACCAGACAAGCCATTCAAATGAAGGTTCAGTTTGCCGCTGCGGACCTAAGTGCGCTGGTGTGTTGTTACACTAAAAACAGTGAGTGTAAAACAACATCATTACTATATATATAATTAACAACTAATGAGATTTAGTTTGATGCTTTTTTGTGACTTTATATCTAGACAAATGACTCACATCAATAAATAGATGTATAACTTGAGCGAGCATTTTCGTTCGCATTTGAGCTAATCGTGTCATGCTTTGTGAAGCATTATTTTAAGCTTGATTTCGATGCCATATTGCCACCCGATTGCCCGAGCGTAAAAACACGTTCACATCAGCGAGCAACTGAGCGGAACAGGAAAGAAGTTTTCTAGCAGTTACAGTAAAAATGGAAACGCCTGCAACAATCTTGTAATTTTTTACATTTCGTTCGATACCTGACAAAGTTGATAGATAAATTGCGCGATGCGCAAGAAGGCGCTATATATATATATATATATATATATATATATATATATATATATATTGGAAATTAAAATTAGGTTTTTAAGTAAGACGCAACTAGGCCGATAGGCACTTAACCGACTAAAGAATGAATGGGGTGCGCTAGATGTGATGTGAGATACGTAACGAAATGCCATGCTCGTAATGACGAGCGTGTGTTCTGTTACCTAAAACACTAGATGAGAAGCAATAAGTCACTTTAAACTATGCTGTATTGACGTTTTTTTCCCGGAAGACGAAGCACTGATGTTACCAGGCTCTAGTTCCTTCCTATCGGTTTTGGCACCTACGTAGGTGGACTAGGTGTTTTATCAATATAAATCTTGTACATATCTCGCTACCCACACCTGTGCCAGAGTCTTCTTGGCTCATATGCTGTCTTTTGGAAACTAAAGAGATGGTTTCAAATATTTTTCCTGCAAGGTAAAACAACGTCCTGGCTATTTTGGTCTTTTTGTTTAATTTGCTCAGTTACTATGATGCTATTGTGTCCCGTCTAGACGTGATATACACGAGTATAGATAGATAGATAGAAAGAAATATATTATTTGCTAAGGCGTGCTTTAGAGATAACCTCAATTCGTAAACGCTATTCAATTTATTACTCGACGGGGAAGCCACATTGTTTTCCATATAGTAAGGACATGAACGACATTTTCGGCAGGACTCCTTGCAAGGACGAGCCAAAGCTCGGCATCACGCTAACAAAAGAGGAGATGAAATAGCCTAGAAAACACGGTAATTTCAGTCAGACTAATTCTGAGGCTATTTGTGTGGTTCCGACAACGTTCCTGTATAATTCGTATCGTCGGCGTTCACTGCGAATGAGATTGTACACGTTTCCGCACCACCTGCAAAAATGCCGACGCGGACATTTTTCTTGTTTACCGCCTATAAGCCATAAGCCGGTTGTGTTTTTTTGTGAAGAGTTGAGCGGTTACAGCGTCTGCTGTCCTGTTGTTGTATTTAATTGAGGCTAAAACTAATGCTCTAAAATCGATCAATCTTATACGCGCTAAGCCTACTTGTAAGAAGGCTTAGAAAAGAATGCTACCTACATTTGACATACATAGTTGTTTGAAAGCTGGACTCAGCCGGCCAGGGTAGCGTTCGATGCCGCCGCGCGACGATAAATTGCTTAGCGACGTGAACGTCATTTTCTCCGGGAAACAAAACGTCTGAGCGGAATTGCGGTTGGGGTGAGCCCCCTATGATGGTGTAGGGCATTTGCGCGTTGATGGCGGTGAGGAGCAGAAATGAAGAGCGACAAAATCAATGGAATGTCTGCAAATCGATTGGAAAGCGGACAAATACTAGGAAGCGGCGAGTCAACTTTCTCCGGCCACTCTGTGAGGGCTGACCACATCGGACACATAGTGGGGATCTTCTGTCGAGTCGCAGTCGCCGCGGACTTGTGACGCTTGCGATACCTTTGTCTGCAGGGTTCGGATGCCCTGGATTTTCTTTCGCTACCGTGTTGCTCTTCTCGGTAGAGTAGACAACTCAACGTCGGCTGGCTGTAGCCAACGGCGTTCGAACACGCACCTGTTCATTGGTTAAAATCCGGGCGATTCAATTGAAATACGCATATATATATATATATATATATATATATATATATATATATATATATATATATATATATATATATATATATAAATCTGACTCTTCACTGCACAAATAAGATCGTCTGAGCCCTCTTCAAGCATAGGAGCTGGTGTTGTTACCACCAGCAGTAGCTATGGCTGGCCATTACGTTGCATCGCCAGGTGGAAGACGCCAGCACAAATCTCTATCGCGTTGACTGCGACCTTTCATGGCGGCTTCTTTGACGTTTTGCTTCGTCTGTATCATTTTTAAACAAGACAGCAGCAGCAACAACAACAACAACAGCAAAAACAATAACAACTACAATAATAGGAACAACAAGCAACGAAAAGCAAACGAACCCTGCATACTGCAATCAACATGATAAACAGCTGCGACATATTGTAAGACAAATAACACGGACAACAATCGCAACCATAGCGGCTTTTACCATAGTTGCAACCCTCATTTTACTGTTAGCAACAATAACAACAACAACAACGTTAGCAACAACAACAACAGCAATACGCATGCTAACTACAATAACGTCAACAATATTACCACCAACAACAACATTAATTAAAATACGAGCAACAACAACAAGATTAACAACGATACGAACAACAACAACAGCAACACTAATAAGAACAAGAAAAACAACGACGACAACCACAATCAAAATGACAACGACAGCGCCTACAACGCTGTCGCCTGGCAGCCTTCTGTCGCGTTTCTGGGGAAAAGTCACGGCGAGTGAGTGAGTGGCCGTTCTTTGAACATGTGAATGAGAAACTTACTGACGCTTACTGGAAACGACGACGACGACGACAACGCCGCTGCTGCTGCTGCTGTTGATAATGATGTTGCCGACGTTTATAAAAGTCGTAGTAGTAGTAGTAGTAGTAGCATTAGTAGCAAGTAGTTCGTGGCAGTAGTGGAAACAGGAGTCGAAGTCACCAGTAGCAATACTGGCGAGCCCGAGAGGTTGGTTAGCCAGTGTGTTGCAGCAAACAACGAAAAGGTCCGCTGAAGATGTCCCATTTCAATGGTGGTGGTGGTGGTGGTGGTGGTGATGATAATGATGATGGCGACGGTGGTGGTGGTCAATGCGTCTACGCCGCGTCTCGTAGTCCCGCCGCCGCCGCCGCTGCAGCAGCAGCAGCAGAAACAGCTGAACAACCAGCAGAACAGAAACAGCACAACAAGCAGAAGAAAAATACGAAGCATAAGAGCGAGAATAGGAGGAGGATTAGGAAAAAGCAGAAGGGACACAGATGAACACACGACGACATGAGTGCCGTCGTGGCGGGGTTTGCTCGCAGGTGTCCTTCTGTCAACGCTGTTCCCAATCTACCTACACTGCATTCGTTCCTTCATTCGCTCATTCATTCAATCATTGATTTACTACGAGCGTCGTCGTTGACGCCGTCGCTGTCGCCGCCGCATGCTTATGCCATGGATAACCACCGTAACTAGCCGTCATCAGGGCCACCTACTTTAACTACCTGGGCCAACCACAACGGGACGAGGAGGATTGTTAATACGGCGTTGAACTTCCATTAGTATTGGCTTCGACGAAGAAAGAAATACTTTCGACTACTAAAGCTGATATGCTTTCGCAGCACTACTTCGTCGACAGCAACCAGAGGCAGTTCAGGGCAGATAGTTAGGCAAACAGGCAGGCAGGCGCACAGACGGATAGACAGACGGGCAGACCACCGAATTGAGACCACCGCAGTGCATAGAAGCACAAGAGGCCGAATACAAAACGATCTAAAGTTAGTGGGGGAACATCGTTGATGGTGCGTGCAGTGTAAGTGAGGCGTCGATCGGCTAAACCAGCGACAAAAACACCGACGATGTCATCGACTGCAACAACAACAAGAACAACAACAAAAACAATGACAACAACAACATCAACAACAACAACAACAACAACAACAACAACAACAACAACAACAACAACAACAACAACAACAACAACAACAACAACAACAACAACAACAACAACAACAACAACAACAACAACAACACAACAACATCAACAACAACAACACAACATCAACAACAACAACATCAACAACAACACCAACATCATCATCAACAACAACAACAACAACAACATGGCAGCGGCCTATAACGTGGTCGGTAGCTGTGAGTATGGCTTGCTCGGTAACTAGCGCATTGTACTCATTCCCGTCTCAGAAAATAGTTAAGATATATATATATATATATATATAGCGCGCCGACAGGTTGTTTGTTGGTTCTGACAAAGGCAACGGCGACCTCAACAGCAACAAGCACATAAACAACAGCTAAAAACAACAACAACAACAACAACAGCAACAACAACCACAACAATAACAACAAAGGCGACCAGAGTGACCAGAGCGATTAGAACAACGACGACAGCGCTAAAACGACCTGGACTAAACGTAGCGCTCTCGTGCAGATGACGGGCCTAGCTTCCTCCAAACGCACAACGCTCCTAATTGCTGTCGTCGTTCTCTCTTGGTCCAATAGAAAACACCGCGGCATCACAATCTTAAGGTTACAAGGGCGACGGTAGCGGCTAGTGTGGTGGGGGGCGGGGGGGGGGGGGGGGGGGGGGGGAGGGGGGGAGGTGAAGGATAGCCGTCAAACTGGCAACGCTGTTTGTTCTGTTGTTGTCGTCGTTGTTATATTTGTTGTTGTTGTTGTTGTTGTTGTTGTTGCTGTTGTTTTCGTTGTTGTTGTTGTTGTCGTCGCTGTTGTTGTCGTCGCTGTCGTTGGTGGTGGCTACGCAGAATGTAGAGTTACGCTGCAAATACGGCATTCGCTCACAGCAGGACATCTTCATCTGGTGTTATGACAGCGCGCTTTTCGGTTCCTCGTGATGATGCTGATGACGGTGAGGGTCGCAATGCTACGGATGATGATGATGATGATGATGACTGAATAGAATGATGATGTTGATCATAATAGCACTCATAATTATTTCTAACTAGTAATACACACAGGGGTAATAGGGTAGTAAAAGAAGTCGTAATAGTACCAAAAGTATAGCTCATATAGCAATACAAACAAATATAACTTTAAACTATAACCACGACTAGTGATATGACGAGACGCGCATGAGAACTATCGTCGCTGAGCGTCCCAACGCGAGATGCTAGCTTGGCTTCGCTAGTCTAGTATAGCCTAGACAGTTCTAGTTTTTACCAGTGCTCGTCTGATTTATCACACGATACCACGTGGTAATGGCACGCAGCAAGTGAACACGTTCATCATACTATCTAGTCTATCAGACGAACCGTGGTGAGCGGTACGAGCGATAAGACTTATACGTAGCTTATGGTTGTGTTTTACGCAAAGGTTTACAAAATGATTGTACGTATGCATGTTGGAGTATATATGCATACATGCACGAATGCTCTAGGATTTCACTTTAAAGCAAAACGATACCCTTCCATAGAAGATTGAAGGAAGTTGGGCCTTAGTAATGTTGTTGTTCTTGTTGTTGTCACATTTTGCTACTGCTGTTGCTGTTGTTGTTATCGCTGGCGTGATAACAGATAAGTTGTTCTCGTTGAACTCAACAATCTTTAGGAGCTGTTCCCTACCCATTCACTACTTATTCAGATACGTGTGCACTTTGGATATGATATACGATGCGCTCGGTTCCTTGTCTTAAACGTACGTTTTTCTCACCTTTAACGTGTTCCAGTGTTTAGGGTACTTAGGGTTGATGTTAGGCCATTTTGAGCAATGGCTATTTGGATCTTTCAGCTTGAAAGGCCTCTGATATTTGGTCAGATAGACAAATAGGGTTGATTGTGGTCATTATGATCGTGATCAAATATCTACCGCTAGATGTCGCCGATTCCGCCGCTGATTTGCATCCTGATTGATGTGTTTTGGTCTTGGCTTTTATCGCCTATCAAAATATCGCTTCTCACCTTACGACCATTACTCTGTAATCTACAACGGTCATCGCTGCTCTGGCTGTCATAATTTGAGTTATTTTATTGTCGTGCCTGCTGTTGCGGTTATTGTTATCAATAATAACGTAACAACAGTAATAACAACACGTATGCACAGCCTCTGCTATGTCGGCTACTGCCGTAATGTGTTTATTTGTCATTTTTGCTGTCAATATAATTTTCGTCCATCTCTCGGATGTGGCAGTTTGTCGACCATATATATATATATATATATGCGTGTGTATTTGCACCCCCCCCCCCCCGGAAGTAGTCGAAACAATAGGACATCAAGATGAACAGTACAAAACCGTTGAAGCGGTAGATAGCCATCGGGAGGTTGTTGCCAACGAAGTATCGTATGTGTTCGCATATGTGCGTGTGTGATTTACAAAACGCCTCGCGTGAGAAACGGCGGAATATAAGAATGGAAGTGAAGCATAGGCAGAACAAGACGCCTTAGCCAGGCCCTCTAAGTTTGAGGGCTTGCTTTCCACACGGCCGCGCACAACAGAACCAACATGTGATTCTCCCGGCGACGTCAGCCCCTTAACTGGTTAGCTGGCGGCAGGACGTCACTCGCTCAGAGAAGCCCCCTTGTAGCAGCCCCATTTTGAACGAAATAGTGGATCCTTCTCACTCCTTGCGGTTGTCGGAGCTAGGGTCTTTGATGAGGGTGTTGCAAAAGGAGGGCACATCCTGTACAACGTCGCTTACATAGGCAGTAAGTATATTTAGTCTTCTGTTCAGCCTTGCAAGCACAGATTGCCACCTGTGGCCACAAAATTCCATTTTCTGAAATCGGTCTTGAGCCTCTCTCTACGGACGTATTGATTGGTGTTTTCGCTTCTTGCTTGCATCTCAAAGCTCTCAGAAGATAAAGACGAACGAAGCAATGATTTTTTTCATTTTGCAACATCTTTTAGTTGTGGGTAGCACCTTGAAACGACATCCGATCGCATAAGCTTCGCAGGCCGTTTGTCCTCCTCAAAGTAGGTGCAATGTTCTAAACGTATGGGTCACGTCATTGCGCTCCGAGGGTCCGTGCCACAGAGCGTGCAGCTGACGCTCGGCGCCTTGCAAATTCTATGACTTCCGACACTTCTGAAAGCACTACTAAGCCAACTGTCTGCAATAGTAGATTATTTTCACGATTCTTCTTTGAACCAACACCTGACGTCTGGGACAAGCGAGTCCCGCACGTATACCTATCCCGCGTTTAACTTTAGTTCACCCCCTAAGTAGCTAACTCCATCTAAGCACACCGAACGTGTTCAGCGACACGCTGTTTTGATTTCTGCTGTGCAGGCTCGCCTACGTACTACAACATTACACCTTGCTATGCCGAGTACATTCAGCAACGGTACTGCTCCGTTATCGCGTGCCCACGCCATTACGCTTTGTATGAGTTCCCATATATATATAAATATATATATATATATATATACATACCCACAAACTGCGACCATATTAACGACTAATCATGGGCTACGCAGACGCCACCAATATCCAGCAACAGGAAGTGGACATTTTCTTTGTCACTTTCGCTTTACTTTTCTCTTTATATATATATATATATATATATATATATTCATATATATATATATATATATATATATATATATATATTCATATATATATATAAATCGTATGCACAGAGAAAGTATGAACTGGCGGCGTTACATTTTTGCCACAATGCTCAACGCCGTCAGAAAGGCTAGCACCGACAGTGTCCCAACTGGCGGCCGAGTCAGTGGCCGTAATCGCAGTAACCGCAGTGTTCGGCAGCAGCAGCTGCAGTAGCAGAAGCCGTACCAGTAGAAACAGAGCGTCGTGGTGATGAAATTTACCGTGGGCTGTCAATCTATGTGTCGCCTATGTCCACTCGCTGGCTATGACGCTGACTCGTCCGTTCGGACCGAACCGTCTACCGGTCTGCCCACCGCATGCTCGCCGCCTTACTATCCATCCATCTGTCGCATTGCTACCCCCCGCCCTCCCTTCTCCCGCCGCCTTCCCATAAACTTGTCACCTGTCAACGTGGTGCGAGAATCCGTCAGCAGGTGATTTTTGTGCATTTCCGGGCCTCGACCCAGCCCGCGTCTCCGCCCGTACGTACGCCCTCTCGTTCGCTGGCTCCGGCGCTCGGCGCTACCGCGCCACCACCGCTACCGATGCGATGACGGGGCTGGCTTGACAACGCTTCGTCGGTTCGGCCTCCAACGGTCATCGGGTCGCTGGCAGACTCTAGCCGCTGCTGCATCTCCGCCGCACACTGCAGGGTACAGCCGTAAAGATAAAGAGAGGGAGAGGGGGTGCGTGAGAGAGAGAAAGGGAAAGTGGGACAGAAAGGAAAAAGGAGAGCTATGCACAGCACCGGCTGTCGTATCGGTACACCGGGGCAGCGAGCAGAGTCAATGAAAGTACAGACAGCACCACTTTGCTGCACTGGTCGGAGTCGGGCCCCGGCGGAGACACCGGAACCAGGGGCACGACTTGAAATTGCGGTTATTGTTGCTGTTGTTGTTGCTGCTGCTGCTGCTGCTGCTATTCTCGTGGCTCTTATTACTGGTGGCATCGGTGGGTCACTCATCAGACCGTAGACCATCTCCGGGGTCTGAAGGCCTGGGAAAGTGGCAACGTGTGTCGTGACACAGAGCAGGACACCACTACCCGGTAGAGAAGGTAGAAGGGGAGAAAACAAGGAATAAAAAGAAAATGCATTGATGAAAAAGAAGAAAACGTCGTATCGGGAAGAGAAGGAAGAGGAATCACAAAAGAATAATGGCCATGGAGGGCGACAGTTAACAGCCATGCTCTGGTGATGACAGTCGTGACCAGACGTGGCCAACTAGATGAACCCATGACTCACCAATATGAATGCATCGGTCACGATCGTTATTACGGAGATGCTGACAATGGCGGCGGTGATGATGTGAGGACGGGGCAATCACAATATAGTGATAAGAATAAAAATAATTATATATATATATATATATATATATATATATATATATATATATATATTCCATAAGCTTCATCATCATAATAACAACGCCTACCCTGCCATCAGCAGCGGCTTCGCTGCCAGGAACGATCAGAGAATAGACTAGCGTTATTGGGGCTTGTTTAGGGGTGAGGGTGGCGGGTATCAACCTGTTTTCATGCATCTACGTGCGGCGTACTCGCTGCGTACGCCAGAGTTGCCAGCAGCGGCAGAGGCCTCAATCTAAGCCGCGTCAGTTATTAAACCCGAATAACTGACGCGGCTTAGATTGAGGCCTCTGTCGCTGTTTGTCGCAAACCGTTCGACGAAAGCTCGAATAGTAAACGTCAAATTATCTTTAGTGGCAGGCAAACTATACACCTGGGGCCAGAAGGGAGAGGGTTAGGGTACTGGAGACAAAATTGAGAAGAGGGGGTTCAGAGGAATCGCCGGGTTTCGGCGGTAAAGGACGCACTATGGCCGAGGCGAATCATCGTATTGATATTGGTATTGCTGTGGTTATTGTTGCTGCTAAGGTTGCCGTTGTTGTTGCTGTTGTAGTCGTTGTCGTCATTGTTGTGCTAAAGGAGGCTAGCGGACCAAATAAATTTAAGAAGAGGAAGACGGCATATGGTATGCTGGTGTGTGTGTATATATATATTTATATATATGTGTTAAGCGGCAAGTGTTTGGCAACAACAAACAAATATAAACTACTATCAACGACAAATCGGTTTGTCTATAGTGAGTACACGAACGTGACCGCTCATTGAGCATATTCGCAGCAACAGGGAAAGCTACAGAAACAGCAATAACACATTGGAAAACTTAACTTTGCAGCTTCTAATATCGCAAAGTAGTATACGTTGTACGAATATGTGTATGTGTATATATCTGTGATGATAGTCCCGTGAGACGGAATCCTGCACAATGATTGATAGACTTTAGCCAACTGTAGCTCACCTCTACTGCAATGCCTACAATAGAGCTAACAGCAAACAACAACAACAAAGGCAACAATAATAACAGCAGAAGCAGTAACGACAGCAATAACATGAGCAACAATAACAACATCAGCAACAACAACAACAATAAGAACAAAAACAGAAGCACTAACGAAAGCAACAACAACAAACATAACAACAACGTGACCAATGCAATGCGCACCTCACGTTGTTCGCGCGAGCAAGCACAAACACGATATGACAAGACCGCGCACGCCACGCACTTGGATGACTGAGTCACGGAGAGCGCCTAACACCTCGCAAACACGACCGGCAGTGTTGTCAGCTATAGCCGCGCACCAGCCACAACGACCACAAAAGATATCCGTTTCCAGGCGTGGTAATACAAATGAATAAAATACCACTCGGTATTTTTTCCCACAGAGTATCAAAACGTGCTCATTCGTTACATTGGTATATATATATATATATATATATATATATATATATATATTATTTTCTATGAAAATATCAAGCAAGCCCTGGCCATGCCACGACGGCACAGAAACGTCGTGTTTGTGGATTCTAAAGCTGCTTTGGACCCTGCACCCAGTGACCTGATCCTGAGTAATCTGGCTACCGTAGGAAGATATCCTAGTAAGTGCAAGCGTAGTAAAGATTCTAGCCGCAGTACTGAAAAAGAACCGCACAGTAATCGTAGCTTAGTAGTACAACATAGTAAAGGAGTTTTGGAATGCTGACCCTATTTTGCAAACAGCCGGCGTTGCGCAAGGATAACCTTAGCCCGCTTCAATTCTCGGTTTTGCTAAAAGACCTTGCCGAAAAGAAGATTTGCGTGACCTAAAACATCGTTAAAGTGCTTCTGTACGCCGATGACCTAGTCATCAATGGATCTAGCTGGATTCAGCTGCAACAAGCTATGGCTAGGCGAGGCCGCTTCTGAAACCAGCCTCATGGTGGCGGATACAATTCAGGCAGATGACAGCCTCCGTCTGGATGTTTTTCCTTTTTTCTACGTTAACTTTGTTTTCTGGTAGGAAGTCTGGCCTGTTGAGGGCATCAATGTGTGGTCTCAAGGCTTTGTGAATCGATGTTTGTGACATTCGTGGCCGACCCGAACTCTCAGAATTGGAAATATTGTGGGTACTCAATGTACATGTTTGTAAACACGCTTGTAAACATTTTCGAGTTTCTATCGTTATATAGACGCTGACCCGCGCACTATGAGTTGCCGGTGCGATCGCGACACGATGCGCAACAAATCAAAATGATCTTTCTTTATCTAATAAGTAAGTTGTCAAATTTGACTTAAAGTCAGTACAGCTGAATGCAAACACTTATAAGTCAGAGTTCTAAAATATTGAAGGAGTACTTGACATTTAGGTTGTCCGGTAAACTTGCGGATATATATATATATATACATCATTAGTTGCCTTGTGAAAGATAAATTCATCCAATGATTTGCGTTACTCCTGCTGCTGTTGCCACAACAGTATCCGCTATGCTGCGTGACGCAGACAATGAACGTCTGTTTTACCGCCCCCCCCCCCCTTCCGCCGCCTCAATCAACCTCCACCATGCCCCCAACCCCTTAGCTTTCATGCGTAGT